>OU744355.1:10511008-11111008 GCA_916610255.1 Lasioglossum lativentre | reverse complement strand
TCCTTTTCAAAATTATATATGTATTTAATTATAGCAAAAGGTTCAAAGAAACCAACAACAGTTTATATTAATAAATTTTAAGATAAAAATAGCGTTAAATAGGTAATTCTATTTTCAACACTATTTTTGATAACGATAATTATTTTCTTTGCTATCAATAAATAACAGTTTATTTATATAAATCAAAAAAGCATTTATTCAGCTTTAAAATGATTACAGAAACAGGAAGCATTATATTTAAACAGAGATGAAATATTCAGGTGGAATTAATCATGTATTGACTGACTCGACTCGTTTCGTTTACTTTTCCAGAATTGTGACTGTAACATGGAAAATAGCAGAAATGCGCGCTGTGCATTACACGGCAGTAACAGTAAATTAGCAACCACGCGACAAATATTTTCGGATGTGATTTGGCAACTGCGCCTTCGAAATCTGAAATTCGACATAATTCCTAAACTCGCCACTCTAAATCGTAGAGGGCATACCAAAACCTCCGGTTTTTTGAACAGTCGGTATTTCAGAACATGAGACACGAAGTCCCATAAGATGATAGGTCTATTCTATATCTCGTCGGTGACACTATCACAGACGAGATATAGGAAATAGGAATAGACATGACACCACCGACTAGGTATAGAATAGACCTATCATCCAATGTATTTTAGCGGCCATCATTGCTGGGGTTACGTACCCCATTTCCGAACTCGGTTTTGGGGCCCCAGGCAGGGTCTCGTCGGTACTGCTGGAACTAAAATAGGCTGACAGCACAAACGAGATATACGAATAGGATTCCTATATCTCGTTTGTGCTGACAGCTTTCTTAGGGTACGCGTCCATCTGAGAGTTTGTAGAACCCCTCTTTTTTTGTAATAATAACCAACTTTTAAATATTATAACTAATTTAAAACACTAAATAAAAGTAAAATAAGTAAAGAAAATTATAAACAAGTGTACAACAGTGTACATATGCATTATGTGTGTGAAAAGTATAAATACGAATGGCAACGACTAAATATAGTTAGTAGTTATAATTTTTTTCTAAACACAGTTCTCTTTATAAGACCTTGACCCTTAAGAAAGTGGAACTCAAAAATTAAGACTTTTAAAAAAATATATAATATATATAGAATATCCAGCAAAAAAATCTGCAATTAAACAAAAGTAAGTTCCGCAAGTTAAAAAGAATACATTTGTCGCTAATGTTAATTGATAAAAGATAATAAAACCACACTTCAATTTTCAAAGGCCATATGTACCCGCGGGTTTGGTGGTGAAATTCGCCCCCGACGAATTTTTAATCGAGTTTTGGCCATTCGATAGCCTACCTAAAAAGACCCCGCTCTGCCAAGTTACAGCCCCGTATCTCATCTCCCAATCAGCACAGAGACAGCTCAAAGAGAGCTCAAAGCTGTCTGCCGCAAGACATTCAGACGTCCTAAAGCCGTCTGCGAATGTCTCCGGAGCGTCTCTGGAAGGGCTCCGGAATGTCGTTTGTTACAAATCTGTCTGTCTTAAAGACGTCTTTAGAATGACTGTTGGTCGTTTTTCAGTCATTGTAGAGACGTATTTTTCACATCTCACAGGCCTCCAAAGGCATGTTTCAGACATCTTTCACGACTTTGTCGGGCGTCGAAAGACAGCTTTTAGACATCTTTCAAAGACATCTGAAAGTTACCTTGTAAAGACATCTTTTAAAAAAAAGTTATAACAAAAATTAGAAACTATCCATATACATATTCTTTTCTCTATGCAATGCTTGAGGAAATATTCCAATTTGTCTTCGAAAGGACCTTATTACAATTCAGAAATTTCTATGCAGTTGGCGGGATTCGAACTCGGGATGACCGTTTACTTGATGATGTACTTCCTCGCTGAGCCATGCGAACCTATTGTTACTTTTATTACTTTTTATTCTTATAAAAGTTCAAATCATATGAAATCATATAATTAGAAGAGATAAACTTCTATTAAAAAATTAAATGATACGCACGAATTTAAAGTAAATTAAAAGTAATCATTTTACTTCCAATATTGAATAAAGATTTATTTTATAGAAAGTTGTATGTCTTCCATATTCTGGAACAAATATTTTTCCATGATAAACATAAAGTATTCCCTGCATATTTAAAAAAAAAATATTCTATTTCTAATTTTAAATAAAGATTCATTTTATAACGAGAAAAAAATATTTTTTTCATAATATGAAATAAATATTATCTGTATATCAGGAAATAAATATTCCACTTCTAATATTAAATAAAGATTCATTTTAAATATAAATATTATCATATAAATATATAATGTTTTGAAAATTAATTTTTTTATCATTCCAAGAAATAGCAAAAACAACGTCTCCGGAAAAACGTCTCTCAGTCGGCTTAAAGATATCTTTTATGGAGACGTTGTTTTTACGACTGAAATGAGACGGCTCAAAGACAGCTACCTTCAGCCGCAAAAACAACGTCTCCGGAAAAACGTCTCTCAGTCGGCTTAAAGATATCTAAGACGTTCAGACGGGAAAACGCCGTGTAAGAGACAGCTTTGAGACGACGTGTGCTGATTGGGTCTGTAAGGGTAGTCATTGAGGAAAGTCGAAAAACCAGTTTTGGGCCCATTTTCCCGATTTATTGATAGTTAATTCTGAAAAAATTCTGACACATTTTGGTTACTAAGCCACATATTAGGTATCATTTTCAGATTTTTCCGTTGCAAACTCTGGTTGTAAAACGCGAAAAACACGAAAAAATGCAGATTTCATATAGAAATCGAAAGAGCACTGCTACAGATTTAATTTAGAAATGAGATATTATCATAAGTATTATGCTCAATTTTTTCAAATCCCTGAGTGTGGTGCGTCATACGAGAAAAAAATAAAAATCACTTTTTTCAGCGTTTTTCCTAAGTTATACCTCTTTTCTCTGAATTTAAAAAATATATTATGTAATATTAAACAATCCTACGTTCAGAGAAATATTTTCCAGACTTTAAAACTTGCGTAGTACAAAAAGAGAAAATAATACATGTCGTTATATTCGAATATTTCGATGATAATTTCAACGGCGCCGGTTGGTGCAGCGGCTATGGTCTCGGACTGCGGAACCGCTGATGACTTTTTGGACCATGTTCGAATCCCGCCCGGGTCAATCTGTTTTATTTTGTTTATGAGATGTTCTTCCGATTCCTTTCAGAAAAAATTGTTGGATTTGGGTCCAAGGTTTTTTTCAATTTTTCGGAAACCGTGTGTTTTACGAAAAAAAGTAAAACGATATAAAATACGCAGCCTGTCCAGATCAACATGTTTTGTTGAACATTTTTTTGGACGCAGTAAATATATAGTTTAGAAGATATTCGAGAAAAACGATTTTATGAACCTTAAATTAATTATTTTAATGTTTAATCCAGTTGGGGTACGTTTTCCCCGTATCCGATCGAGCTCAAACTTTGCACAGATTTTGTTTTAATTATCCGGAATAACTCTGTGGGGTGCTGTGTAAAAGAAATTTTGAAAAAATTTTTGACAAGAGCAAATAAAAGCCACCCTAATGTGTATGTATACATATATGTACATAAATAGTACATATGTATCAATATATTATTTCTTTCCTTGACACTGTCTCTAGTTTTTGAATCCTACATATTACTTTATTTAATAAATATGTTTTATACATAAAATGGTACTATTTATTTCATCCCCTGTTTCATATTAGTTAGTGATCTTCTAATTGCAGACAACGAATAAAAATGTAATTGCTAATTCCACAAAATAATACAGTGATTATTGTTTCAAAACTGATAAAAATAATGGTAAAAGATCAACTATATAAATCTGAACTCCTCTATGCTTTTGCAATATAATGACAAGTCAGATCAATACTATACGCATAGACAGAATTTAATAATTAATAGTAAATTCTTGCATAACTTATGAAAATATTTGAAAAAGGACTAATAATTGAGCCGCTCAATGCACACATCGATTAACTCCACTTTTTGAAAAATCTTAAATTTAAGTGTCAAAGCCCTTGGTATAGTCATAACTTTTTATATTTATAATAACTTTCCTGAATAATAAAGATTAGCACCGTTAAATGGCAAATTTTTTTGGCCATTGAATAATAAGTAATTTATTTCAGAAGCCATTTCGATTAACTCCATACTCTAATGTCTAATAAAATTTTGATTATATTTGTAACAGTATACATCGAGTCTCCCTTTTGTTACTTTAAATATAATATATGTATAATTTGTCTACTGTTACATTAGACAATAATAATGGACCTGCTAAAATTCATTCCTCCTGTTAAACACGATTACTATAAGAACTTGTCAACAAATCGATAATTATAATATTGCTGAATCATCCCAAAGAATAATGCCACTAACATAAAGCTGCTATGAATTAATTACAAAAATTATATTATAACCGAACTGCCAACATTCATTTTTATGGAAAAGCTGTGATAAAAATGTATAATAACTAACTTTTTCTGTAATAAAAAACTTAAAAATGTAAAGACTAAATTTAACTTTATTACTTTTTTCAGTTGCCAAATCGATTAACTCCACCAGTCACATAAAAACTGTAACATTACTGACGATTGTTTGTTGGCTATTCTTTCTTATTAATTTTATATACCGTTAGATGAAAGCTATATCTGCAATTATGCATTCTACATTATATATTTGAATTCATATTATCAGAGGAATTTTTAAAAACAATATACATTACATCATCGCGTTTCTCAACTTTTCGTTTTACGGAGTTATATAATCGATGTGTGCACTGAGCGGCTCAATTAATTGTATATTTAATATTAACGCATATGATGACAGACACGCTACAACTTGTAACGAAACCAACTTAACAATAACATAACATGTCCTTAAAATTTTTTATTAACTGATGATCTTCTGAATATTTTTCCGTCCTTTTCAAAATTATGTATTTTATAGCAGAAGGTTCAAAGAAACCAACAACAGTTTATATGAATAAATTTTAAGATAAAAATAGCGTTAAATAGGTAATTCTATTTTCAACACTATTTTTGATATCAATAATTATTTTGTTTGCTATCAATAAATAATAGTTTATTTATATAAATCAAAAAAGCATTTATTCAGCTTTAAAATGATTAGAGAAACAGGAAGCATTATATTTAAACAGAGATGAAATATTCAGGTGGAATTGATCATGTATTGACTGACTCGACTCGTTTCGTTTACTTTTCCAGAATTGTGACTGTAACATGGAAAATAGCAGAAATGCGCGCTGTGCATTACACGGCAGTAACAGTAAATTGGCAACCACGCGACAAATATTTTCGGATGTGATTTGGCAACTGCGCCTTCGAAATCTGAAATTCGACATAATTCCTAAACTCACCACTCTAAATCGTAGAGGGCATACCAAAACCTCCGGTTTTTTGAACAGTCGGTATTTCAGAACATGAGACACGAAGTCCCATAAGATGATAGGTCTATTCTATATCTCGTCGGTGATGACACCTTATGGGACTTGGCGGCAACAGGAATCTGTAGTAACGTTACCTTAAATGCCAGTGATTTTAGCGTCCTCTACGTTTTGAGAACGGTGAATTCGAGAACTAGATCCAGTGCGATTCGGGTTCGACTGGTCAAACTTCTACAAACTTGTCAAGTCTACAGTACGCAACGTTGTCAGATTATGAGTTTTCAATACATCCGAAAATAATCGGAGAGCGCGATCGCGATCGCGAAGAGGCTCTCTTCTGCCCATTCGCCGTAATGAAGAATCTCCTCACGTTAACAACCTTACGCTAGCTTATATTGAACTTAATTTCTTTCCACTTAACATTGTACAACATTTGTAATGTTTCTATTTCTATCTATTATAAATCTTTTTATTGCATTATTCAAAATTTGATGCTTAACTCAAATTTATTTTTGTTCCTGTATTTGACAATGGTTAACCTGTGTTCTTAAATAATACAAATCGAACTTGAATATGTATAAATGCATTATATTAGTCGTATTAAGTTAACAAAATGGAAGAAGTGCCTTTTTTCATCTTAGTTCCATTACTACCATATATATATTCCGTGACGTGGCAAGTTTTGCCGACGTCCCTCGATCCCGAAAAAGAGAGGCCGAGCCGCCCTCTGGCAGTGCCGATGCGAAACGGCCGTTTGCGAGCGCTCTCCCTGGACATGCCGATTTGCCAAGGGCGAATAATCACGCGTTTTGAGCGTCGCGCCACTTGGGCGACGCGAACTTTACAGGACCGAAACCGGGCTCCAAGGGAGCCCGGCCCCTATTTCTCACCGTACGAGGCGGTATCGGGACTGGCTTCGGAAGGATTTCGTGCCGAGACACCGAAGGAAATACCGAGCCCGGATCGACGAACCCGGAAGCACCGGCGAGGGAACGTGGACACGAGACGAACATCTTCTCGACCCCGTCGCTGCCTCGCCCGGAAAAGAAGGTGTCCACGACCGGAGCGGCGAGGACTTTCCTCTTCACGAACAGTCGCCGTTAACATCGGAAAAGCGGCGAACGCGATCGCCAATTTCCGCGAGCCAGGGATCCCGCGCGACAGGATGCGATCCTGCGAGGAGATACCGCGCGATAGGCCCGCGAGTCTCAAACGGGAGAAATAGGGTAGGGAATAGGGGGACGCCTCGCTTCCGCGTTACCGAGCTTACCGAAAGTAGGCCACTGGGTCGTTGGCCATATTGCGAGGAAGTCGTGCGATAGTAAAAATTATTAATTTGTGCGTGCCGAGAAGAGGGACGAGAAGGACGACTCGCCGACCACCTGCCGTCGCCCTCGTTGCCATGGTAAGCGCCAGTCAGGCTTCCTTAAGTAATTTTGGAATTAAGTGAACTTTTCGTGTTGGCTCGGTAACGTTTTCGCGAGGTCCTTGTTCATGTCGCGAAACGACGAAACCGTCTCCTTGCCACGTGGTCGGCCATCTTTTCGGAAAAGGACGAACGGTCGTCGATCGGTTAACGTGCGTGCCGGTTGGTAACATGAGGTCGCGGACTCGCGGGGGACCGTATCGTTACCGATTTCGGGAATAAAATAATACGACATCTTCGAGACGTTCCCCGGTGTGACGTCGCAACGGTCCGTATCGTGTCCGACGGCGAATTTCGAACGACCCACTCATTGTACCGCGTATTTCATCGGAATCCGGCCGTTATTCCGCGCCGAAAGCGCCTTGTAACCGCGAAGTAAAATCTTGTAAACGGTCGGGTTCGACGCGACCGAGAAAACTAGTGCGAGCGACCGAAAAGCTGTCGCGAAATTATCGTGAACGCGCCGGCTTGTAAAGTACCGCTGCCGGCTCTCACCGGCAGCCCTGTCGTGTCCAGCAGACGAATAAATTGTTCAAGCCGATTCTCTCGTTGATTATTTCCGTCGAGAAACCTTTCCGCCACGGGAAATGCTCCGTATTTCGCCCACGTAGAATCCTGAGCCCATCCTAGAGCTATCCAGAATATCGTGCGGTTCTCGCAGTTTCGGAGAGTTCGTTCGCGCCTCGTGCCGTTATCGCGCAATTTGCGTGACACTGCCGAGTGTCTGGCGCCCGAAAGCAGATTCCATAAACGGCTGCGAGATACCTTTTGTCCCGGGTAGACCACGTATCGTGCGGCCGAGCGTGGACCGGCGTTTCGCCCGTAAATACCCGGAGTCGCAGGGTTTCGTCCTTCCGATGGACACGTAAAAATTAGGCGACGTGACAATTCATATAAACATATACAGTATTCTCGCGATAAGTGTCCCAAAAGTCTCTAGGATAAGTGTCCCTGAACTATCCCCACTCCTGCGGGGTATACCCCGTGAGGGGCCACGAAGCTCGAGCGGTCTCGGCCGCCGAGAAATGTAAACATGATACGGGTCGAGTATATCGGTGTGAGACCAGGAGACTAGAGATCACGGTTTTGGACGTGTATTGAGGATACACGTATTTACGTGTTCACGTGTACTAAGAAATATCCGTATTTTAATCCGTGTACATCTTTGTACACGGATACACGGATACTGAAGTAAACGTGTACACGCATATCGAAACACACAGATAATACACGGGTACACGTGTATCAAGCTACATGGATAATACACAGGTACCAATATTAATTTTATTAATAATAATAATACATTCGGTTGTGTAATATGTAAATTTGTTTACCTTTAATACAAAAACTTTAATTCACTGTAACTTTGTTAAAAAAATATAGATTTTCTTTCACACGTGTATCAAAATACACGGATAATACACGTGTACCCGTATATTCAAGTTCACGGTTATACATGTATTATCCGCATATCGTGAACACGTGTATTTCAGTACACGTGTATCCGTGTATTAAATAGGATCCGGACTTCTACACGGATATATTAATTACACGTGTACACGTGTTTTTCCAATACACGTGAAATGGGTATCTCTACAGGAGACCACTACTAACCCGATGACAAAACTTCTTTATTTTTCATTATTTTTTTATGGAACTTTCGCAAATGTATTCCTGATATTTTTCTAATGAAATTGATACCAAAAATGATATAATTCCGATGATATTTACGTGTGTAATGGACGATAGATGTGTTTTGCGCAAGGAAATACAGCGTATGGGAAAGAAAGAGACGCGGAGAGTCGCAGTCGCCGGCACAGTTCAAAGGCCCGCGGCGTCCTCACAATGTAATCCCAATATAAAACTTCTTTATTATTACTTATTTTTGTATGAGAATTTCACCAATATATTTGTGGCATTTTTCTAATTAAAATGATACTAAACACGATATAATTCGGATCATATAAAGGTATGTTATATGAACATTTACAAGTTGCCTCACCGATGTGCTCGACTTGTAAATGTTCATATAACATACCTTTATATGATCCGAATTATATCGTGTTTAGTATCATTTTAATTAGAAAAATGCCACAAATATATTGGTGAAATTCTCATACAAAAATAAGTAATAATAAAGAAGTTTTATATTGGGATTACATTGTGAGGACGCCGCGGGCCTTTGAACTGTGCCGGCGACTGCGACTCTCCGCGTCTCTTTCTTTCCCATACACTGTATTTCCTTGCGCACAACACATCTATCGTCCATTACACACGTAAATATCATCGGAATTATATCATTTTTGGTATCAATTTCATTAGAAAAATATCAGGAATACATTGGCGAAAGTTCCATAAAAAAATAATGAAAAATAAAGAAGTTTTGTCATCGGGTTAGTAGTGGTGTCTCCTGGTCTCACACCGATATACCCGACCGGTATTATGTTTACATTTCTCGGCGACCGAGGCCTCTCGAGCTTCGGTGTCAAGTTTCTACGTTCGGCACAAGTCAAAGAATAGTATCCCTACAGGATAATAGTCCCTGGCCAGACCCGTGGTTGGGACAGTTATCGCGAGAATACTGTATTTAGTAATGTTAACAGGATTGGCCGCGTGAAGGCGTGAACAAAGGGCTTTGCAATCCCAGAATACACTTAACGTTTATAAAATTATAAAGCAATATAAACAAATAATAGTAAAAGCATCAGCGTGATAAATATATACAACACAACTTCTATACTCCATCAAATTCCCGATTGAAACCCAAGACGTTGAATGTATTCAAACTTTAAACAGTATATATGTATGTACAGCGTGTATGTGCAGTAAAATACAGGATATACATATATACATACAGTGACTCTCATGAGTATTCGTACGCCCTTTAAAACAGAATAACTTTTCTATAATTGTACCAAACGACCGTGTTTTTTGTAAGCAATTAGAAGCATTGGTTTATTAAATAATTTGCAAAAAAGATTTTGCAAAACTTACAATTTACAAGGTTACATGCAAAAATAAAAAAGTCATTTTTTTTAACTTTTTTATTTGGGCTCTTCATGAAAATTTAAAATACATGTTTTGTAGATCTATAGTAGTTACCACATGCTGAAAATTTCATCAAAATCGATTAACATACACATGAGCCACAAGAGGTTAAAAGTGGTGAAAATCGTAGTTTTTTACGACCTGTTCGGCCGCGCACATAAACTTTGTCGTGACAAAGACGTTCCTCTTCAGATTAAGTGGTCGAAGCGGAAACGTCGGCAATAAAGTAAAACTCGGAAAACGGTTAGAACAGGGCCCCCTTTGTTGGGCACTCTAGTACGGGTCGGTCCCAAGGACAAACACGTGAAGGCCTAGCGTAGGCGTCATAAATCGTTCGCCAATTGCTCAGCGCCGAATTTTCCTTGAACGCTTTACCGATCAAGGGGAAGGTTTTTTATGGGACTGTTCTTCGTAGTTGAATGGACCGTTAGGGTAGTTCGAAAGTTAGTTGGAACCGGTCTTCCGGATATGGACACATCTCGACAAGATGCCCTAAACCCGTCAGAGAGAAACAAGTTTCTTGCAGTATTTGTAAAAAAAGCAACCACCAGGATAAGGATTGTTACTTCAGAAACAAAAGCAAAGGCAACATAAGGAGTAACCTGATTTCATTTCTAGCGCGAGATACGAGGACCGATAATTGGATTGTGGATTCTGGTACAACGTCACATATGGTGAACAACAAGAGTATCTTGAGTGACGTAAAAAAAATTAGTACAAACGTTGAGGTGGCAAAAGTGGACGAAACTATGAAGGCTGAAGGGATTGGGCACTGTGAGCTAACACAGTGCAACCTAACAAACGTAGTCTATGTTCCTGATTTGGCAGCAAATCTGCTGTCAGTGACCGCCGTAACTGAAGCTGGAGGAAATGTAAATTTCAACGGAAACAAAGTAACAATTAAGAAGAATGGAAAGGAAATCGTGGGACTAAAAAATGAAAAGGGCCTGTATGAGGTAACTTTAGGAACGAGAAGAGAGGAAAGAACGTACCTGGTAAAATCAGAAAACTCAGTAGAGAAATGGCACCGCAGAATGGGACATATCAGCATAAGAGGTTTGAAAGAATTAATTAACCTAACAGAAGGTATAAATATTAATAAGTGTGATATAGATAAGTTTAATAAGATATGTGAGACATGCTGCAAAGCAAAGCAGACAAGAGAACCGTTCAACAACAGTAGAACGAGAGCGACACGACCCCTGGAGTTGGTGCATACAGATGTCTGTGGTCCTATAGGGCCAGACACGTGGGATGGAAAAAGATACATACTAACCTTTTTGGATGATTACACACATTTTGAGGTTATATATTTGCTGGAAACTAAGTGTGAGGTCACCGGAAAGGTGAAAGAATATACGAGTGCAGTCGAAGCCAAGTGGGAGCGGAAACTAACAAAACTAAGATGTGACAATGGACGAGAGTTCATAAATAAAAACCTGACAGATTGGTGTACGAAAAAAGGAATTGAGCTAGATCGAACAATTCCGTACACACCACAACTGAACGGAAAAGCAGAAAGATTAAACAGGACAATAATCGAAAAAGCGAGAGCTCTGGTGCTGGACTCCGGTTTAAAAAAGGAAATGTGGGGAGAGGCCGTGCTTACAGCGACCTACCTACTCAACAGGAGTCCAACAAGCACCTTAGACATGACTCCGGCTGAAGCTTGGTATCGACAGAAACCTAACCTAAAAACAATAAAAATGTTTGGATGCACAGCATTCGCTAAGGTTCTAGAACCTTTAAAAAAGCTAGATGAGAGAAGCAGGAAATACATCCTCGTTGGATATGCACCAAATGGCTATCGACTTTGGGATGCTGAGAAGAGAAAGATAATAATCGCAAGAGACGTCAAAGTTGATGAGGAATTATATACATCAGCTGAGATCGCTCAAAACGGGGATACTGCGATTATAAGAGTAACAGACAACAATGAAGAAGAAAACACAGAAGACAGAAACGACAATGAAGAGGAAAACACAGAAGACAGAAACGACAATGAAGAATAAAACAGAGAAGACATACAAGGAACGGAAGAAGAATCAAATGATTCGCTGGAATATTTGGAAGCAGAACAGAGAGAAGAACAAGAAGACCCTCAACAACCAGAACAAAGGAGTGGTGAAAGAAGATCCACTCGTGCGAGAAACCCACCGAAAAGGTATGAGGATTACTATGCTCTACTATCATATAATGAGGCTATTACAGGTTCAGATAAGACAGAGTGGACAAAAGCCATAGAGGAGGAAAAGAGATCTCTTAAAAGGAACGACACGTGGAAATTAATAAATAGAGATGAAATAAAATGCAGAAAGCTGTTAACGACCAGATGGATCTTCAAGGAGAAGGATAATGGTGAGAAAAAGGCAAGACTTGTAGTCAGAGGCTGCCAACAGGAGAACGGGACAGACTACACTGAAACATTCAGTCCAGTGATAGGCAACAGCTCACTCCGAGTGCTGTTTGCACTGGCAGCCACAAGTGAGTACAATATAATAACATTTGATGTCAAAACAGCTTTCCTATATGGCCGAATAGACGAGGATATATATATGACACCACCAGAGGGGTACAACTATGGAAATAAAGTATGCAAACTGAAGAAAGCACTCTACGGACTAAAGCAAGCACCACTTAAATGGAATGAAAGACTCACACAGTTTTTGAAAGAGAGAAAACTTGAGCAATTAAAAACAGAACAATGCATATTTAAACATGAGAACAACAAATTAATTCTAGGTATTTACGTGGATGATGGCATACTGCTTGGAAAAGACGTGAAGCAAATGAATACTCTACTTGATGAGATGAAAAAGGTATTCGAAATAAAAGTCTGCAGAAGTCCGAGTACTTTTCTAGGTATGGAAGTGCGTGTTGGAGAAGGAAAAATTAGACTAACGCAAACGCACTACACTAAGAAAATCTTGGAGCGGTACGGAATGGAAGATTCGAAACCTGTGAGTACGCCTATAATAAAAGGATCGGAGGAAGATACTACCCAGAGAGAGTGGACGTTCCCATACAGAGAGGTTATCTGGAGTCTGCTGTATCTCTCTAGCAGAACAAGACCAGACCTGACGTATGCTACAAACTACGGAAGCCGGTACATCTCCGAACCAAAGAAGTCAAACGTAACAGACGCCAAAAGGATGCTGAGGTATCTCAACGGGACACCAAGTCAAGGCATACAGTTCAGTAAGGGTACTGATTGTAATGTAATCGAAGCTTACTGCGACGCGGATCATGCCGGTGATGTGGAAAGCAGGAAGAGTACCACAGGGTACGTAATAATGTATGGAGGAGGGCCGATAAGTTGGTGTTCCAGAAAACAAGCAATAGTAGCGCTATCGACAGCAGAAGCGGAATATATCTCTGCAGCAGAATGCTGTAAAAAATTGCTTCACCTGAAGTCGTTGTTAAAGGAGTTAACGAATCTAGATCATCAAATAAGACTGAAAATAGACAACCAAAGTGCTATTCAATTGATAAAGAACGGAGTGGTGAATAGACGGTCTAAACACATAGACGTGAAGTATCACTTTGTACACGAACTACTTAAAAATAAGCAAATATGCGTGGAATATTGCAAGACTGAACTTCAGTATGCGGATTTATTTACTAAGGCGTTGAACGCTAATAAGTTTATTTTCTGTAAGAATGGTTTTGTTGTGTGAATATTTTTCTAGTTATTGTCAGAGAGTCAAATCGTGTGAAATTAAGAGAGAGTGTTGGAGAAATAATTTCGAGAGTTGCCACTCTGACTAGTGTGAATGGTAACCCTGACTGAGCGGGAATGTGTGAGAGAGAGGGTTGGTATGAGAGAGAGAGACTGTGCGTTATAGCTCTAAGACGTTCACATGTGCAATAGTAAAAACCGGTAAAATTGTATCTGCATGTAGTGAGATAATCGTACTAAGTCAAGTTCAACTAAAACCAAGTATTAGTTACAGTTCTTTATATAATAAAAGTATTTGTTTATATTTTCCTACGAAATACAACTGCGCACACTTTATTTGCTTCCCAAACTCTAACACATGGGATACACTAGAGTATACATATATTAGCTCGTATATTCGCAGATAGCGATATTAAAATAACACTTTGTCAAGGAAACGTTCAAATACCGCCTAAAGAACTACAGCACCGCCGATGGAAAAAGAGATAGAATATAATAATTTGTTCGGAACGTAACAGTCCTCCCTCCTTAAAATCATGGTCATCCTCGACGATGAACCGCGGTGACTAATGCGCTTTACACTGTCGTAAATTCTACTGTGTTAACGAGTATAACTGTTTACGAGAACAATGGCTCATATTGCCGGTCGTAAACGATTCGCAGGAAGAAATTCCTTTCTTTAATTTTCATTAAACGGTTTACAGCCGTTCCACCCATATACATTGTTAATAGGTGCGTTCTGTTGTTGCTAATTGCTGTTCTAATCATATTGTTCGCGCAGGTTAACACTAACTTCCCCACATTCTGGCATCCTTCAACATCAATTACCCGTAGGTAGCGACAATTCCTAATCGCGCCGCAAACGCTCTCATCATTAATACCCAGGTTATTCCTACAGTGTATTTCCTCCAATGCGTGCAGTTGATTGAATACACTTCCCTCTACCGTTGGGTACATGTTATTTATTTCCATTCTTTTCAAGTGGTTGAGATTCGCTAACGGGTCCAGTGCGGATTCGTTCCTGATATTGGTACATCCGCTCAGGTCCAGGTGCTGGATCAACGGCATATTCGCACTAATTTCACGGATTGTTTCCTCGGTCACCCATCCGCAAAACGTTAGATTTAATTGCGTCAGCTGGTCATACTTCTGGAATAAGGATAATGCCTGCATTACTGGTCCAGCATCCAACTCGACGAAGGCTCCCAGTTCCACCTCCATCTCATTTTCACCTAAAGCCCCTTCCTGGTCTAGTTGTGGCTCGTTAAAGGAACAAGAGTAGATCTTCAGCGTGGTTAATGCTTGGTGTAACCTGGTATTCGATGCTAGCGCGTGCAACATGGTATCGTCCGTTAAAGATTCCCCAAAGTTTAGTTCCAAATACATTAAATCTTGCTGGTTTTCGATTGTCTTTGTGAGAAACGCAGACTGCAGTTTTTCGCATCGATATAAAGTCAGATGCTTTAAGTTTGGTGTAAGATGGATTAGTGATTTGCCGCTCAGTGTCGTGCGGGTGGCCTTGAAAGATACTAGGTTCGCCGCTTTCGCTAGAGTTCGCGATAGTTCCGTCTCAATAGTTCCCTGGCATTGCCATAACCCTAAGTGCTCTATGGTGTTCGCTATTTCAATGAGATTCCTGATGGCAGATGGTCGGATGGAGGTGGCTGTTAAATCTACGTTTCTTAGGTTTGGACAGTTCTTTATTGCGATAGTCAAAATTTGTGGTTGCAACAATTTTGATAGAACTTCGTATACTATTTTAATTGATATGATACTATTACCAGATCGCTGTATCAGCCAATACAACGCTTCCGTCGTTACGACTTTTCCATCCCATCCTTCCGGCCATCGCCAATCAGTTAATTTCGATACTAGTTCGAGCCTAGATCGGTCAGTGAAAGGAAGGTAGCTCGCGATTTTTTCGATACATTCGATGGGAAGAGATACTTTGTCCGTCAGGTCTAGACTTGGAAACGGGTTGACGGCTGGTTGTGGACTTATTAACTTGGCTTCATGCCAAGAGTCCGCAGGTAGGATCCTCAGCTTCCGCTTGTGGATGGTGAATGTCCTCTCCGTTATTGTACATATATACGCTATGGGAAAGGATAAGAACAACTATTGAGTTATTGACGGTGAAGCCGTCCATCGAGAGTGCGATTTATCAATGAACTCTACTCATATAACATGTCATATAACATACAATAAAATACAATAATAAACAAATACACACACATCTAAATAAGCAAACAAATACTTCAACATGTATCACTGTCACTGCTGCTATTCTCAGTTTCATCAGCGAGCAAGATTCCAGTTAATTCAGTTGGTATTTGTTCTCTATCGTACATGTTGTTATTAAGAAATTGTAACATTTGTTCCGGTACATGGAAGCTGGAAGCATTAAGGTGCTTCGATCGCAAATATAATTTAATGCAAAGTGCCGAAGTGTACACAGTAAACCATGACATGGGAAAATCTGATAAACTTGCTGGAGGATGACCTCGATCGGGAGTCGCGGGTGACCCCCCCTAGTCCACCCATCGCCATATATAATTGGCCTCCTCCGCCGGAAAATACGTGAGAAGCGCAAGTCGCACATTTGTTTTTTTAGTAATAATTGTAATTTACCTGTATAGTAGACGTTATCACGCCTGTATTTGTTTTAGTACGAATCTGCTGCTGCACCGCATGCAAGTAATAAAATAATAATTATAATTTATTAATATTAATTTATTAATTTATTAACCTCTGTTTTAGGATGATGGCACATCAGTCCGTCGACACAATTAAACAGGAGCTGAAGTAAGTAATACAATAATAATTTATAATTGATTAATATTATGTGACGTTCGTCACCACAGTCCGTCCTGTTCTCGTGAGCCCAGGCCGTACCTGCGGTATATTCTCAAGGGGTCCGCCCCCTCATTCACACGATACAATTTCATAATATAAGAATAAAGTTTCAAGGGACCGCTTCCACAATCTCTGCGGACTGGGTCTAGCTGATTGTGAAGTCTCCAATTTTCCTCGAACTAGGCGGACTGGGTCTAGCCGTTCGGTCTACCGTACTCACCACAATCTTTGCGGACTTGGTCCAGCTGATTGGGGATCCCATCCCGATATTCTCTCTCTGACGACGTAACACGCCCTACGTCGCAACGAACCGTGGACATCAAAGGAAATTCGCACGCGTAAAAACGTAACGTCTTCGCAGACCCCGCGTGGGACGTAACAATTAATTCATTAATTTATTAACCTTTGTTTTAGGGTGGAGTTGCAGCGCTCCCGAAAGAAGGTCGACCAGAAGCTGGAGTAAGTAACACGTCGTTATATGTAACCGTTAGTATTTAATAATTGTAATTAATTAATATTAATGTACAAATTTTGCCACAAACCAACAGGGGAATACGTCAGATACTGACGGCGGACCACCTGGGGCAGCAACCAGAGTGCCTACCTCTAAGTAGTGTAGAGATGGTAGAAAACTTCCACAGTGTACCCGTTGAGGAATACAACACTGTCGTAAGTATAATGCAATATGTAAAAACAAGAAGAGTTTTGTGTTATTAAGTGTACGAATATAGAAAGTAATGTTCTTTTTTATTCAGGTTGGATATATGGTACAATTGGGAGGGGTCTCGTTGAAGAATGCCCTGAAGACGTACTTCAGCGAGGCCATCCCCGGCCCTGTTATTTTGTCGTACTCGTGGGCGGGTACCCGGGATAAACTACCCCTATACAACAAAAGGATAGTGGAGGCAATTTATGGTAAGTATTGCACATCTTTCATTTAGTTGAATGTAATTATTAATTCATCGATTCATATATTTATTTAAATGAATATTGCAGAGGCTTCGGTGCGGTCAGTGACATTTGCCAAACCGACGAAGAGCGAGTTCGCGATCGTGACGAGGGCGGGGCTGAAATCCGTTAAACAGCCGGTCCAAGGAGGTTCGCGAAACAAAGAACAGTCCAGGGACGCCCTCGCCATCGCCGCTTCCCGCGATCATTGGGCGGAAAACAACGGCGGCAGTGACGACGCTAATGCCAACGACGACGACGACGACAGTGCCATCGATGCTTCCCGCGAAGATGACTGCATATATGAATATTTATTCAACCGACTCCGCTTTAAAATGGACTGCAAGAGAATGCCGTAAGTATATTCTAATAAAAGTACAATATAGGTACCAGTACATCCACTTGATATGCAAATCAATGTTTACTTTTTTTTTAGTTGCGTCTCCGCGCTGCGCTGTAGGTGTAAATTTTACATAGTGGAGTAGGCCTACTGGGGATACCACTGGAAAAAAAAACGGATTATCAATAGTACCTCCAGGGTAATGCGGAAATCTATTGGCACGCTTCGTCCGCACAAGCCAAGGTATGTAAAAATGCATTTGTAAAATTGTATATTGTCGAATAATATGAGAATAGATCAATTTCGGATCAATTCGAATACTATATACTTTTCATGAAAAATATTATAATGCAAACTGTAGTATGAATTTTCATGTGCATCAATATTCTTCCAGATTGGACCACACATGGATATTCGAGGTACCCTGAAGAAGTAAGTACGTCGTTCCGAAGAAGAGACGTAGGAGGTAGCAACAAAAATGGCACTCGAGCGATCCACGGGATAAGCGAAGAGGAAAAGCTGTTTTGTGGAATCTTCCACAACCTGTTTACAATTGGAACATTTATAGTTATAAATGTCAGCTAATAAAAAAAATATAGAAACTAAGTATCCAAATACAATGTTCATTTATTATTCCCTAGTTCATTCATTATCATATCCCTTCACCCACCAACTCCCTGCGATATTAAAAACTCGAAATTTAAAATTGTTAATATTTAAATATTGAAATAAGTATATAATAGTCGTACAAAACATAAATTTTCTTTTCCGTCGAACGACACTTTTTTTAAATGTAATGAATTGAAATTTAACTGCAATGAGAATGGTACGGCTATGCAATTTTGAGTTTCTATCTCTTGCAATCGATGCAGACAATTTTTATTTCGCATAAAGATCCGCTGTGTAGGTAAAAATTACAAATATCGGAATAAATAAAATTTTGACATTACATGGACGTTTATGATTTCGTTTTTTCTTCTTGCATGTGTACAAAAGGACGAGTGCGTTATATTTGGTACAATAGAAATTTACTTCGCCAACTTCTGCCACATTAGTGCGAACTATCCTCACCGACGGTGCTGCCCTGTAAAGCGGCATTCGCCACATCAATGCGACCGTGCTGCCCTCTTCAACAAAGGCAAATTCGGCGTCCAGTGGCCTAGTTACGTTTTAGCAGAGAGTAATGAGAGTGCTCACGCCCGGGGTTTGGCCGTGCCCATTATAGTGCTGCCCCCTACTCTAGTGTTTAGCCTGGATCAGCTCCTATCTCCACACTCAGTCCGGACAAAAACCATTCTCCACACTCAGTCCGGACAAGAACCATTCTCCACACTCAGTCCGGACAAGAACCTATCTCCACACTCAGTCCGGACAAGAACCTACATCATATTTGGCCTTGATCAGAACGAAAAGTTTATATATCGTTTTATATAAAATATGTAACTAAGATATAGATCTAATATACACATCTCTAATTAATATAAATTAAATATAACATTAATTATAATGATAGAAGTATTTTAATTTTTTCCAATCTTTTATAGTTACAAACTCTAGTTGTAAAAAATAAAAAACCCAGAAGAATTCGAAAAAATACAGATTTCATATCGTGGCTTAATGCGATCATCTTGAATATTATTAATTTAGTAATGAGATATTGTCATCATCACTATCTCCGATTTTTTCATATTTTTATTCTACTCTACACCACTAAAAAAATTGATTTTTTATGTTTTGCATTTTCTTTAAATCACCTTTAAATTAACATAATTTTTTTATGAATGGACGAAACGACACCATTTCTCTGTAAAGCTAGAAGAAATAGTTTAGTCAATGACGTCTCAAAAATATGTTGAAAAAATGCATTTGCTCGGAATTGCGAAAAAGAATAGTGAAACCTGATGTTTTCAACTTTTTAGCAAGGCCAATAACGAAAGTTTAAAAGATGTGTTTGGTGAGCTCGTATAAATTATATGCACTCTGAAAATTTAATTGGTTTAGGAGTTATAAAAGATCAGAAGTGGTGAAGTGGCCGAAAATCATGGAAAATTGCAATTTTTATTCGAAGACTTCGAATAAATCCGCCATGCACAGTCCAAATCCTATCGAGTTTAGTCTTTTTTTTTAATCGGATGAACGCTACGAAGTAGCTAACGTCACTTCCGTGAAAGAATCATGGAAAATAAACAAGTTTAGGAAATCACTTGTTAGTGGTTCCATGCCGATATACCTGGCTCCCCGTGGGGTTGCCCGGCTGTGTTTATTGCACCACGTGTCCACGGAGACCGAGGCTCTCATCGCCTCGTCGCCTCGTTACCCTAGCATAAGAGAAAATTATATGAAGGATCTATTCGAATACAACCAGTAGACATAGTTCAAACCCTATCGAGTTTAGTCTTTTTTTAATCGGATGAACGCCACGAAGTAACTAGCGTCACTTCCGTGAAAGAATTTTGACAAATAAACAAGGGCTACGTGTTCATTGGAGCCTCGAGCAGGTCAAAATTATTCAGTCGCCGATTAATAAATAGAAATAATACATGAAAATTTTATTCGA
The DNA here is from genome assembly GCA_916610255.1 of Lasioglossum lativentre. Taxonomy (NCBI): domain Eukaryota; kingdom Metazoa; phylum Arthropoda; class Insecta; order Hymenoptera; family Halictidae; genus Lasioglossum; species Lasioglossum lativentre. The sequence goes on along the minus strand of OU744355.1, from coordinate 11,090,744 downwards.
CGTTTTGAATAAATCCGCTTGGAATAAAAATTTATCTATTATTCGTCGAATAAATTCTCGGCGAATAAAAAATTATTTAAATAACGAGTCGAATAAAGATACTGGACCGTTATAATTAAATGAAAAACGTGTAAACATCATATGTAAAAACACCAATTTTGAAGATGTCAAAGAATTCTTTGAGATACGTTCATATTTCACTGAACACTGCAACATATGCAAATTCGAACAAAATTCGAAACAGCAGTTCTATTTTGCATTGAAGGATTCATGTGCATTAATGGTATGTAGATTAACGATCATGGAAGTGTGGGAATTTGAAAATAATAAAAAATTAAAACAATTATAAGAAACTGCGATTTAGATCATTAGTTGTTTACACTTCTCGGCGTTCGGTAAAACTCAAAGAATAGTATCCCTGGCGTATAAATCACCCTCGGCAGCAGTGATGGGATATTCGTGGGCCACGGCCCTGAGCGGCTGAGTTTCCCCACTCTGAAGTATCGTCGCCTCACTGAACACGCGCTACGCGCTACACACAGACGTACCTCTACTCTACTCGTGTGAGTGCCTGTTCGATTCAGGTCCGTGGTTCGATTGCGCGGGCGCTACACACACAAGCATACCTCTACTCTGTCCGTGTGAGCTGCCTGTTCGACTGCTCGAGCCTCGTCGCGTTACTCCGAATTTCACGTTACCGAAGTTTCGGACGCATGAGTCGCAACCTGGAGATAGCGCGCATTCGATTCCCGGCGCGGCGCGGCGCACATTTTGCTATAACTTTTGATTTAAAAAAGATATCAAAGTGAAATTTGGACTAAATTTTTTTTTAAAAATCGGGTTTAATGATATATACTGAAATGTATTTTTAAAATTATATTTTCATTGATTTTTAAGATATAGCTGGATAAGATGGTCAAAAGTGCCCATCCACGTTGATTTTTAGTCACACCATGCTCAACAAATAGTTACGAAAAAATTCATGAATATTCCACCTAATAACATACACGACTGAGACTTTTTTCAAAATTTTTTGTTGCGAAATCGATTTTTATTCAATTCGGAAAGCATAAAATAGCCGATTTTATATCGAAGTTTTCAATTGACCACGTTTATATTATTGTGTTACTGTTACAAATTTTTTCAGTTTTTTCGGATTATGTAACCATGTTTAAAAAAATTGGAAATCTCCAAACATTCTAAGAAAATGCACATTTCGTATTGAAGTTTTAGAAATACAGTATTTTATCGATAAATGTCCCAAGAGTCTGGCGGTTAAATGACTCAGAACTATCCCCACTCCTGCGGGGTATACCCCGTAAGGGGCCGTGAAGCTCGAACGGTCTCGGCCACCGAGAAGTGTAATATGATACGCGTCGAGTATATCGGTGTGAGACCAGGAGACCACTACTAATCCAATGACAAAACTTCTTTATTTTTCATTATTTTTTTATGGGACTTTGACCAAAATATTCGTGGCATTTTTCTAATGAAAATTATATAATTCCGATGATATTTACGTGTGTAATGGACGACCCCGCGTAACTTCTCATTCAAATTATATGAGCGACAATTAATGTAAATATGATGCGTATTATATCATGTTTAGTATCATTTTAATCAGAAAAATGTTACAAATATATTGGTGAAATTCTCATACAAAAATAAGTAATAATAAAAAAGTTTTTTATTGGAATTACATTGTGAGAACGCCGCGGGCCTTTGAACTGTGCCGGCGACTGCGACTCTCCGCGTCTTTTTCTTTCCCATACGCTATCTTTCCTTGCGCACGACACTCCTATCGTCCATTACACACGTAAATATCATCGGAATTATATCATTTTTGGTTTCATTTTCATTAGAAAAATGCCACGAATATTTTGGTCAAAGTCCCATAAAAAAATAATGAAAAATAAAGAAGTTTTGTCATTGGATTAGTAGCGATCTCCTGGTCTCACACCGATATACTCGACCCGTATCATATTACACTTCTCGGCGGCCGAGGCCTCTCGAGCATCGGTGTCAAGTTTCTACGTTCGGCAAAAGTCAAAGAATAGTGTCCCTGTCGGATAATCGTCCCTGGCCGGACCCGTGTTTCGGACGATTATCGATAAAATACCGTACCAGTTTTATAACAATTCAGTTGTTAGGTATTATTGAAACAAACGTTCTTAATTTTTTATAAATTGCATCGCGGTTAAAAAAAATCAAAATCAATTTTTTCGATATAAAAATGTTTATTATTACGTTATTCACCTATACACCTATAATTTCGAATATTTTTAACCACAATGCAATTTATAAAAAGTAAGGCCGATTTGTTTTAATAATATCTATATAACTACTGAATTTTAGCAAACATTTAATTCTCTTCCGACTCGAAAGACCCCCACGTCATATACCGCGGCTCACGGTGTATGGTTGAACTGCTCTATATTTCGTTAAAGGAAAAAATATTCTATATTCTACTGCCGTAACGAAGATCGGGGAACAGGTGGAGAACGACGTTTAAGGAAACAGTTAGTTACCTGCAACCTCGAAAAACCCCACGACCCGACAGAAATTGACAGCGCGAATTACATCAATCCTTTAAGTTGAAAATAAATGTCGACAATTACAAAGTGTTATTGGTTAAACTTTTGATTTAACCCAAAGCAATAAGTGTTTACCGAAAAAAAGAAATCATTCGCTGCGGGATTTGATCCGGGGAGTAAATGATTCTCAGGTGGAGACCTTACCGATGCGCCAACCGATATTTTTGAGAGGCACGCTCATGTCTTGACATATAAAGCAAATAAAATATTTTATATTGCAGTTTTAAGTTTATACATAATTTTTCCGAATATAAAAAAGATTTGTATTAGATTTTGATTTTTCTTAACCGCGATGCAATTTATAAAAAATTAATAACGTTTGTTTCAATAATACCTAACAACTGAATTGTTATAAAACTGGTATCTCTAAAACTTGAATACGAAATGTGCATTTTCTTAGAATGTTTGGAGATTTCCAATTTTTTTAAACATGGTTACATAATCCGAAAAAACTGAAAAAATACACATTAATAATCACGATAAGACAAAAGTAACATAATAATATAAACGTGGTCAATTGAAAACTTCGATATAAAATCGGCTATTTTATGCTTTCCGAATTGAATAAAAATCGATTTCGCAACGAAAAATTTTGAAAAAAGTCTCAGTCGTGTATGTTATTAGGTGGAATATTCATGAATTTTTTCGTAACTATTTGTTGAGCATGGTGTGACTAAAAATCAACGTTGATGGGCACTTTTGACCATCTTATCCAGCTATATCTTAAAAATCAATGAAAATATAATTTTAAAAATACATTTCAGTATATATCATTAAACCCGATTTTTAAAAAAAAATTTAGTCCAAATTTCACTTTGATATCTTTTTTAAATCAAAAGTTATAGCAAAATGTGCGCCGCGCCGCGCCGGGAATCGAATGCGCGCTATCTCCAGGTTGCGACTCATGCGTCCGAAACTTCGGTAACGTGAAATTCGGAGTAACGCGACGAGGCTCGAGCAGTCGAACAGGCAGCTCACACGGACAGAGTAGAGGTATGCTTGTGTGTGTAGCGCCCGCGCAATCGAACCACGGACCTGAATCGAACAGGCACTCACACGAGTAGAGTAGAGGTACGTCTGTGTGTAGCGCGTAGCGCGTGTTCAGTGAGGCGACGATACTTCAGAGTGGGGAAACTCAGCCGCTCAGGGCCGTGGCCCACGAATATCCCATCACTGCTGCCGAGGGTGATTTATACGCCAGGGATACTATTCTTTGAGTTTTACCGAACGCCGAGAAGTGTAAACAACTAATGATCTAAATCGCAGTTTCTTATAATTGTTTTAATTTTTTATTATTTTCAAATTCCCACACTTCCATGATCGTTAATCTACATACCATTAATGCACATGAATCCTTCAATGCAAAATAGAACTGCTGTTTCGAATTTTGTTCGAATTTGCATATGTTGCAGTGTTCAGTGAAATATGAACGTATCTCAAAGAATTCTTTGACATCTTCAAAATTGGTGTTTTTACATATGATGTTTACACGTTTTTCATTTAATTATAACGGTCCAGTATCTTTATTCGACTCGTTATTTAAATAATTTTTTATTCGCCGAGAATTTATTCGACGAATAATAGATAAATTTTTATTCCAAGCGGATTTATTCAAAACGTCGAATAAAATTTTCATGTATTATTTCTATTTATTAATCGGCGACTGAATAATTTTGACCTGCTCGAGGCTCCAATGAACACGTAGCCCTTGTTTATTTGTCAAAATTCTTTCACGGAAGTGACGCTAGTTACTTCGTGGCGTTCATCCGATTAAAAAAAGACTAAACTCGATAGGGTTTGAACTATGTCTACTGGTTGTATTCGAATAGATCCTTCATATAATTTTCTCTTATGCTAGGGTAACGAGGCGACGAGGCGATGAGAGCCTCGGTCTCCGTGGACACGTGGTGCAATAAACACAGCCGGGCAACCCCACGGGGAGCCAGGTATATCGGCATGGAACCACTAACAAGTGATTTCCTAAACTTGTTTATTTTCCATGATTCTTTCACGGAAGTGACGTTAGCTACTTCGTAGCGTTCATCCGATTAAAAAAAAAGACTAAACTCGATAGGATTTGGACTGTGCATGGCGGATTTATTCGAAGTCTTCGAATAAAAATTGCAATTTTCCATGATTTTCGGCCACTTCACCACTTCTGATCTTTTATAACTCCTAAACCAATTAAATTTTCAGAGTGCATATAATTTATACGAGCTCACCAAACACATCTTTTAAACTTTCGTTATTGGCCTTGCTAAAAAGTTGAAAACATCAGGTTTCACTATTCTTTTTCGCAATTCCGAGCAAATGCATTTTTTCAACATATTTTTGAGACGTCATTGACTAAACTATTTCTTCTAGCTTTACAGAGAAATGGTGTCGTTTCGTCCATTCATAAAAAAATTATGTTAATTTAAAGGTGATTTAAAGAAAATGCAAAACATAAAAAATCAATTTTTTTAGTGGTGTAGAGTAGAATAAAAATATGAAAAAATCGGAGATAGTGATGATGACAATATCTCATTACTAAATTAATAATATTCAAGATGATCGCATTAAGCCACGATATGAAATCTGTATTTTTTCGAATTCTTCTGGGTTTTTTATTTTTTACAACTAGAGTTTGTAACTATAAAAGATTGGAAAAAATTAAAATACTTCTATCATTATAATTAATGTTATATTTAATTTATATTAATTAGAGATGTGTATATTAGATCTATATCTTAGTTACATATTTTATATAAAACGATATATAAACTTTTCGTTCTGATCAAGGCCAAATATGATGTAGGTTCTTGTCCGGACTGAGTGTGGAGATAGGTTCTTGTCCGGACTGAGTGTGGAGAATGGTTCTTGTCCGGACTGAGTGTGGAGAATGGTTCTTGTCCGGACTGAGTGTGGAGATAGGAGCTGATCCAGGCTAAACACTAGAGTAGGGGGCAGCACTATAATGGGCACGGCCAAACCCCGGGCGTGAGCACTCTCATTACTCTCTGCTTATGCCTTCCACCTGACTGAAAAAACACTGCAGCCACCTGGTGGTAACATACAACAACTTGATCCATATCTAATGAAAATTAAATGTTTTGGACAAGTAAAAAGAATTGGAAAACAATTGAGGGTAAGATAAGACACAGTAGTTTAAATAGTTTTATTTTGAATGAGCGTTTATTGGTCTAGAATTGGTCTAGATGCATCTATGTCACAATTTTATTACTAATTTTTATTTTTTAAAAATAAACGATAAAGAGTACCCATAGTATGGTAGAAACTCATAGAAAGCCCTACAAGAGAGACAACATACAAAATCGTGTCTTTTTTACCTCCTAAAACGTAAACAGGTATGTCCAAATCAACCTGTGAAAGAAATGTATTTAGTTATCGAATCTTTCGTTGATAGATTATTAATTATATGATACTAAGGCTCTACTATATATTTTAACATAACAAATATGTATTTATACCTGATATTTCCTGCAAATCTTTCCCAACTTTGGGCTCAGCGTAGAAAGTCCGGCTGTGATAGGTGACTGTACCTTCACCGGTTTAGTTTTCACTGAGTCAAACATTATGTCTACTTGTGTGCTTTGCAACGGACGAGGACTCTGCAATAGAAATACACAACTCTTAATCATGCTCTAATAAGAAACAGTACTTCCATAACTTTCTTGTACATCATATATTACATAAACATCCATTTAGCATGAATTTCTTTAAAATTATATCTTAATAGATATACTTAATGATTCAGTTCTTGTTATCTTATTGAAGATTATGTTGTAAAATGTGGATAAGAAATTGGATTACGAATTATTATAAAAATGCAGTGTTCCAGTACTGAGTTTGCATTGTTATTTTAAATGGGCACTTTCATGGTCACATGATTTGTTGTAACATTATACAATTAATTTGTTAGAACCATTACTTACTACTGGATAAAGAGGTTGAGTATTTGCGGATTGTTTTAAACGACCAGTAACTTGATTAAATTCATGAAACGGCATCTTGCCAAATTGCGCAACCTACCTTTCCTTCTCACAGTCTGTGTGCTTTGATAGCAGTGCTTCGATTCGGGGCAGTGCTTCGATTCAGTAGCATACAAAATACATACAAAATATTGAAATTTAATATTAGTGATGGGCACCATCGAATAAAAACAATCGAATAATTCGATAGTTTTTGTAACTAATTTCATTCGATTACTTTTACTAAACTATCGAATAAATTTTTCAGTGGGGATTTTCAGTCGACTGTTTACAGCGCCATCTTTATGTATTCATAGCAATTCATAGAGAGAAGAATAAACCACTAGCCACTGCTATCCACTAACGGCAGTAACCAGTAACTAAATTATCGAATAATTTTCGCCGTGGTGGGGGTTACTATCGAATAATTTTCGCCGTGGAGGGGGTTACTAATCATTCGAATAATTTTCGCCGTGGAGGGGGTTACTAAACATTCGAATAATTTTCGCCGTGGAGGGGCTTACTAAACTATCGAATAATTTTCGCCGTGGAGGGGGTTACTAAACCATCGAATAATTTTCGCCGTGGAGGGGGTTACTAAACCATCGAATAATTTTAGCCATGGAGGGGGTTACTATTTCAGTCGACTGAATTATCGACTGATTTTGGGAGGTTCCTTGGGTCATTTGAAGCAACATTTATTTATATAATAAGCAATTTTTAAAGTTTTTCAAACATTTTTTATACAATAAGTATCTGTGGTTACGCAAATCGATTTTGAATGGTGCTCTGCCTTTCTAAAACAAAAAAAACAAACAATTAGTTAAATTCATGATCACAAAGTACAGAATAAAATATCAATGTAACTATATACACTTATCTTTGTTTTGAAGTCATCCTTGTATCTGCTAACAACACCGACTAGGTATAGAATAGACCTATCATCCAATGTATTTTGGCGGCCATCATTTTGGGGCCCCAGGCAGGGTCTCGTCGGTATTACTGGAACTAAAATAGGCTGACAGCACAAACGAGATATACGAATAGGATTCCTATATCTCGTTTGTGCTGACAGCTTTCTTAGGGTACGCGTCCATCTGAGAGTTTGTAGAACCCCTCTTTTTTTGTAATAATAACCAACTTTTAAATATTATAACTAATTTAAAACACTAAATAAAAGTAAAATAAGTAAAGAAAATTATAAATAAGTGTACAACAGTGTACATATGCATTATGTGTGTGAAAAGTATAAATGCGAATGGCAACGACTATATATATTAGTTAGTAGTTAATTTTTTTCTAAACGCAGTTCTCTTTATAAGACCTTGACCCTTAAGACAGTGGAACTCAAAAATTAAGACTTTTAAAAAAATATATAATATATATATAGAATCTTCAGCAAAAAAATCTGCAATTAAAAAAAAGTAAGTTCCGCAAGTTAAAACGAACACATTTGTCGATAATGTTAATTGATAAAAGATAATAAAACCATATTTCAATTTTCAAAGCCACATATTAGGTACACATTTTCAGATTTTTTCGTTGCAAACTCTGGTTGTAAAACGCGAAAAACACGAAAAAATTGAAAAAATGCAGATTTCGTATAGAAATCGAAAGAGCACTACTACAGATGTAATTTAAAAATGAGATATTATCATAAGTATTATGTTCAATTTTTTTGTAATCCCTGAGTGTGGTGCGTCATAGTTGAAAAAAATAAAAACCCCTTTTTTCAGCGTTTTTCCTAAGTTATACCTCTCTCCTCTGAATTAAAAAAAAATATATTATGTAATATTAAACATTCCTACGTTCAGAGAAATATTTTCCAGACTTTAAAACTTGTGCAATACAAAAACAAAATAATTCTATGTATGGTATATTCAAATATTTCGAAGACAGTTTCAACGGCGCCGGTTGGTGCAGCGGCTATGGTCTTCGATTGAGGAACCGCTGATGACTTTTTGTACCAGGTTCGAATCCCGTCCGGGTCAATTTTTTTTTTTTCGTTAATCACAAATTTTTTCGCTTTCTAACCATCCGATTGTTGCTAAATCATTGTAAAAACATTTTTAACTATGTTTAAATTATTTTTAAACAATTTTTCGGAAAAATATTTTTGGAGGACTTTCGGCCTCTTAGTCATTTACGGACTGTATTACTGCTATACTTAATATTTTTTACATGGAATTGTACATCGACTTGATTATCAAGTCTTTTATTTTTTCTAGGTCCTCTGCGTGATCTGTTAATTATGGGATTGATTATTTTTGTGATAGGAAATATATACATGAAGTATTATTAGGAATACTTATCTTTAATAATTGTAGATGGGTTAGTGTGCGGTGGAATCATGTGTGCTTTCAATCTTCGTCACTATCTTCGTCAATTATCGGTAATATTTGTTTAGTGTCAAAAATCTTTGTGAGAATCTCTGCTTGCCGAACTATGTCTGTATCGTATCGAGCATAAGATAAATAATAAATAATAGCAGCAACATGTGAGCAACATCCAAGTTATCTGGATTTATTACTGAATAAGGAACCTAGTAAAAATAAGACTTTATAGTGAAGTCGATGCACAATTCCATGTAAGAAATGTTAAGTATAGCAGTAATACAGTCCGTAAATGACTAAGAGGCCGAAAGTCCTCCAAAAATATTTTTCCGAAAAATTGTTTAAAAATAATTTAAACATAGTTAAAAAATGTTTTTACAATGATTTAGCAACAATCGGATGGTTAGAAAGCGAAAAAACCTGTGATTAACGAAAAAAAAAAAATTGACTCGGACGGGATTCGAACCTGGTACAAAAAGTCATCAGCGGTTCCGCAGTCGAAGACCATAGCCGCTGCACCAACCGGCGCCGTTGAAACTGTCTTCGAAATATTTGAATATAGCATACATAGAATTATTTTGTTTTTGTATTGCACAAGTTTTAAAGTCTGGAAAATATTTCTCTGAACGTAGGAATGTTTAACATTACATAATATATTTTTTAAATTCAGGGAAGATAGGTATAACTTAGAAAAAACGCCGAAAAAAGTGGTTTTTATTTTTTTCAACTATGACGCACCACACTCAGGGATTTGAAAAAAATAGAGCATAATACTAATGATAATATCTCATTGCTAAATTAAATCTGTAGGTGTGCTCTTTCGATTTCTCTATGAAATCTGCATTTTTTCGATTTTTTTCGTGTTTTTTCGTGTTTTTCGAGTTTCACAACCAGAGTTTGCAACGGAAAAATCTGAAAATGATACCTAACATGTGGCTTGGTATCCGAAATGTGTCAGAATTTTTTCAGAATTTTGAATTGTCATTAAATGGGGAAAATGGGCCAAAAACTGATTTTTCGATTTTCCTCAATAACTACCCTTACAGATGAGATATGGGGCTGTAACTTGGCAGATCGGGGTCTTTTTGGGTAGGCTATCGAATAGCCAAAGCTCGATTAAAAACTCGTCGGGGGCGAATTTCACCACCAAACCCGGTAATAGCCTTTTGACAATAATTTTTTACAAGAGTATGTATACATATATGTAGATAAATAGTATGTATCAATATATTATTTCTTTCCTTCATACTGTCTCTACTTTCTGAATCCTACATATATTTACTTTATCTAATAAATATATATTTAATACATAAAATGGTACATATTAGTTTCATATTAGGTATTATCTCATATTATCTTTTAATTGCAGACAACTAATAAAAATGTAATTGCTAGTTTCATAAAATAATACAGTCATTACTGTTTCAAAACTGATAAAAATAATGGTAAAAGATCAACTATATAAATCTGAACTCCTGTGTGCTTTTGCGATATAATGTCAAGTCAGATCAATAATAGACAGAATTTTATACATATTTATTACACATTTAATTATTGTTTATAATTAATGTAAATTCTTGCATAACTTATGAAAATATTTGAAAAAGGACTAACAATTAATTGTATATTTCATATTAACGCATATAATAACAGACACGCTGCAACTTGTAACGAAACCAACTTAACGGTAACAATTAACTTGTCCTTAAAATTTTTTATTAACTGATCTTCTGAATATTATGTTCCGTCCTTTTGAAAATTATGTATTTTATAGCAGAAGGTTTAAAGAAACCAACAACAGTTTATATGAATAAATTTTAAGAAAAAAGTAGCATTAAATAGGTATTCAATTTTCAACAACAATAATTATTTTGTTTGCTATCAATAAATAACAGTTTATTTATATAAATCGAAAAAGCATTTATTCAGCTTTAAAATGATTATAGAAATAGAAAGCATTATATTTAAACAGAGATGAAATATTCAGGTGGAATTAATCATGTATTGACTGACTCGACTCGTTTCGTTTACATTTCCAGAATTGTGACTGTAGCCTGGAAAATAGCAGAAATACGCGCTGTGCATTACACGGCAGTAACAGTAAATTGGCAACCATGCGACAAATATTTTTGGATGTGATTTAGCAACTGCGCATTCGATATCTGAAAGTCGGTATAATTCCTAAACTGACCACTCTAAATCGTAGAGGGCATACCAAATCCTCTGGTTTTTTGAACAGTCGGTATTTCAGAACATGAGACACGAAGCCCCATAAGATGATAGGTCTATTCTATATCTCGTCGGTGATTTTATTTTCTATTGCAGTTGACCTTGCGTGACCTTGAATGACCTTCATAATAGGTCATTGTATTCGTCTTAAAATACACTATCAGAATGTAAATAAAAAACCATACCGTTCCATTTAAAAAAACAGAGTTGACCTTCATATCTCCTTGACGTCTCCACCTATAAAAAAATTAATGACATCAGATTACGAGCACCTCGATATCAAGTAAGTTTGGTCTGATCCTTTTTTTCTACCTTCAAAAGCAAGCGAGTTATTCAGGTGACCTGTTTTAGGTGCCGCACCCTGTATATCTCTTATTTCCTATACAGTGTTTGATTTCCGTTTGTTTCAGTTTAGCACATACTTCTATCTCAGTTTCTTCTTTCTATGGTCACATAACCTAAATATACTTATTACAGGATATGTAAATGTTCAGATATATTCTTACATAGTGTATATACGCTCTTAGATCTATTCAGTCTTTATACTATATTTATGGAATAAGGTTATCAATTTGGTTCAAGTATTGCACTCGTATTACAGATAGATTCTTATATCTATTTCTTATTCGTACTCTTATTTAAAGAACTAACTTTCTATTCTTAACCTATTTAACATATAGTCTACTTGATCTGTGTAAGAGTAACTTAACTATTTGGGTTGTTAGATAAATATATTATTTGTATCACGGAAGTCGTTGATGATGCTGAGGGCTCTAATGTTAATATTCTTTAGGAATGTATCTATTTTAAACGGAGGTTTCCAGTTATCCTTGGACAATTTGGAAACCATTAAGTGTCTGTTCTTGGATCGAAGAGGACAGTACCATATTAAATGATCAATATCTTGGATGGAGTAATTACACTCACAAGTGGAGTGTTCTATTATTTTAAGTCTGGCTAGGGACTCTTGTGTGTTGACGTGATTTGTTCTCATTCTTCCAAATCTTACAATAAGCTCTCTAGGGAGATCATGTTCTCTGTACCAAGGATTATTCTGTGATTTAAAAAATAGTTGGTGGTATTTGACTCCTTTATTGTGAAACTGAGTTCCGAGAAGGGATTGGAACTCGTTCCACATTTCATCTTTGAAGGGCTCTTTAAAATCAGTACATGGAATTTTGTGATGGAGGGATGGAGCTTTTTTGTGGCTTCTTTGGCAAGATTTTCTGCTAACTCGTTTCCTTTTATGCCACTATAAATATATATTAGGATTGTTCGTATTGGTTGCAAGGTTAAAAGTTTTATGTTTAATATCAATAATGTGGAAGTTAGTATGAGTGTTTATAGAGGAACTATTAAGTGATGTGAGAGCACTGTGAGAATCAGAGCAAATTAACAGAGGTTTGTTAGAGTTTATAAAGAAATTTAGAGCTAGTGATAGGGCTGCACATTCTGCTATGAACACTGAAGCTGTGGGGTTAATATTAATGGGAACTGAAAGATTTCTTTCAGGGCAGACAATAGCTGCACCTGTAGGGAGTCCGCTGTGAACCTTGGAGCCGTCAGCGTAAATATGTAGGTGATTTGGATAGTGAGTCATGATGTGGTCTGTAAATTCTACATGGGGGTGTGGGGATCGTTGCAGTTGAAATCCTGTTTTAAGATCACAGGAAATTTGAAAGTTAAAGACGTTGTACGGTGCGGCTATGCTGGGAAAGTTATCTTCTTTATGACAGATATCTGGAATCTTTTTCAAATTACCGATACAGTAAATGAGAATGTTGGAGGCTATTTGGGGAATACTGCTAGGGTTCTTGGTGATTATTTGGTATAGTTCTTTAATATAACTGTTGGATACGTGGTTTATATTGGAGGAGATCTTGATGAGGTGGATTTTGCCAAGAAAGGATGCTCTGTTTTGGAGATAGGGGATTCCTGCTTCAGCCAAAACTACATTAGTAGGTGTGGATGTTCTGAGTCCGAGGGCCAGTTTAAGTGCACGCACTTGAATAGATTCGAGTTTGGTTATTAGAGCTGTCTGGCTGGGAAAGTATATATGGGATGCATAATCTAACCTAGATCTAATTAGGGATTTGTAAAGTAGGATTAGTGTGTCTGGGTGAGCTCCCCACCAGACGTCTCTAAAGAATTTGATAATATTCATGGTGCGTAAGCACCGGGTGTGAAGAGAATGGATGTGGGCTTTAAAGTTAAGTCTGTTATCAAAAATAATTCCTAGAAATTTAGCAGAATCTACATCAGTCTTTTTAGTCGAGCCTAATTGAAATTGGGTACGTCCAGCTGGTAGTCTTAGGTTGCTAAAACTACAATATTAGTCTTTTCTGAAGATAGATCAAGACCTATTGTGAAAAGGTTGGATCTTACCTTTATAAAGGAGTTTTCTATGTCAGATTTAGCTTCTTCTAGGAAATATCTTCTTGCGAATATTGCAATGTCATCTGCATACTGGGCGGTTTGAATGTTCCTGGGTATATCTTGGAGGATGTTGGCGACGTACAAGTTGTATAGTAGAGGGCTGAGGACTCCTCCTTGCGGCAGGCCCTTGTAAATTACCCTCATACCCTGGAAGTTGGGGGACCAGGCAAAGCGGCAGTATGACCAGTTTGCTATGAAGTGTAGAATATTGAGTGAGATTCCCATCTGAGCGAGAAGTTTCAGGAGAATATGACATTGGACGTTGTCAAAAGCTGCGCTAACGTCAAGAAAAGCTGCAATGGTATATTGATGACGTGCAAAGTATGTATGTCGCAAGGTTAAGAATGTTGTCAGTAGCGGAGCGGCCCTTTCTGAATCCTGCTTGGGATGGGGGGATGAGACTTTGAGTCTCACACCACCAGAGCAGTCTGTTATTGATGAGTCTTTCCATGATTTTACTCATGCAAGACGTGAGTGATATGGGTCTAAAGTTTATGTTGTCAAACTTTTTGATGAAGGGGACGTGGCTTTTGTTCCAGTCTTCTGGGATGCAATGATTTGTGAATAATTCATTATATATGTTAAGTAGGAGGAGTCTAGATTTGATTGATAGGTTTTGAATCATCCTGTAGTCTATTCCATCAAGTCCAGGGGAAGAGTTGGGGTTGGATCCGTCAATGGCCACATTGAGTTCAATGAGGTCGAACGGAGAGTCGAGAAATGTGTTAGGAGAAACCTCCATATTGATGATGGGACTAGTTGGGACCCAAGGAGGGGAGAGTTTGTCTGCAGCTATATTAACATTTTTCTTGAGTATATTGATGTTAATGCTTTCTTTTTTCTTTGTGAATGTCCATTTATTTTTGAGAATCCTGATGTGGTTCCAGACGTATGTAAGTGATGTTTTGTGGGAGAGGCTGGCTGCAAAGTTATGAAAATTTTCTCTTTTTTTCTTTATTAGAAGTTTTTTTGTCAAGGCTACTTGTCTTTTATAAAGAAACCAGTTGCTGGTGGTTGACTGGTGTTGCCATGTTTTGAAATATGCCTTCCTAATTCTAATTGCTCTGTCGCATTCCTCATCCCACCACGGGACTGGATTTCTATGGACTTGTTTCCGTACTGATTTTTTCTTTGGTGTGCTCTCCTGGACTGCTTGTGTCATACCCTGTACAAAATGGATATACTTTTCTGTGGAGGGAGTATCCAGCGACAGAGTGGAAGTGTCTAAGTGGAGATCCTTCTAAGAGTCAATCGGTTCTCTGTGAGGATAGTCTGTTATTTTTAGGTCTGTAGATATTTTTTATTACGTTGACTGATATGTATAATGGGAAATGGTCTGAACCAAATGGATCTTCTTCCTGTGAAACTGTGGTTTGTTCTCCTATACTTCCATGTGTTAAAACAAGATCTAGATTGTTGGTCGAGCCATTTCTGGCGTCAATGTGAGATGATGAATTGTGGTTAATTATGTCTATATCATTTTTATCTATGATTTGTAATAACGTTCTTCCCGGGATGTCTATTTTGGAGCAGTTCCATTCTATATGATAGGCGTTGAAATCTCTCATAATAATGAAAGGTCCTACGTCTTTTAGTGAATGGAGGAAATGGTACCAGTGTGATTCCGATATTTTGTTTGATGGAGGTCTGTAGCACGCTACTATTGTGATTTTTACGATATGTTCGTTATTTGAATGCAGCATGCTTCTGTATGCCCATCTGCTATTTCAAGGTTTTGAAGAAGAATGTATTTTAAATATTTGGCGATGAAGATAACTATCCCACCACCATGACGTTGTTGACGATCTTTTCTTATTGAGTGGTATCCTGGTAGTTGGAATTCAATTTCTGGTCTTAGCCAGGTTTCAACACATACAACTATGTCTGCTTCCTTTGCCAGATGGATTACTTCAATTCTTTTCTTTTGTATGCTCCTGCAGTTCCAGAACAGTATACGGAGAGAGTTATTCATTTTTTTAGTATCCTGGTGTTGTAGTAATTTCCTTTTTGAATTAGGATTTTGAAGTTGAAGAACAGGCTGGTTTGTACTGTTTGATTGCTGGAGATAGTTTTATGATCGGGGAAGACTGGGTTAGGGTAACCATATTAAGGGTGTTAGGTGGAGTTTTTTGTATTGTTATTGAGCTTATAATGGACGGTGAGGATTTCTGTTTGGTTTTTGCGGTGTTTGCTGATTAGTTGTACAGATGCAGTGGAGGTAGTTCTAGATGTTGCCATGTTTGCTGGAGATGTTTGTGTCCATGCATTGGAGGAAGACGAGGATGAGACAGGTGCTTGTTGTCCTCCGATCGCCTTCAGTTGAATAATGCTATGTTGCTGTTGTGGACGAAGAGGGGGAAAGTTCTCCTTGTTGACTTGTATTATTTTAGATTGGTTATCTACACTAAGTCTAGTCACATTTTGCTTCGCTTCGTAATAGCTTACGTTTAGAAGCGACATCTGTCTATTTATTTCTTTGATGGTGTGAAATGAAGGGCAACTGGGGTGCAGAGTCTGATCTAATTCCTTGCAATGAGCACATTTTGGTGTATCTGTAGAAGGGCAGTCAGTGATGTTGTGTCCTGGTATTCCACAATTCTTACATATTTTTTCGCTTCGGCAGAATTTAGCAGTGTGTCCCGTTTTGAAGCAGTTATAGCATATCTTAAGTGGTTCAATATATAGTTCTACAGGAGTGTGGATCAGATTGTACAATTTGATGTAATCTGGAAAAATCGTGCCCTCAAAAGTTATCACTATGGATTCGCTAGGCATCCACTCCAACGTGCCTGTTTGCAAGTTTCTTATTTTCCTATTCAGTCTCCTGGCATCTAGAATAGGAATTGGGGAGTCAGTGAATTTCTTAATATCTTCCAGTTCGCAGTCAGTGGAGAGCCCTTGATGAGGCCTTTCCTTGAGATGCGGTATTTGGGAATAAAAATGTTGATTCCCTGAAGGCCCTTATTTTCAGATTTAACAAATTTGTTGGCGAGGATACCTGTTTTGAACTTTATATTAAATTTCCCGAATCCTTCATTTTTGATTTCTTCGACACCTTCGTGGTTCTTGGTTTCGCATGTGTTTTATTAAAAATGACCGAGACGTACGCCGGGCCCTTGTGGGAGACTGGATATAGATTTAAACTGTATTCGCGTCTTCTTTTGGAAGAGTTAGCGTTTCTTCTTTATTTTTAGGATCTCTTATATCTCTGTCTCCAACATATTTAAGTTGGTTTGTTTCTGTGATTTCCTCTTTTTGTCGATTGCCGAACTTTCCGATTGATTCTTGGACGCCATTGAGGCTTCACCCTGGCCTAAGGTCTCGGGACCCAGACTAATAGATTTTCCCGATCCTGGAGCACTTTGTTGGGATTACTTGATTTCCAAAGAAATATAGTCCACTTCTATGAAAACTATTACCGTCAATGGGAGACCGAATTTACCTAATTATCAGGGAAAAAAAACAAAAAATCGCGAAAAGCCACTTGCTGTTCCTAAACATCCATCTCCTCCACCACTTCCCCTCCAGTGTTGGGATATTGTGCGGGTAACACGCGCATGCGCGAACAAATGCAGGAACGTATCTACGTGTTAAATTTGTAGGCAAAGTAGTGGGGAACTATTACTGGTGGGATAGTGCCATAACTATGTATTATATATATTATTATATACATAGTACATATGTATATATTAAATTTTAATATATATGTTTAGGTTTTAAAGATTTACAATATTTGTATTTTTAAATTATGAAATAAACTTTATTCAATAACATATAAATGATTGATGTTATTTATCAGAAGACTAGAAACAGAATGAATAGCAATCAAAAAAGAACATAAGAACATTTAGATAAACAAAAGAGAATTAGTACATAACAACATATCGTAACATTAAATCAATAAACAAAATATAGAAACAAAAAGGCCGCTCTCGAAAAACAAATAGAGAAGAGCGGTCATGAACATATAATTTATTTTCTTCTTGAAACGCCGGACGCGCCACGGCGGTAAGCAGGAGAAATATCTTGGCGCTTTGACGCCACATATGTATATATATACACACACATATACATGTTATACATTTATTTTTCAAAAATAAATCATAAAATGCAAAATTTGGGAAATTATGCAGGGTGACGAAGGTACCCCATTTTGGCCAAAAGTTTTACGTTACTGATGCTAAAATCGTCGCGCATGCGGGTGTAACCCGCGCAATATCCCAACCTTAGACCATATATACTAATAGACCCGGCATAGGTATAGTATGTGTATAGGAAAACCGAGAATTCAGTGTCCGAAAGATGATGGGACACTGTGACGTCACAAGATAAGTCTCAAGATAATTTCTTTCCATGTACTATGTACATGGCGCAGTCTGGCGCACCCGCTGACCCCCCTCTCCCCATGTAAGCCAAGCGTAGATGGCGCACCCGCTGACCCCCTCTCCCCATGTAAGCCAAGCGTAGGCACTGTCGATGAGCATAGCTTGTACAAATGTGACGTCACAGTGTCTTTCAGCTGATTTCATCTTTCGGACACGGAAAATTATCTACGCCGTGTCTATAGGTATATATGGTCTAAGATCCCAACACTGTTCCCCTCTCGTCGGTGCAATCTTAGACCATATATACCTATAGACCAGGTGCAGATAAGTCTGCCATGTTCCAAGATTAAACTGGCTAGCAGACGATTTATGTGGGCAAAGTGCTATAGTATGTTAAGAAATCGCAGTACTACGAAGCTGAAGCTGAAGTTGGAGAGGGGAAAGGGGAATCGTCATCGCATCTCATTCTGTATAAATATTTATGGAAACTGTAACTGTAATATACATATATACATGTATTTTATTTTATTACTCGTTCATTTTTACTTTACTTTTATTATTTTAAATATGGCTAACTCGTTTTGTCGATTATAATTTGGAAAAAGTTAAATTTTAATGTAGAAGTTGATAATATAAAATCTGTATTTACTTCTTCACAACTTATTTTATTTAAAAAAAGAATAGTAAGAACAATATACATATACCGCAACAGCCAGGTGCTTCGTCTCATACACTATCCTCCATTTTGAATTATCTCGTTCCGTGACATGTGGGCACCAGATATTTTTTAATCTCGGAACACGGCATTGTATGCACATACTATACCTATGCTGGGTCTATAAGTATATATGGTCTAAGGGTGCAATGGTCCGTCCAGCGCCATTCCGCGTAGTGGCGAAACGCTGAAACTGGTAGCCAAATATTAGTTCCAAATCTACCGCTAGATGGCGTTGACGGTAACTTCTACTATTTTAGCTACACTTGTATGTCGGCATTCATTTGGCTAACAGTTTGACCGTTTTGCCGCTGTATGAAATGGCGCTGTACGGACGTTTAAGAACAGCAAGGAGAGAACAGAGGTTTATTTGGAATTCGTGTATGGAAGTTTTAGACAGACGTTTTATTTTCTTAGTTATTTGTTCTTAATTATTTGTGCGATTTACTAGGATATTCAGTTGTCTATGTAAGGTAAGTATTATACTTCGGAATCACGGGATCTCAACAAAGTGTTCGAGGAAATAGAAAAACCCAAAGCCTGGGCCCTCAGGGCCTCAGGCAAAAGTGAAGCCGCCATGGCTACCAAGAAAAACAAGGAGACGTCGACAACCATTAAAAGACAAAGATCAGCTACAGAGCTAAGAGATGATAAAAACAAGGGAGATGACACAGTCGCCTCCAAAAGAAAACGCGAGTACTTTGTCAATCAATATCCATCATCCCACAAAGGCCCTGCGTATGTCACGGCCATCTTCAATAATAGTCAAGTGAAACCCAGAAACTCACAAAACGCTCTTATGCTAGCGAAAGTATTGAGCAAGAACAACGAAGGCGTCGAAGAAATTAAAAACGAAGGGTTTGGAAAATTCAATATAAAATTTAAATCAGGTATCCATGCAAACAAATTTGTCAAGTCAGAAAACAAGGACCTACAGGGAATAAACGTATTCATTCCGAAATTCCGTACAACACGAAAAGGCATCATCAAGGGCTTCTCCACGGATTGTGAACTGGAAGACATAAAGAAATACACAGATACACCAGTTCCTATTCTAGATGCCAGGAGACTAAACCGGAAAACAAGGAACGTACAAACAGGCTCTTTGGAATGGATTCCTAGCGAAACCATTGTTATTACCTTTGAGGGCACAATTCTCCCAGACTATATTAAACTATACAAACTCATCCATACTTCTGTAGAGTTATATATTGAACCACTTAAAATGTGCTACAATTGCTTCAAGACAGGACACACAGCAAAATTCTGCCGTAGTGAAAAAATATGCAAAAACTGTGGAAAACCAGGACACAACCTCTCTGACTGCCCTACAACAGACTCACCAACGTGTGCACATTGCAAAGAGTCACATCAGACTCTGCATCCCAGCTGCGCTTCACTTCAAACTAAAAAAGAAATAAATAGACAAATGTCCTTACTTAACGTAAGCTTTTACGAAGCGAAGCAAATCGTCACTAAAAACAATTCAGACAACAGACCAAAAATTATACAAGACAACAAGGAGAACTTTCCCCCTCTTTGTCCACAACCTCAATATCAAATTCTACAACTTAAGGCGATTGGAGGACAACAGGCACCTGCCTCATCCTCGACTCCCATCAAAGCATGGACTAAAGCATCCTCAGGAATCAGTGTTACACCTAAAGTAACTACCACTGCACCTATACAACAACACAAAACTGGTAATAACCCAACTGAAGACAAGTCCAAAACTAGGCAGAAATCCTTACCGACCATCTTACGCACAACAACAGTAACAAATACTCCATTCAGCAACCCTAACATGGTAACCCTCATCCAGTCCCCCACCAATACAAAACCATCTCCTTCAATCAAACAATATAAACCAGCCCCTTCTACATCCTCAAAACTCTAAACTAATAAGGTTAAAAAAAAAAAAAAAAAAAAAAAAAGGAAGAAAGTACAATGAACAACTATCTGCGCATCCTATTCTGGAACTGCAGGAGTATTCAAAAGAAAAAAATAGAAGTAACTCATCTGGCAAAAGAGGCTGACATCGTTATCTGCGTTGAAACCTGGCTCAGACCAGAAATAGATTTCCAACTATCAGGATTCCACTGCATAAGGAAGGACCGACACCAACGACATGGCGGCGGGATAGCAATCTTCATCGCCAAACACCTAAAATACATTCCTCTCCAAAATCTTGTAATAGCAGATGGGCACACAGAAACCTGCTGCATTCAAATAACAAACATCTCAGAAAAAACCACAATAGCAGCATGTTACCGTCCACCATCAAAAAAAATAACGGAATCACACTGGGATACCTTTATCCAATCTTTAAAAGACATTGGACCGTTCGTTATTATGGGAGATTTCAATGCCCATCATACAGAATGGAACTGCCACCAAACAGACGCCCAGGGAAGAACATTACTACAAATCATAGACAAGCACGAAATAGATATAATAAACTACAACACATCATCTCATGTTGAAGCAAGGAATGGTTCGTACAATAATCTCGATCTCGTACTGACACACGGTAGAATAGGAGAAGAAACCACAGTATCACAGGAAGAAGATCCTTCCGGCTCAGACCATTTCCCGCTACACATCTCTATCAACGTATCAAAAAATATCTACAGACCAAAGAACAACAGGCTATCATCACAGAGAACTGACTGGGAACGATACACAAACATGATGGATCACCACTTAGACACTAACACTCTATCTCTGAACACTTCCGCTACTGAAAAGTACATCCACTTCGTTCAGGGTATGACTCAAGCAGTCCTTGAGAGTACTCCGAAGAGAAAGCCAGTACACACACAAGTCCACAGAAATCCGGTTCCATGGTGGGATCATGAGTGCGACAGAGCTGTCAGACTCAGAAAAGCGTATTTTAAGACATGGCAACATCAATCAACCACCACCAATTGGTTTCTCTACAAAAGACAAGTAGCTCTGACAAAGAAACTGTTAATAGGGAAAAAAAGAGAAAACTTTCGCAACTTTGCCGCCAGCCTCTCCCATAAGACTTCAATGACATACATTTGGAATCACATCAGGATCCTTAAAAACAAGTGGACGTCAACGAAGAAGAAAGAGAGCACAAACTCCAATATTCTCAAGGAAAATGTTAAATTAGCAGCAGATAAACTCTCCCCTCCCTGGGCTCCGACCAATCCTATCATGAACATAGAGGTAACTCCAAATGCATTTCTAGATTCCCCGTTCGACCTCATTGAACTCAACACAGCCATCGACGGATCCAATCCCAACTCTTCCCCCGGACTTGACGGAATTGACTACAAAATGATAAAAAACTTATCACTCAAATCCAGACTCCTCCTACTTGATATTTACAACGAGCTATTCACAAACCACTGCATACCAGAAGCCTGGAACCAAACCCAGGTCCTATTCATAAAAAAGCCCGATAACCACAACTTTAGACCCATCTCACTCACATCTTGCATGAGTAAAATCATGGAAAGATTAATAAACAATAGATTACTCTGGTGGTGCGAAAATGAAGGTCTTATCCCTCCATCTCAAGCAGGATTTAGAAAAGGCCGTTCCTCTACAGATAATATCCTCAATCTTGCTACCTACATACGCTCCGGTTTTGCACAAAACCAATACACAATCGCAGCCTTCCTAGACGTCAGTGCAGCTTTCGATAACGTACAATGTCACATCCTCTTGAAAATTCTAGCCAAGATGGGTATCTCGCACAACATCCTACAATTTATAGCAAACTGGTCATACTGCCGCTTTGCCTGGTCCCCCAGCTACCATGGCATGAGGGTCATATACAAGGGCCTGCCACAAGGTGGAGTCCTCAGCCCACTCCTATACAACCTATATGTTGCCAACATCCTTCAAGATCTTCCCAAACAAGTTCAAATCTCCCAATACGCAGACGACATAGCAATATACATAAGAAGCTCTCTCCTGGACATAGCCAAAAGTAATATAGAAAAGTCGTTTACAAAGATAAGATCCAATCTCTTTGCAATAGGCCTTGACCTCTCCTCAGAAAAGACTAACATAGTAATATTTAACAACCAGAGACTAACAGCTGGATGCACTCACTTTCAATTAGACTCGACTGAAAAAACAGACGTAGACACTGCAAAATTTCTTGGAATTCTATTTGACAACAGACTAAATTTCAAAGCCCACATCCTCTCATTACACAACCGTTGCTCTCGCACAATGAACATTATCAAATTCCTCAGAGGAGCTTGGTGGGGAGCTCATCCAGACACACTAATTCTTATTTACAAGTCCCTTATCAGATCCAGATTAGATTACGCCTCCCATATATACTTTCCCAGACAACAAACCTTAGTAACAAAACTCGAGTCTATCCAAGTGCGTGCCCTGAAACTGGCCCTCGGTCTCAGAACATCTACTCCCACTAACGTAGTTCTAGCTGAAGCAGGAATCCCCTACCTCCAAAATAGAGCATCCTTTCTAGGCAAAACCCATCTCGCCAAGATCACCTCCAATACAAATCACAGTGCAAATAATAACATAAAAGAACTACACCAAATAATCTGCAAGAACCCGAGTATTATGCTCAATAATACCTCCAACGTTCTCATGCATTGCATTGACAAGGTCCAAAAGATCTCCGAAATCTGTCACAAAGATGTTCACTTCCCTTGTATAGCTGCACCATACATTGTCCTCAAAACTCCAATTTCCTGCGACCTTAAAACAGGATTTCACCTACAAGATTCCCCTCACCCTGATGCAGAATTCAAAGACCACATTATGACTCATTATCCTAATCACCTATGCATCTTCACTGACGGATCCAAGATTAAAGGCGGGCTTTCAACAGGTGCAGCCATAGTCTGCCCCGAAAGAAAGATCGCAATCTCCTTCAATATAAACCCTACAGCATCGGTGTACACAGCAGAATGTGCTGCCATATCGTTCGCTCTCGATCATTTCAACAACTCCGACAAACCCCTACTAATTTGCTCCGACTCTCTCAGTGCCCTCACTGCACTTAACAGTTCCACCACAAACACCCGAACCAACTTTCACATAATCAATATAAAAAGGAAAACATTAAATCTAGCAAGCATATCCCACAATCCAAGTCAAATCACATTCATATGGATCCCCGCCCATTGTGGCATACAAGGGAATGAACTTGCTGACAATCTAGCAAAAGAAGCCACAAGCAAAGAGCCATCCCCCCAATATAAAATTCCCTATACAGATTTTAAAGAGTCCTTTAAAGACGAAACGTGGAACGAGTTCCAATCGCTGCTCGGAGCTCGGTTTCACAACAAAGGAATCAAATACCATCAACAATTCTTCAAGCCACGGAAAAAACCTTGGTACAGAGAGCATGATCTTCCCAGAGAACTTATTGTAAGATTTGGTAGGATGAGGACCAATCACGTCAACACACACGAATCCCTAGCCAGACTCAAAATAATTGAACACTCCACATGTGAATGCAATCACCCCACACAAGACATAGATCATTTACTGTGGCACTGTCCTCTCAGAACCAATAAAAGGAATCTAATGATTAACAAATTACTAAAAGACAAATGGAAACCTCCATTTAAAATTGATACATTCCTGGAAAACATTAGCATCAGAGCCCTAAGCTCCATCAACGACTTCTGCATTGCAAACAACATGTTCCTCTAACTTAGAAAAAGTCATAGGTAAAAATGTATAATTTAATAACACGATATTGTACAAGTGCAATAAATGTAGTGACTGAATAGATGTAAAAGCTTAGATAATAAGAACAAATAGTAAGTAAGCTACAGTAAGGAGTAAAGTACAAACTGTGATATGTTCAAGCTACGAACCAAACAGAGAAAACGGATACCAAACAAAGAGGAAATAAGAGATTTAGTTTTATCTGGTTATATATATATATATATTTAGTTGTAAGTATTAGTATATAGTTTATATGGACAAATAGATATAAGTAAAATGTATGTTATGTTTAACATGTTTAATATGTACTGTTTGCAAGCCAGCTTATGGGCCAAGTTAGGCCTAAAGCTTAAATAAAAAAAAAAAAAAAAAAAAAAAAGAACAGCAAGTGGGCACGCAGTGGCTCAGTGCAGTGTTCCGATTGAGCCAGCTTTTTTTCGCGCATGCGCGGCCAAAACAGTAGCGTATCTACAATGACGCAGCAGAGCGGCCAGGGCCCTGACGGCCTGTGGCAGTTATATTGGCGAGACGACTGATGGATGAGAGACGTGACGCGGAACGAGGTAAGTATTATTAATATTTTATTATACAATGGAGGTTAATAGTGGAGAAAGAGCTACGTATAGACTAATAATTTTTTAAAAGTCTGCGGGGTGCTGAAGCTACCCGATTTCATCGAAAAGGTTACGTTACTGAGGCTGAAATTGCCGCGCATGCGCGAAAAAAAGCTGGCTCAATCGGAACACTGGCTCAGTGGGTAGAGCGCGCGCCTACGGACCCGTGGTCGCGAGTTCGATCCCCGACGCTGGCACCTCTGGAAATACTCCATGTGCTCTGTAAACTGTGTTGCCCAAGGTGGTTCGGAACCCACCTCATAAAAACTGTAGGTCCCGTCGTGAAATAATTCCGAATAGGAATTCACAAAGCGACGTAAAATAATATTAAAAAAAAAAAAAAAGAACAGCAAGTGGTATTTGAGGAACAGCAAATAGAGTGGAAATGATGGATGAATCTATAAGTGTGTAGAATAGCGTGTTGTAAATATTATCTTAACTTTCTCTCTCAGAAAGTGATCTTCTTGAACAGAAATTTTAATTCAGAATAGTGCTGATTCAAAAAAGTGTTCGAGAACTTGGCAATACCAGTAGCCTGGGCCCCCGGGGCCTCCGGCCCGAGAGTAGCCACGATGGCGTCCAAAATGTGAGATATGCCGACAGTAAACAAAAAAAGGAAAACACTGGAACCAACAAACGGAACAAGAATGGAGACTGAGGAAATAAACACCAAAGAGATAGAAAATATAAATTGCTCAAAGAAAAAACGAGAATATGAGACAAACTTATACCCTGCCTCTCACAAGGGACCTGCTTATGTCTCTGCTATTTTTAATAAAACTTCAGCAAAACCCAGGAACTCACAAAATGCTCTCATACTAGCGAAAGCCCTTAGCAAAAATCATGAAGGAGCGGAAGAAATTAAAAATGAAGGATTCTGCAAATTCAACATAAAATTCCAAACTGGCACCATGGCAAATAAGTTTATAAAATCTGGAAATATGGAACTTCAAGGTATTAATACATTCATTCCCAAATTCCGTACCACCAGAAAAGGCCTTATTAAAGGGTTTTCTACAGACTGTGATCTGGAAGATCTAAAAAAATACACTGACTCTCCAGTTACGATACTTCATGCCAGGAGACTTAATCGGAGAATAAAAAACGCCCAAACAGGCTCCTGGGAATGGATTCCTAGCGAGTCAATAGTCATTACCTTCGAAGGCACGGTTCTGCCAGATTATATTAAAATCTATAACTTAATACATACTCCAGTAGAAGTGTACATAGAAACCCTCAAAACATGCTACAACTGCTTTAAAACAGGGCATACAGCTAAATTTTGTCGCAGCACAACGACATGCAAAAATTGTGGATCAGAAGGTCATAACATCTCGGAGTGCTCTACAATTGAAACACCCTCATGTGCTCATTGCAAACAAGCACACAAGACTCTGCACCCTACCTGCTCAACGTATCAAATATACAAAGAAATAAATAAACAGATGTCCCTCCTCAACGTTAGCTACTTTGAAGCAAAGCAAATTGTTATGGGAAACAGTCAAGCTAACAAACCAAATGTAATCCAGAATAGCAAAGAAAACTTTCCTACACTCCGCCCTCTGAATCAACAACGCATCATCCAAATGAAAGCGATTGGAGGACAACAAGCTCCCCCCAAAAACACTGTCACCTCCTGTGCACCTCCTTCTACACCGGTACACCGGAACATCCACACAGACCCTACCGTCAATATTCCTAAAAACAAGCAGAAATCTGCACCAACCATACTGCGCACAACTAAGATAACAAACACCTTACCCTACACTCCAAATATGGTAACACTCATCCATTCCTCTCCCACCAAAAAACTATCTACAGCAATTAAACAGTATAAACCAGCCTCATCCACACCTTCAAAAACCTAATACGGATCTACAAATCAGAACATTTTACGATGGACAACTCTTTACGTATTCTCTTTTGGAACTGTAGAAGCATAAATAACAAAAAAACAGAGATAACTCAGCTGGCAAAGAACGTTGACATAGTGATCTGCGTTGAAACCTGGCTAAAACCAGATAATTCATTTCAAATACCTGGATTTCACACATTAAGGAAAGACCGACATCTACGACAAGGTGGTGGGATTGCCATCTTCATCGGCAAACATCTCAAGTACATCCCCCTTCACAATCTGGAAATTGCAGATGGGCACACAAAAACGTGCTGCCTCCAAATAACAAATGTGACTGGAAAAGTTACAATAGCAGCATGTTATAGACCTCCATCCAACAGAATATCGAATACGCCCTGGGACAATTTTCTCCAAACACTGAAAAACGCAGGACCTTTTATTATCATGGGCGACTTTAATGCCAATCACACTGAATGGAACTGCACCAATATAGATGGCCCGGGAAGGACCTTATTACAATTATTAGATAAATATGAATTAGACATAATCAATCACAATCTATCATCCCACTATGACTCCAGAAATGCCACGTTCAACAATCTTGACCTTGTCCTTGCATTTGGAAGCATCGGCAAAGAAATCACTGTATCCCAAGAAGAGGACCCTTTTGGTTCGGATCATTTCCCAATACACATAGCAATTAATATAGCTAAGAATTTATATAAATCAAAAAACAATAGGCTTTCCTCAAAAAGAACTAACTGGGAGGAATACACTGAGAAAATGGACCGATATCTAACCGCTACCACTCTGGCACAAGAAACTTCCCCGGTAGAAAAATATACCCACTTTGCACAGGCTATGATGCAGGCAATTCACGATAGCACACCCTACAAAAAATCTGTTAAGGGTGCGTGGGATGGAAAGTGGCTCCAAAATCTGGTCTACCGGCGTAGAGGTGAACTATACTAAGGAACTATGACGTAAAATGCTGCCTCTATCGGCGTAGAGGTGCACTACGAATGAAGTAAGATAAGGATAGAGAGATCCTTGTCTCTCCTCCGCAGCGATGTTGTCGTCTCCTCCACTGTTGCCGTCTCCTCTGCTGTTGTTGTGCTGATCGTCTAAAAATGCTTTTCAGCATGATTCGGTTGCGTATGGTAGCGTAATAAGGCTACCGAGCGCCCGCGCTTATACATTTTATTGTTAAAATGTTACGTATGCATGTATATACCTGCATATACATATATATATATGTATATTTATATACGAGTTGTTAGCAAACATTATGTTGTGTGGTTTGAATTAATTTGGAAAGATTGCTCTTGCAAAAAAAAATATAGATATAATACATAAAAGTAATAAGATAATTGTAAAAAAGTACAGAGATAATAAAATAAAATGTTTATTTAAAAAAAATTGTCTGCAATGGAAATAATGGTAGGAATTTTAATAATAGGAAAAACAATATGTATTTATAAAAATGTTTCATGTCCTTATTTGATTTTTATGTTATGATTATTTCAGTATATGCAGAATTTTACAATAAAACAGGATGGGATATATATACAGGAAAATGTTCATTTTGTCATAAAATATGATTATTACGAGGAATTATCTAATTTGAAATAAAGCGCGATAATGAAGCAGCCATCTAGACATACAAATCGTTCAGTTTGATAACGATGAAGCTGAACCCATTTTTTGAATCGAAGAAGCAATATTTTCTCACGTTTCTTTTTTTAAAATATTCTTTGTTCTATTTCGGGTAACCGTACAGAGCCCTTTTTTCAATTTGGCTCTTGAAACTTTATAAAAAATAAAAGTGTACGTGTTTATAGAAGATATAATATAAACCCGAAATAATATAAAGAATATTTCAACACAAAAATTATTTTAAAATATTGCTTCTTAGCTCCAAAAAATTGGTTTAGCTTCATCGGAACATCAGGCTGATGGATTATCTTTCTGTCTTTGTCTCTCCTGCGAGTGACAGATCTCCCTCTCTCTGAGACACGATGACAGCGTTGCGGCTGAGAGCGCGATAATGAAGCAGCCATCTTGAAATACAAATGGTTCTTTCATAACAATGAAACCCCATCCAATTTATTGATGCGAAGAAGCAATGTTTTCTCACGTTTCTTTTTTTAAAACATTCTTTGTTCTATTTCGGGTAACCGTACAGAGCCCTTTTTTTCAATTTGGCTCTTGAAACTTTATAAAAAATAAAAGTGTACGTTTTTATAGAAGATATTTTTTTCTGTACACTTTTTCCAAAAAAACGCTCTGTACGGTTACCCGAAATAGTATAAAGAATATTTCAACAAAAAATTATTATAAAATATTGCTTCTTCGCTTCAAAATATTGGTTTAGCTTCATCGGAACATCAGATTATTGGGTTATGTATCTGTCTTTGTCTCTCCTGCGAGTGACAGATCTCCCTCTCTCTGAGACACGATGACAGCGTTGCGGCTGAGAGCGCGATAATGAAGCAGCCATCTTGAAATACAAATGGTTCTTTCATAACAATGAAACCCCATCCAATTTATTGATGCGAAGAAGCAATGTTTTCTCACGTTTCTTTTTTTAAAACATTCTTTGTTCTATTTCGGGTAACCGTACAGAGCCCTTTTTTTCAATTTGGCTCTTGAAACTTTATAAAAAATAAAAGTGTACGTTTTTATAGAAGATATTTTTTTCTGTACACTTTTTCCAAAAAAACGCTCTGTACGGTTACCCGAAATAGTATAAAGAATATTTCAACAAAAAATTATTATAAAATATTGCTTCTTCGCTTCAAAATATTGGTTTAGCTTCATCGGAACATCAGATTATTGGGTTATGTATCTGTCTTTGTCTCTCCTACGAGTGACAGATCTCCCTCTCTCTGAGACACGACGACTGCGTTGCGGCTGAGAGCGCGGTAATGAAGCAGCCATCTTGAAATACAAATGGTTCTTTCATAACAATGAAACCCGTTCCAATTTATTGAAGCGAAGAAGCAATGTTTTCTCACGTTTCTTTTTTTAAAACATTCTTTGTTCTATTTCGGGTAACCGTACAGAGCCCTTTTTTTCAATTTGGCTCTTGGAACTTTATGAAAAATAAAAGTGTACGTTTTTATAGAAGATATTTTTTTCTGTACACTTTTTCCAAAAAAGGGCTCTGTACGGTTACCCGAAATAATATTCCGAATATTTCCACTTAAAAATTATTAAGAAATATTGCTTCTTCGCTTCAATAAATTGGAACGGGTTTCATCTTTTTCATCAAACAATCAAGCCGCGCGGTAAATTCTGTCTTCTCGGTTTCTTTGTCTCTCCTGCGAGTGACGGACTCCCTCTCTGTCACAGCTCTGTAGGAGAGACAAGGATCTCTCTATCCTTGTCCAGGAGCTTCTTAGTTTCTCCGCATCTGTCGCTGAAGTCAATTCTAAATTCTGGTCTGGCTCCAGCGCACCCTTAACACACATATCCACAGAAATCCAGTTCCATGGTGGGATCAGGAGTGTGATAGAGCGACTAGAATCAGGAAAGCATGCTTCAAGACGTGGCAACACCAATCTACCATCTGTAATTGGATACAATATAAAAGACAAGTAGCACTGACGAAAAAACTATTAAAAAATAAAAAAAGGGAAAGTTTTCGTGACTTTGCAGCCAACCTCTCCCACACGACATCTCTTACATATGTCTGGAATCGCATCAGGGTTCTAAAAAACAAATGGACATCTATTAAGAAAAAAGTACTTAAAGAAAATCTAAAAATAGCCACAGACAAGCTCTCCCCTCCATGGGTTCTGACGAACCCAAGCATGAATATGGAAATAACAACTAACACATTCCTGGACTCTCCATTCGACTTCATCGAATTCAACATTGCCATTGACGAATCCAATCCCGATTCTTCCCCTGGACTAGACGGGATAGACTACAGAATGCTGAAAAAATCATCAACTAAATCAAGACTCCTCCTGTTGGACATATATAATGAACTGTTCATAAACCACTGCATACCAGACGACTGGAACAAATCTCAGATCCTCTTCATAAAAAAACCTGACAACCTTAACTATAGACCAATCTCTTTCACATCATGCATGTGTAAAATCTTGGAAAAACTAATAAATAACAGACTACTCTGGTGGACTGAGAAGGAAGGTCTTATCCACCGAACACAAGCAGGATTCAGAAAGGGCCGCTCTTCCACGGACAACATACTCAATCTAACATCATTCATTCGTTCCAGTTTTGCACAAAATCAAAACACAGTAGCAGCATTTCTTGACATAAGTGCTGCATTTGACAATGTACAACCACATATTCTTCTGAGAATTCTAGCCAAGATGGGAATCCCATACGCTTCAATTCATTGCAAACTGGTCCTACTGCCGGTACGCCAGCTCTACCAGTTTTCATGGCACTAGGATAATATACAAGGGCTTGCCACAAGGAGGTGTCCTTAGCCCTCTACTCTACAACTTATATGTTGCCAATATACTGGAGGATATACCCAAGAGTGTCCAAGTCTCCCAGTATGCAGACGACATAGTAATCTATACCAGGAACAACCGTTTTGAAAAAACCAAAAGTGATATTGAAACGACTTTTAATAAGGTAAAATCTAATCTTCTCTCATTAGGACTTGATCTTTCTCCCGAAAAAACAAACATAGTGATTTTTAATAATCAAAAACTGACACCCGGACGCACCCAATTTCAATTAGACACAACTGAAAAGACAGACGTAGACGCTGCTAAATTTCTTGGAATCCTCTTTGACAATAGACTTAACTTCAAATCACACATTCAGTCTTTACACAGTAGGTGCCTACGCACCATGAACATTATTAAATTCCTGAGAGGTGTATGGTGGAGCGCTCACCCAGATACACTTATTCTAATTTATAAATCCCTTATTAGATCTAGATTAGACTATGCCGCCCATATTTATTTCCCTAGTCAGAAGGCTCCAATTACAAAACTTGAATCCATACAGGCCCATGCCCTTAAACTGGCCCTAGGACTCAGAATGTCTACTCCAACCAATGTAGTTCTCGCAGAATCTGGTATTCCCTTCCTCCAAAATAGAGCATCGTTCCTAGGCAAATCCCACCTCATTAAGATCACCTCCAATACAAACCACATAAGGTCTGCCTCAGGCAAGAACAGACTCGTTTCGCGCAGCTCGACTGATCGCGGACGGCGCTGCGAGCCTCCCAACTCCCACTCCACCACCCACTCCCCCCTGTCTCGACTGCGTATCTTCACATACGCGGTGTACTGGAATGAAATGGATTAGCATGGAATTGTACGGAATAGGAAATCACTATTCGTCTAAGTCTAACTAATTCTAACTTAAAACTATTTACAAACTATTGTAAGAAATAACTATATAGGAGGAACTAGTAAAGGATTACTGATACGGGGGTTGAAATAAAACCAGTATTGACGGTGAAGCCGTCCGCAAATGAATGCGATTTATTGAAAAGTCAAATAATATACACTGCGAGCGTCACTGGAAGTGGATATATGTATAAAATATATTTAATATAATATAACGATTACAGTCTTTCTTTAACACAGTATTAACTACAGTATATCTTTCAAACAAAATGCATTCTTCTTTTATCTATTGCACACTCATTCATGCACACTCATTTCGTAATTCACACTATTGTATGAATTCGTAATTCACATTTCGTAATTCACACTCACTTCGTTATTTCTCACACTATTCACAAAACTATTCACTCACTTCGTTATTCCTCACACTATTCACAAAACTATTCACTCACTTCGTTATTCCTCACACTGTTTATTCACAAAACTATTAGTCTGAAAGTGACATCTCAGACATAGACGTCCAGTCGTCGTGTTCTTCCAAAACAGAATCGACTGTTCGGTCCAGTTGTCGGAACCTCTCCTCTACTTTTTTGATGTGAGAAATGTAATTTTTCCACTGCGTCGGGGACACGTTTTCTACTGCTTCGCCGACAACTCGGCGGACATCCGCCAACTTGAATGTGGTGTTCCGCGTCCTTATGAAATGTTTCATTTGTGCCCACACGAGTTCAATCGGATTTAACTCGCAGTGGTAAGGGGGAATCCGCATGTCCTCTCTCACTCGCATATTCGTCGATAACATAATTCTTCTCGGGCTGCTTATAACGTTCGGCAATCGCTAATAACTCAATTTTGACAAAATCGTCTGCTACAATGGATTCCCCCTTACCCTGCAGCCACTCCACAATATTGGCTTTTCTCCAGTTTTTTGTGGGATAACGCTCCCTTAGCACGCTGTGGTAGGGAGCGTTATCCATAACAATAACTGATCCAGCTGGTAACGTGGGCAAAATCTTTTCAATCCATTTAAAAAATCTGGAGCATCGCCCTTTTTTGCCTCGAAACACAACAGTCCCCCAGGTAGAAAGCCGTCTTCAGAGCCGAGGTGCCCTATAATAAGACGTTTGCCTTTCCCGGTAGGAGCAGGTATTCCTGTAGACAACTGCCTCTCTTCGGCGTCCGCTGAGCTGGGGACGGAGGTGTCTACCCACAACTTTTGGCAATAATCCCCGGCATTGTACCATGTCTCGTCCAGGTAGAAGATGGTACGTCCTTCCTCTCGTAGCTCCTTGATTTTCTTGATATACTTCTGCCTCCAAGCGATAATGTAATCCTTATCTATCAATGCGCTGTTGCGTTTCCTTCGCATGAAGCGGAACTCCATTCTTTTCAGCAGTCGGTGCAGAGTCGCTCTGCTGAACGTTGGCAGTTCCTCGTCGGCATTAACGGCCCCCAATATCTTATTCAGGTTCGGCACCTCGCGCCGCAGCCAAAATTCATGCACTTTTTTAAGTATGCCCAAAATGTGTTCGTCTCTGGTTTTCTCCAAAACGTTCAAGCATCGCCTCTTCTTATTGGGCGACGTAACAGTGCCTGTTCTTCTATGCTCTGCTATCGTCTTTTTAATGGTATTTTTACCAATCCCCGTAGTCGTCGACAGAGAATCGATTAGCGCCACGTACGTAATTTCGGCGTATTCCTGCTTCAGCTTTTTATATAGGTTGATTATTAACTCCTTCTGTCCAGATTTAACGTACATTCCTTTCGGATTCCTCTTGATTGGAGATACACTTGACGGCTCTCCTCGTTTCATTTTCTTAAATAATCACTGTCACGTAAATCGCGAAAAACGGAATAAAATTAGCTCTAATTAATCACTGTCACAATACTGTCACGTAAATCGCAAAAAACGGAATAAAATTAGCTCTAATTAATCACTGTCACAATAGCGTCTGAATTGGTCTGAACCAAACACCCAGTATACTGCGAATGAGGCAGTTTGCAGCGCTGCAACGCGTGGCGTTGCTTCAGTGCCACTGCGCGCATGCGTTGTGCAGTGGGAGTTCTACCAATCAAGGCGAAGATGCGCAGCGAACGACGCAAATTCGCGACGTCCGTTCTTGCGTGAGACATACTTTAGTTAACATTAACCTTAAAGAACTACATCAAATGATTTCAAAGAACCCAAACATCATCCTTAACCAAAATTATAACGTTCTCATGAATTGCATATACTCAGTCCAAAAGAACTATGATATCTGCCACAAAGATATACATTTTCCCTGCGTAGCAACTCCATGAAAGACTGAATAGACACAATATATAGCGTAGACAATAAGAACATACATGTAATATATTTTATAAAGAATACCAAATTTATATGACTGTGAATAGGCAATAAGGACAATGTAACAAGGGGTTATATGTATAAACATATATTAGAATTAGGTTATAGTTTATAAGTTTTAAGTGCAATGTACTATATGACATATTTACTGTAATATAATGTACTCATTCAAACCAGCTTATGGGCCCGATAAAGCCCCAAGCTTTAAATAAAAAAAAAAAAGAACAGCAAGTAATTCGTGCCGGAATTTACATTGTGTGTTATGGGAAAAGCGGCACAAATCATTTGCTGTTGTAATAAATATTCAATACTGTTCGTTTTGCATCAATAGATTAGTTTAGTCGTATAATAGTACGCCGAGGATCCCCTAGTACAATCCCACGCTTGCAACCAATTTTTCTAGTCCCTGAATAACTATTGTACCATTCACGAAACAGACTTAGCACTCTTATATACTCTCTGCCTTTGGTTTTTAGATTTTTTAATAAACAGAGTTACTCTTTCGTACGAGGGGGGAAACGATGAGCGCGGCCAGCGCGGGGCACCGCTCCGCGGCGAAGGTGCGCGCTGCACGAAAGAGTAGTTGGTGGGGGAAGCCAGCACCTCAGGGGCCCCTACCGTGCCCATCGCTGAAACCTTAGACCAGCGATGGGCACGGTAGGGGCCCCTGAGGTGCTGGCTTCCCCCACCAACTACTCTTTCGTGCAGCGCGCACCTTCGCCGCGGAGCGGTGCCCCGCGCTCTTCGTTTCCCCCCTCGTACGAAAGAGTAGTTGGTGGGGGAAGCTTAATTCTTGACTGCCGCAGTCATAGCTGCCCATCACTGCCTTAGACCATATATACCTATAGACCAGGTGCAGATAAGTCTGCCATGTTCCAAGATTAAACTGGCTAGCAGACGATTTATGTGGGCAAAGTGCTATAGTATGTTAAGAAATCGCAGTACTACGAAGCTGAAGCTGAAGTTGGAGAGGGGAAAGGGGAATCGTCATCGCATCTCATTCTGTATAAATATTTATGGAAACTGTAACTGTAATATACATATATACATGTATTTTATTTTATTACTCGTTCATTTTTACTTTACTCTTATTATTTTAAATATGGCTAACTCGTTTTGTCGATTATAATTTGGAAAAAGTTAAATTTTAATGTAGAAGTTGATAATATAAAATCTGTATTTACTTCTTCACAACTTATTTTATTTAAAAAAAGAATAGTAAGAACAATATACATATACCGCAACAGCCAGGTGCTTCGTCTCATACACTATCCTCCATTTTGAATTATCTCGTTCCGTGACATGTGCGGGCACCAGATATTTTTTAATCTCGGAACACGGCATGGTATGCACATACTATACCTATGCTGGGTCTATAAGTATATATGGTCTAAGGCTGAAACAGAGGAAAGTATTCCTCTCTGTGAAAGACTAGAAATTTAGAAAAAGATAGGAATAAAGCCAGCAAGTATGTCTAGTATTTTCGGTAAAACAAAGACTAATCACCCTAAAGGGACAACAAGGAAATAAAACGCAGAAAGAAAATTTACCTAACATGTCTATTTTAGATGGAGTAGAGAGTAGATGAGAGTGCTCACGCTCGGGTTTTGGCCGTGCCCACGGTGTATTATAAATTATAGAGGTGTTCGGACTTCTCTCGGAAAGGTGTGATAGATAGAGGCTATTTCCCTGGCCGCCACCAGATGGAATACTAGATGAGATTGTGTGTAGCAGCGTGCCCATACAGCTGATTGGTACATACTTAGTATGTATGGACACGCTGCTACACACAATCTTATTCTCACACGTACATGAAAACCGTGAAGATGACTAGTATTCCATCTGGTGGCGGCCAGGGAAATAGTCTCTATCTATCACAAAACTTCAGCCTTACAGAGGTGCTTAGTCGTAACACCTCTATAATACACCGTGGCCGTGCCCATTATAGTACTGCCCCCTAGTCTAGTTCTTAGCCAGGAACAAAACCGGTTTCGACGAGTGATGCCCGGTGAGACACGTCAAGTCGAAATAGGTTCTGTTCCTGGCTAAGTCGAAACGAAACGAAAAGTGGCACGGCCAAAACCCGAGCGTGAGCACTCTCATCTATACTCTCTGGATGGAGCAATCGTATGATCAATTGTATGATCTGTGCTGTAATTTAAACTGTATTTGACAGTATTTTAACGTTTGCACTGGTTTGCATTATTGGCCGTTATTGAATCATAGGTATAGACATATAGTGACAGAGCGACGAGAGATTGTCAGCACATCTTATATATAGGTACGTTTAGTTTACGTAGGGGCGGTAATACATTAAAAAAATGAGTTGCAGCGGTTTTTTTGAATTTATAGTTCTACATATCATTAGGTAATATTAATTCGGCGATATTAAATAATCTCTCCAAGCCAAGAAGGACGATTTTATTGAAATAATTTCTACAAATATCTAGAGAGTTTTCCCGCGCGATAGTGGCGCCACGGTGTTCCGTTGGAACAGAGCCGTAGCGTTCCCGCGCAAACTAGGCGACGACCTAACTGTCGCCGCCAAAATATCTGACGTCCATACGCATAACCGTCGTTGGCCAGGGTAGTGGTTCATTCGCAGTTAAGCATCGAAAGGAAGCAGTTCCTCCTTTATTCGTGCAACCAGTTCCAGTTCTAATCTCTCGAGAAGATGTCAGGACGCGGTAAAGGTGGTGAGTAGAGGATTCCGTTCGACGAGCGGTTGAGAATCTGGGCCGATCTGGAAAAAATGGGTGGATCGTTTGGGTTCTAGGAAAGACCAAGGGAAAGGCGAAGACTCGCAGCAGCAGGGCAGGGCTGCAGTTCCCGGTCGGAAGAATCCATCGTCTTCTGAGAAAAGGAAACTACGCGGAACGTGTCGGTGCCGGAGCACCGGTCTATTTAGCGGCGGTTATGGAATATTTGGCGGCCGAAGTACTCGAGTTAGCCGGGAACGCCGCAAGGGACAACAAGAAGACGAGGTTGGTTGAGCAAGCCTTTCCATTCTCTCTACCCCCTCCCCCCTCCTCTTTTAACGTCCCTCTTCCTGTATTTCCACATTATTTCATTATTTTGCTTTTATACGAGCACCCGGTGTGCGTCTCTCTGTGTGCTCATGGTACAATCGATAAGACGGCAATCCCTCAGGGGCGGAGGGGGGGGGGGAATAAATCGAAAGCGGTACGTTTCTCGAGACACGAATTCGAAAAGACGCGAGAAACGCGTGCTGTCGGTTAAGCATCGTCTCTCCACGATTTATTTCATTTAATGGCGTGGGTTCGATCGATATCCTAGCTCGATTTTTGAGATACGAGAACCGAGCCCTCGTTTGAAAAATTGCACTCCCAATTTTTTATGTAGAATCGCCCCATCTCCCATGGTACCATAAATAGTGAAACACCCGGCGCATCTTCCCGTAAATATTCGTTTGACCTGTTTGTATGTAATTTCAATAGAATTATGCATGCTAGCATCTGAAGGTCAGAAGTCCTGACTCATGGTTATACTGTTCTTCTTATGTCCAATTTATAGGTTTTCAGATATTTAAAGGCTGTATATGTTTGGTTTTTAGGATAATTCCACGTCACTTGCAGCTGGCTATTCGCAATGACGAAGAGTTGAACAAGCTGCTGTCCGGCGTAACTATTGCTCAAGGCGGTGTACTGCCCAACATTCAAGCAGTTCTATTGCCGAAGAAGACCAGTACCGGTGGCTCTTCAAAAGGCGACAAATCATCCCAGGAATATTAGAATAACAACCTTTCTAATTTAACAGTACTTTAGGACTATATTCTTCATTGTTCGATCTTCAAAAAAGAAAATCAATACCTACATCACTATCATTATTCCAATTATCGGTCTATAAGCCGATTAGTGTCTTTCCCAACCACGATAGTACACAATTGCAAGTATTTAACTTAACAATTTAAGTATTCACTTTTATTACAATCCTATCTTATATTGATTATTTACAAAAGATGTTTTTGTTGACTGTAAACAATGTTTAGAGTAAAAAAATAAAATGATTACTCTTCACTTTAAGTAACAACGACCTTTCTCTGTGTGAGTGCTTAATAGAATGTAAATATTTTTACGTATAACGTAAATAGTCTGGAAATATTGCACAACCAAATAGTTTATACGTATGCTACATATTCGAAGTAGAGGCGAAAAGTACGTTTATTAAATTTTTTAAAATTACGACAAACAACTTCCGGTATACGTGCAGCGGTATGCGTAGTTACAAAACTTGCGAATTGGTGTAGGTAGCGCGTCGGTTGAACGTGACGTTTAGTTTTTGATCGCTAGGTCTTTGAACACCGCTTTGTTGATGATAAAGATACATTAATTTGAAAAAAATAGAATTGCGTAGGATGTCGTCGAGCGATGTAAACATGCTTCTCGATATGGGCTTCAGTTTACCAAAAGCGTAAGTGTTTCCCACTCGTTGTTGTGTACGTCTAACCTGCAATGGTGTGTCGTGTATTTTCTTTCAGAGAAAAGGCCCTGGAGATCACTGGAAACAAAGGCGTCGTTCCGGCAATGGAATGGTAAGAATTAGTTCGAGGGATTATTCGTAACGTCCGGTGGCGATTTTAATTTTTAATAATTAATTCATCAAAATTAACATCGTTTTAGGTTGCTGGCTCACTCAGACGATGCCGAACCGACGCCTGAACAGACTCTCGGCGACAGCGTCCCAACGTCAGCCGCTGAGACTCCAGCACAAGACAGCACAGCCACTGCCAGCAGTCAAGTATCGACTACTGAAGTTGCCAAGTCCATGAAATGCGACGTGTACGTGTGTTACATCAACCCTTTGCGGTCTAGCTTCTCTCGCTCGCTTGTACCTTATAGTTTAACAGTATTTGAATGTTTGAGTAGAAAATATCGCAAAGAGTCAACCGATAACAAGCAAACTCTGATCTTACCTAATGTCGGATACTTTTAGATGTGGCAAGCAATTCAATAGTAATTTGGCAGTTGAGTTTCATGCGACAAAGTCTGGTCATGATAGATTCTCGGAAAGCACGGAGGAGAAAGAGCCTCTTACAGAGGAGGAGAGGAAAGAGCAGCTGAGAATATTAACGGAGAAGTTGAAACAGAAGAACAAAGAACGAGAGGAGCAGGAGAGAATAGATACATTTGCGAGAGAGAGGAACAGGATACGCGTTGGCAAAGAAATGGCAGAGGCTAAGAAAAAGTAAGTTCGGTGTTTGCCCTCTGCAGTGGACGATCATTAAAAATATTTGCTTGGGTGTTGCAAATGTAGATGGGACGAATTAGAAACGAAAAAGATGTTGGAACAAAGAAAGCAGGAGAAGGAAGAGGAGAAACTAGCAAGACAAAGGATAAGAGCACAAATCGAGGCAGACAAAGCTGCTAGGCGAGCGAGGGCTAATGCTCAGGAGATACCTAAGCCACCTCCATCTGTTGTGCCTTCATCCTCTACAACGGCTCCCAGAAAGGATTACAGCGAGACGAAGCTGCAGGTAACGAGTTGCATATTTGCTTGAGCAGATTTTTTGTAGATTAGGTACCTCCGATTGAAACGCTAAAGTTCAACGATTTAGATCAGACTCACCAATGGGCAAACGTTAACGCAAACATTTGGGAGCAAAGAGCAGCTATCTGCTGTGAGGTTGTTCATTGAAATGAACAGAACAGACGAGACCGGACCGTTTTGCCTAATGACAAATTTTCCAAAGAAAATTTTCGGGGAAGACGATTACGATACTCCGTTAGATGTTCTAGGTGTGTAATCAGTAATCCATCCACCGTTGACGATGATCTAGGCGGCGATCCAAGAGAAATCGAGAAACCTTCGCTGAAGCGAAGTCCGTTCGTGTGATTATCATGATTAATTGATTCCAGGCTTAGTACCAGCATCGGTAATAATTGTTAAGAAGAAAGTGCAGCAGTCCTCGTAAATACCAGAGTTACTTGCCATACAACCACTAAACACACGGCTTTTAAGTAAATGATATCAATACAATGTACAATGTCCAGCGAGTTGTTCATCGAAAAAGCAGCATTTTTATTCTAAAGAAATATTCAGCGTTTGTAATTTATATGCAGTGCGAGTGTTGCTGTGGCATTTATTATTCGAGAATGATATGGTTTACGAGAGTCGAAGGAATAAAAAGAGACTACACATTTGGAAATACTGGGAAGTTTATTTTCAATTTAAAGCAGAAAGTAGTCGTTAATTAATGATAGTGGACATTATAGGGAGGTCGATATCGTTGGATATCGTACCTTATTGGATATTATACCCTGACGACGTTGAAATGTTGCGATACACTGCTAGGGTACACCACGTTTTTGGAATGATCGCAGTTCGTGGGATATTCGTAGACTCCGTCGCAGTCGATCAATTTGAGCGCCTTGCTCAAACATATTCGTATCTCGAACAGGTACGAGTACCCAGACTCCTAAAATTATTTAGACATTAATAGACTGTGGATTACATGCATTTGTGAAGGATAGCAGATCAAACGCAAAACAGTGAAAACATTTAAAGGATTTAAAAATACTGTCGCACTGTTTTCGACTCTAAAAAATTATTCAGAGTTGGCATATTGTTCAACGAGCTCTTACCCTGTCTTTTCTGCACACAATCATAGGGTGTTTTCCCAATGCTTGTTGAACCGCGTTGTTCAGATCGCTGTACGCATAGTTCCTTCCAGGGAGAATGTTCGCCGATGCCAGGATGTTTTTCATGTCATACTGATTCAGAAGAGCGAGAGTCTTCGCGAAATATTTTTCTTCAGTGCTCAATGGCGGAAGCACAGACGCGCAAGTACCGTGTTTGTTCCACTCGTGTTTCCAGAGCCCGTAAGACTTCCTTCCGAATTCTATGTCTATCCATTTCTCCTTCAGTTCATCCTCCAACGGTTTCAACGAGGCGGGATTGAAAGGCTTGGTACGATCGCAAAATTCAGGACCTAATCTATGAAACTGGGATGGCCAAAGTCCGTGGATCGTCCATTCGGAGTTATCTGTCGGCAAAGCGCAACTGTGCGAGGGCGATTCCTCTTTCCACTCGATGCAAATCGATTTCGGCCATCGTTGGGTGAAAATTAGCACGTCGAATTCCTTAGATCTCGCTGCCACGTGCCTGCGATTATTATGGTTTCAATATAGTATTTATTCAGGTAAATATAGGGGCACAATTTGGGGAAAGTCGTACTGTACCGATTACTTCAAATTCTATTATAATAATTTGGACTAGTTTCGGTGAAGTGTGAGATAAAAAAAAATTTATAGCGTAAACAGTGCTAAATAAAAGGGAGACTTTTTTCCTGAAGAAAAATTGATGATTAATAAAAATAAAAAGGTTGCGATGAAAAACTGTCGTCCTAAACTGCAGATCTAAATGTACAGAGAGGTTTCTAAAAGATAGAAAATTTTTATTCGGGATCTATGTTTACAAATATTATTTTAAAAATAATTTAATATCGACGTGCACGTTTATCGTGCGAGAACGTAGATAACATTGTATTTAGAGCTAGATATAATTTATTTGCGTGCTGTACAATTCTTGTTTTCTCTGTGCGTGTCCGAGCAAAACTGAATACAGTAGATTTAGGATACGCGTCAATTTGGTGGTTCATTAAGATCATAAATATGTACTGTATTTCCCTAATTCACTCCTGCCCAGCCAAAATATAACGCGCGCCTATTTATTAAATATAGTTGCACGATTAACATCAGCGAGTTTATGATTAACTAGAGCCTTTGTTACTCACCCACTAAGCGCACCGAGGACACAAAGGAACAAGTTTAAGTTTCGAGTAAACATCTCTGTGAAACACACGTTCTCGTGGACAAAGCTAGTACAAACTGTGGACGACTATTAGTCGGGTTCGCTCGAGTACTACGCTCTCATCGTCTTTTATAGTAATCGCCCCACCATTTCGATCTTGTGTTATGTACCAGATGGTCAAGTACCTGTGTCCCTCGACAATGTCAACGGTTACAGTAGTGTTACGACTTATGTTACTAGCGTGTATATAGATAATAACATGAAGAGTAACATAAAAACTTGGTGCTTATCGACCGAGTCCGTTTTTATGTCGCAGAGCAAACATAAATAGATAACGATTTATCTAGCGATCATCTACCGTTTTCCTGTTGACGACATTTCACTATAGTCAATTCTTGAATGCATTACAAAATTTATAAAATTCCTCTATCGCGTATTTAAAAATGTTCGACTACACAAAAATTGGGACTTTAGTTTCAACGCGAGATATCGTCTGAAATTTATCTACTCGTAAATTAGCACCTGGGTAAACTCATATATGTCGATACAGATCACATTACGCAACGCAGCATTATTTAAATGATTTTGTTGCATGTCCCGTCGAATGCAACGTGGCGAACAGATGTTATTGACTCACGCGTTCAGCCCGATTACTGGGAACTCTATCATTGTTCGACATACGTATTTCCGTCAACAGATTCATTGCATTGTTCTGTGTGACACATCGGTCGATCCTTCATGTATGCAACCATGCTGCGTCGCATGCACTGTCGTCCGAGTTCCATCATTCAACACGGTGAGTCGCCACTGTTGTGATTTCGAATGAGTAACACAGCCAGCATAATTAATCATATTTTGATTACACGTTGCTTCCAAGATTCCCTCACTGTTTAGAAGAATAGAAAATTAGTATTGATCGTTTTGGGAGGCCTCCCTCGAGATAGGGGATCTTGGAAAGTGTCCAGTTTTATTTAAACTGGCGTTCTGTACAGGCATCGTCACTGAGATTACAATACTATGTTTCATATATCGATATTCAAATGACTCTTCACTAGTCTTCCGATAAGGTTCAGCGCTTGGAATGTTCTGTTCGGTCGCAGCCTTTGTCTCAGTAAATAATACGTCAGGACCTTCAGAAAGACTAGAATGAGCACCAACGCGACGATGTCCACCCACACCACAACGTGCTCCATCTCTGAAATGAAAAGTTGTTCATTATTTCTACTGAGCGTTGCACGCGGCGATTGCAAATGGGGTTCAGAACTCCAAGGGTGGATACTTTTTTAGGACCATTGGTTTCACAATTACAGCAGAGCTGTGTTATTTTTCTGAATTTCTAAAATTCGCCTATGAGTCATAAAAAAAATTAAAAAATTGCAAAATAAAAATTACAATGGATCCACTGATGGGTAACAGCCTTGAATCCTTTGTACCATCACCCCGTGTAACAACAGTCTATAACTAGACTGCGGATTTTATGCACTGGAAGCCGTTACGCATCGTCGATCAGTCGGCGAGAGACCAACAATTATTATTACTCGCAACGGCTGGTCGACAATGCGTAACAGCCCTTATAGTAAAAATGAGCAGTTCCAGTTTGAAACATTTTACATAAAAATCCGCAGTCTACAACACATTAGCATCTGAGGGGTCTTACGCATAGTTAGGAGGATCTGCTTCGGCATTTTGAACTCGCAGAAAATTTCGGACGGTGGGCAGTACAGTTTCCCTCGGTTGTAGCCGTAGAGAGCTGTGATGAGACCTTCTAGACCATACCGTATGTAACTGAGATACATGACCAGCCTGCGATAAATCGGCAGATCCTCGGTTTCGCCTATGCCCTGCACAGCTACCAGCATCAATGGAACAGACAGTGCAGGACCAACGAACGTTCCATTCTGTAAATACAACTTATCTTTCGTCTGATTGCAGGAAGATACGGTAAAGATATGAAACCGCGACACGTACCACGATGTTTAAAGTACTCGCTATAGCCATAGCCATGCTCTCGGCGATGAACATGCATATGAACAGGATGCCGAAGAACAGCGCACACCTGAAGAACTCCCAAGGCTGGCCAGTGATCAGATACACCATGGACAAGTAAATCGTCGACACCAACAACTGTGGAACACGTAAAAACATTGACAAACAGTCGCTAGAATGAATTAGACAGAGGTTCGCTGTAATCTGACCTGCGCGGGTATGTTGACT
Organism: Lasioglossum lativentre; assembly: GCA_916610255.1. Lineage (NCBI taxonomy): Eukaryota > Metazoa > Arthropoda > Insecta > Hymenoptera > Halictidae > Lasioglossum > Lasioglossum lativentre. The sequence continues at coordinate 11,046,299 of OU744355.1, read as the reverse complement.
AAGGTGAAAGCGCAATAATACGGGCTCAGGTTGTACCACATGTTGAAATACTCCCGCTTAACCAGTTGCACTTCCGAGGGAACTGTAATTTCAACGCTATACTGAGAAAAGGAAGGTTCCCAAGTGCAAAGCCCTGGGAGAGAAACGCGCTAGACAATCGCGGTTAGAAACTTATTCTGATAAAGGAGATCCTATAAACAACACGTTTCTCGGGTTACGTGACTGTCTTGCTCGGGTCGAGGGTATTGGGTTTAATAAGGTGTCATGTCGTTAAGTTGTCGATTTGTTAAACAGAGCACACGCCCATTTCGGTGCACGCGACACGCGATGTTGCGCTCTCCCGACAGCGGGTTATTAATATTTTATGCGACTGGTCCCATGCTAACATCATTCTCTTACAGTGTAGCAATACCGGTAACATAGGCACGAAGAGGAAGACTATTAGGCAGGCGAAGCAGAAGCCAAAGTTGAACAGCGTCTTCGAACCATCGTCACCCACGTTCAGAAACAGACCGCCGATTATGAAGCCTAGGAAGATGTGCAGACTGATCTTCAGGTAGATATAGTTCTGTAATGGAGCAAGCAAACATTCTGAAACAAGTCGCAGATTCAGTGTATAGGTATAAGTATTGTTCATCGATTTTTTCAGATTTTTTGGTGAATTGAATATTGAAAAAATTGAAAGCTTTTGTGACAATTTGAAGGCAGATTTAACACAAGGGTTAATCAGAGATTAATCAGGGCCAGGAAGGCGGCTCGTACCCTATTCCTGTTCAACTGCAGCATCATCCTCCTCGATAGGGCAACGAACTGATCGCACCAGGACACTTTCGCCATTCTCTTCGCGAGTAGATCATCCTTCCCTGGCGATCTGCAGATAGGATCAATAGGCATCTCGGTATCCACCAGGTTCATCATCCGACCGATCCACTCCGTCCCATACTCGCCCGAGGATAGGTCGATCACTGGAACAATTGAGGCTAGCGATTTATCAGTGTCGTGGACGAACAGAGCGATTTTAACTCACTGAAATCGGCAGGGTTGTAATGCTTCGGGCACTCGATGCCTGCTTGCCGAAGAAACGGCACGAGGTTGTTCACAGTGTTTCTGTAGACGCACTGGCCCTCGGCTACAACGTAGACATGATCGAATTTGCTGAAAACCGATGCACTTGGCGTGTGCAGCGAACAAATCACGGTTCTGCCCAGGCCCGCTAGGCATCTTAGGAGATCGATGCACTGTGTGGCTGATATCTCGTCCAGGCCTCTGAAAATGATCACTATGTCAGTGACAGAAGGTGCTCGTTTAGCTCTGCACTCAACCACTTATTTGCATATCGCGCTGTTATCGCGAAACAAGTATAAATCGTTGTCTCTGTGAGAGTCTCTCCTAGCACTTATCAGCTATTTTGTTTCTTCATGAATACATGTTTCGCGTGCTTGAGCACTCTAATCCCCATCTGTCCCTTGTTTTATTCACTTAATTTTCACTTGATGTTCACTTGATGAAAAATTATACTCACGTGGTTGGCTCGTCGAGGAATATAACTGCAGGGTTGTTCACTAACTCCAGCGCGATTGACAGCCTCTTCTTCTCGCCACCTGACAGTCTCTCGGTCACGGTGGACCACGCACTTTTCAATCGCAGAATTTCGAGGATCTCTGTGATCTGGAATCACACAAAATTTTTTAAACTTCAATTTAGCTTCTTATTTAGCGAAAGGGTGATTAAACGTATTTTATATCGTCCGACAGAGCTTGTTAAACCTTTCGGAATTTTTTTCAGAACCCAACAAAACTCGCGCAATGATGCAACCACGCCGAAACAAGCTCCTTTCCCCATAGGATTCCCAGCGTCCCATGGCGCGCGTTGGGAATACAAATAAAGACACGCGATGCAATTCGAGTGCTACCATGTTTCCAAGAATACATCGTCGTTCAACATCCGCCTATTCACAATTCTATCGAATTCTTTATAGTGTTTCAGGAACGTGTGAGAAAGTATTTTCTATTGTGACCTTACAATAGCGAATTTAGCTTCCTTCGAAACTCTGCCCAGCTTTAGGTCCACTGCGAACTGCATTGCCTCCGACACTGTCAGCCTCGGTTGAATCATGTCCTTTTGCATGATGTAGCAGGAGAGGGTCTTTAGATGGTCCACAGTTTGTATTTGACCATTGACGCTCACGTGGCCTGACAATCCTGTTACCACACTGAAAATTTGTCGGTGGTTTAACAATTAAGGGAATAGATAGGATACTCTTAGTAAATTATTTTAATAAATGTTTTTTTTCGCGGAGAACAAGAAAGATCGATCCGTCTAGGATGTCAGGATTCGCGCTGCTAGCTCTGACTTAGGTGAAGCTTCCGCTCGCTCAGCGTGGGTCGCGAGGTCAACGATCTTTGACAGCGTGCTTCGGGGGAAAAAGTGATGTGACTTTGACCCGATTCGTTTCGTTTCGAATCGTACGCGGCGATGGGAAGTCATCGAAATCTTCAAGAGGAAAAGAAAAAAGAAATCATCAGCTGGTAGACTCACTTGTATCCTGCGAGGATATTTAACAAAGTTGATTTCCCAGCGCCAGAAGGACCAAGAATCGCTGTCAACTCTCCAGACTTGAATTGCCCGCAAATTCCTCTTAGAATCACTTTTGAACCTATGACATATACCAGAAGCGTTTCATTACTGTGGTGTAACGAGCAATTTTTTCGTTCGGGACGAATGTAACCGCAGATAAGGATAAAAGTGTTTTGACTTTCTGTCGGAGAGAGGAAGTTTCCGTGGAAAATCACCGAACAAGTGCAGCGTCGATGGATCTATGCGAAAGTCTGCACCTTGGACTGTCATTTCATAATTCTAATCGTCATAGGTTAAATTGGTAACAATCTATGTCTATGTACTACTTTGGATTCCTACTTTGATTTGTGCTTAACTGTTTATACTTAAAGCTACGTTCGCTGATGCTGTAATAGTTAGAGATTCGAACTTGAGTGCAGATTTTTCTGCTTGTATTATTATTTGCTAGTCATGTAGAATTAATCTTCAGTTATTCAAGAAAGTCGGCGATCCATTGAAATTAACAAGAAAAAAAATTAATTTTTATGCAACTCGTGTCTCCTATAATTGATGCACTTAATTCTCATTTTGCATAAAGGTTGACAGTATACTAGTCATAAGTCATACATATCTAAGACGTCTTAAAGACTAGAACATTTAAAACTTAATGTATTTAACCCTGAAGTGGTACAATGATTACTCGAACGACAAAGTATATGGGACCTCTCTAAAATTCTGTTAAAATTTTCTAGAATACTTTTAACTATATAATTTGAGTCTAAATAATCAAAATGCCCTAAATGAATTGAAGAAACTTGATATTTTGATTTTCTATCACGGTATACTTAATTAATGAGGCAAAGGAGCAGCTCAATTCTGTGGATCAGGCAATTCGCGGAGAGCATGAAACTGTTTGAATGAGATCATTTCATGAGTGCAACGCACTGGTCGATCGGAAACACACGAGCTTCCGAATCATTTGGTCGCCACTTTTCACATGTAAATCGTTTTGTTAGCATAATTAAATATTTAAGCGGCTCCCTCGTTCGTTAACAGTCAAACACGTCGTTCGACGTAACTCTTTTTTCGTTTCCCGTTCGCCGAGCGCCGTTGGCAACGCCTCGCAGTTTCATAGTTGGCAGAAAGAAGGGGTTCGACTCTGTCTAATCCGATACATGGTGGGCGAGGTATGCTAGCGTTGCATGCACAAAGTATTGATTCCTTTTTCAATGTCTCAAACACACCGACTGATTTAACGCCCCGACCGTATTCATCGGGTTGATTCATTGCGGAACAGAGTTCGATTAGCTTACATAAACGTCAGAAACGTCGTAAAAATTCAAATCGTGATCATTAATTACTATGAACATACTTTTTCAATTACAGTTACGCGGTAGAGACACGAGGACGTCGAAGAAGCTTGTTAAATAGCACTGGACCTGATCGGAACGATGTTGCGCAAATGTCCAAGGGCGCTGAGGAAACTTGTGAAACGATTTAGACACTGGTCCCGAAGGAAATTATATTACTGTATGTGTAGTAGCCTAGGAAAATTAGTCTTCACGTAAAAATTCAAATCGTGCTGATTAATCACGCTGAACATACTTTGCACAAGGGCGCAAGAGAAACTTGTAAAATGATCCGATTCTGATACTGGACCCAAACGAAAGGATACCGGGGGGATCCGGTAGCCTCGGAAAATTTGCGTTCGTGTTCATGATTAGGTGAACTGTGTTCCTTGGACTGTAGAGAACGTTTAATTACCATTATGACGGAGCAACAAGTCGGAACAAGATCCTTCGGTTATCTGTAAAGAGAAAGGCCGGAGAGGCATTGTAGAAGCATAGAAAGCGAAACTCGGAGAATTACAATGGTCCCGGCGGCGATTAAGGTCGTAATAGGACTGAATTACTTTTGCGAGACTTCGCTCTTTCGCGGAAGCCTGCAGAGAACTGCAATTTTCCACCGTAAACGACGCGGCGTTGGCGCAGTAAACCGCGCTCCGAAAAGAAAATACAAGCGTCATTAAATTTTCGTTTTTTCATGGGAGCAGAAAAATCTGATCTGTATGCACGGAACGATGGCTGCTTTCGTTTTCGATGCACGACTTTTGAGCATGCTCCGGGAGAGATTGAGCAACGGGGAAAGAGCTGCATCGGGAATTGTGTTCGCCAGTCTGGAATAGTCATTTTTGGGACAACCTAATATTTACAAAAAATTAATAATTCAATCTGTAAACATATAATCTAATTATATAGTTATAGATAAGGTTTGCCTATTAAAAAATCCATTACCTCAGTTTTTATGTAAATTGTTAGTATGCTATATGGAGTTTTGCATTACTTTATGGATCGTTTTAAAAGTTTGCCGGGCAATAGTTGTCTCGAACGTCTCTTGGCTAGTGTCAATATTTTCAACCAATTTAAAGTAAACACTTCAGCGCGTTGGTATAATCATTCGAAGCGCAAACAGTTTAACACAAGGAGCGACCCTGAAAATCGTTCTTCTTGTAGCTTTTTTTCCGTTCGCAAGCCATTATGTTGTAAATGCATCACATTGTAAGACACCATCGCCCGGTTTGGCCTAGATAATTGTAACTCCGTATCGACAGTCATTAGGAATCTGCTTGCTATACATACATATACCCTACGAGCAACAAATGAATGAGAGCGACGCGAAGGATACTGACATGCTTTTACTCTGACGCAATTCGTATTCTACCTTTTACTTTGCATAGTTCTCGCGCGTGTCGATGCGTCTTGCCGCGTCTCTCATTGATCATGATTTGGCATCGATCATGATCCTCTTTTTTGCCGTGACGAACAACTAATTCTCATTGACGGCGCGCCTCGAGTTGTTGCAACGTTATGGGATAATTAATGAGAAATCATTATGCACGTGTCTCGAAACGAGTCACGGTCGATTATGGTTGTTTTTATAGTGTTTCATTTGGTTTGTAGATTTATACGTTGTATACACTTACACTTGGAAAACGACAGTGCGTCAAAGCGCGATTATTTATCCATTGGAACGCGCGAGGGACAATTATTGACACTCGAAAGGGAAATCTGTGTTTCGTGAGTCACCATGCTAACTGAATATGCGCGATTAGATCGAGTGGATTTATTGTCGTAAAAACAAACATGTTGCATATGATATTCTGGTTATTCGACGCTGGGGACGATACAGGAAATTTGCATCGTTGAAAGAAATTTGCATGATCTTTTTATGTATAATCGTGTTTAATTTGAATTTATATCCACACTTATACATTAGAAGAGAATTAATAAAAATTCAGAATGTTTTTAACTTATAAATGAATTTCTACTGCAAGGAAGGAATTTTTCTCTGAATTGATTTTCCACCGAATCAAGTACGAAGATCAGAATCCACAGTGTAATTGTGTTACTCATCGTTCTATAGCGAGTATGCAAACTAGTTGTTATCGACAGAATTGCAACAGTCTCGTTGCGGTATCGTAAAGTCTCATAATGTCTCAAGTACCTATAGCTGTGTGTGGAATTCATTGGCACGTTTAACTGCTAGATTTAATTGGTCTCCCGAGCAGATTAGCATGAAATCGTCACATTCGACCGTCGCGAAAAAAGAGAAGTGAACCGTGGAACGTAGAGTTTGTTTGTAATTATTTCGCCGATTTAGTTGCACTACCTCGTTAAGTACTATCGGAGCATAAAAATTGCTATTGCTCGAGGAACGGGGGTCAACCAGGTCGCTCGATCCGCGTGACTTTGTATCACTCCTTTATTCGTTCCGTTCCCTGATTCGCCATGATAAAAAAACACATTCTGAAGATTTGACAAGCTAATCGCCGCTGCAATGCTTCGGGCTTCTTCCTTATGCAACATTACGTAGAGCGTGTAATTTCGAACGACGCAGCGATTCAACATCGACGCGCGTATGCTTAAACTGTTATTAACGTCCCTACACACTCTTCATTCAATTATTAATCTCGGCCGACTTGTTAATCACTCGTTGTTATTAACACCGTCGATGCTGGATTATTGCCACTGAAACTGTAATCAAAATGGTTCTTTCCGTTCCACGATTATTAGAAATACGGAGCTGCTCTTCTAGGAAAACATTAAATATTTATTCACGTGTGTGCTGTTAGAAAAGCACATTCGAGAGATTACTTCGAAATTGATTCGTGAACACCTGAGCATTTTTTTTTACAAGTTACATTTGTGTCATTTTAAAGAGCAATGTGCATCAAGCTAATTTCACTTTCATATAAGGGACGCTGGGTGCAAGGATATCAACATTTCATCTGCTGTAACCTTATTAACATTCTTGATGCTTGTACTATATGAATAAGAAGCTTACATATCATCTTTTAAATCGCATTCGCAATGACTTGCTGGTTCTTTGCTATTATCGAGTTGCTCTTTTATCAAATCGATTAACCCTACGAAGTGAAAAGTAGAGGAAATTAATGAAATCATTCATTTTAAATGAATAGATATTTAGAAACAAACAGCAGAGAAAATTAATGGGACAAATTTATTCTGAATCCTCAGGTACACTTATATAATTTATGATGTTTAAAACAATTCGCTGTTTTATTTATGAATTTTTTAAACATACAGGCACTTCTTGTAGACAGGTTTATCTTTTTGTCGTGAATAATGCAACAGATGTTCTTTTAATGTAATTATCAGAAACTAATTAATTGAATGACGATTATGATATTCCGGGTCAGGATAGACGCCACCGTCGCGTCGGAGAGTCAAATATTCATTTTTAACCCAGGGAAAATGATCTGATGAATAGAAATTGTGCAAACAAAGAAACTACTCGATAGGAGGAAGGAAACACTGCCAGGAGGAAGGTCCTCCTGGCTTAAACCAATTAGCGTCGTACCTTTTCTACTGAAGGGCACCGTGTAAGTCAAGTCGCTAAACTCGATGTCGACGGGTGCCATTTTTTTCAGGTGTGACAGCGGCACCAACGCGTCTCGCGTAGACGCGCTGTGCCGATGCAACTGCAGCTCGTGGTGCATCGCCTCCTCCGCGACGATCTTCGGCTTCATGGTTCGACGAGTTGATTTATGTCCGTGTCGTTGCACCCATCACCCGAGGCTTCTCCCTGTCAATTTACGGCACTGGAACCCCGGAAAGATTACTGCTAACGACCGGGTGCAATTCCGAAAACTCGCGCCACTGCGAAGTGCATCGATAAAAGTAGAGTCTCGTGTTAAAAATCAATCGTTCGCGTGGAATGTCAGCTCCTGGTTTCAATTTGTTTTAAATTTATTGGCTGGCAGATTTCGTTGGGATTCGTGCAAGGGATGACACTGGCTGCAACGTGGTGCAAAATGCACTCGGTGCATAAGAACGAATGCTCAGCGCACGGCAGATCGCGGGAGAAGACTGACGCCAAAGCAGCTTTGTCGAGCTCCTTGTTCTCGGCGCGGTGCTCACATACACATTGACATCCGCTGAGCGTGTTTTCTATACACTATCATCGTGGATACTCACGCGACTCGGCAATGATAGCGGTTATCATTGCACGAATCATCGGTTGACCAATTGTGAAACTGGAGCGGCACGAGCCGACAACAAATGCCACGCGATTTTTATCCTCTGTACACGAATTACGACTCCAGGACTAAAAAATGCGGTATCTTAATTCGAAACTATTTTTATAGAGATTTTGTTGCATTTAACACTCTCGTGCTCCTTGGAATACTGACTCAGTTTCTTTGTTTCGATCAGGCCTGGGTAACTTGCGACTCTTCTCCCCACTCCTGGGTCCTCGAAAACTATTTTTTTTGGTATAAAAGTGGAATAAATGTTGTGAAGTCTTGACACTGATTGAGACACTTGGCAATATAGACTGTTTTATAAATAACCGACTCGACTAACAGTTACACCCCAGAAGGCAATCCGCTTTGGTAATAAAAAATGACTTGTAGCATCGGTTGCATGTACAGACTGAAGAACAGACTTTCATTACCTTGAATACCTCACTTGCGTATGGCGGTGCAATAAACCGTTTAAGGATAACATCTAAGCGGAAAAGGCAAAAGTTATGGCAAGCAACAAATGCCATATTCTTCGAGATATTGAGGTCGACGTTTTTTAAATTGTAATTGAAGTCATAAATATATTAGTATAGTTCATTGAATTGGTCTGGAATGAGCTTGATCATTTTTATAACATTTTCTACAATAACACCTACCATATTTAATGAACAATAAATTAAATATTCTAAATAATCATATTATGTTGTTCAGAATGATGACAATCCACTTCCACATTTGTTCTTCTAATAAAAAAATTTAATTAATTATTCTAGATGATCAAGCTAACTTGTTCAGTATGACGATGATGACCAAAAAACTAGCATAAATCAATACTTAACGTACCGAGCACCAGAAGTATAAGAAGTACTAAGTAGTGGATACATAATTGTAGCCTTATACCAATTTCAATGTTGAATTTATCTAAATTTTTATACGACTTTTATAACAATGATTTGTTGTGAATTATAATAAATTTTTAGTGACGTCTCAAAGAGGACAATCAGTTCCAAGGGGATACCAATGCAGATGGGTTAATGGACTGAAGATGGGTCAGCAATAATCAGAAAATATGTTGAAGAAAGAAGAACCGCTAGGAAAGCCATCAGTCTAAGGCTCCACCTTCATTAATTTTTCCGAAACGAGTCTCGTACCCCATAGCGTGACCAAATAGGTCAACTCCAAGCAGTATACCTATCCTCGAGTCTCTCGACTTGGGAACAACAAATTCCTTGGTAAATCCATTCGGAGAGCTATTGCGGCATAGAATGATTGATCGGAACGCTTCCACGTGGAGAACCAGCGTGAAAAAAGGGACAGGAGTGGGGGTTTGTATTCGAAAAACCGAGTCACGTTGCGGCTTAGTATAACGAAGTTACAGTGCGCGGGCTGCTGATCAACCGACGATGAAAGCAACTCGTTGTCACCGAGTTAGCATCGGCAATTAGCCTGAGACCGTTGCCCTGAGCGATCGCAGCAAAAGCGAACCAGTATCTCCAAGTTTCTCTCACTTGCAACTAAGTTTTCCTACGCTCTATTTTAAAACACTCGCGCGATGTCACCGCTACACTCGATCCGACGAGGCTGTACTCGATCCGACCAGACGAGTTTTATTTATTTATTTACCAGACCATTTTAGTCTATTATTTTATTAATTCTAAATTGTCAGCATGTGTATTTAACTCAAGGAAGTTTCTGCAATTGACGCAAATAATTTTTAGATGAAAAATCCGCAGTCTACCGACGACCGCCGTTAAACGTGTCAGCTTTACTCGACTCGTCGGAGGTACAGATCATCTGAATCGGAGCACTGTGGAATACGAGCAGTTTGCTGACGTTTAACTGCGTTTTTGGCAGTGATTCGCGACGCGATAGTCTCAGCCGCATTCGCAACCGGCGAGCAACCGTCGCAGACTGACTGCGCTGCGACTCTCCGCCCTTTTCACAACGGGCGCGCACTCCGCGATGTACATCGCTTCCTGCAATTCTTCATTGCTCCTCTGTGACCTCTGGAGTTACGCGGGGATGATTTTTTTTTCCCGTCGACCAGGAAGTTCAAACTTCTGCTCCCCATTGTGCCGGCCCTGGTTCACCACGGAACTGTTATTTCAATCGCGGAGATTTTCCACTGGATAACCATTGTCCCGAACGACATAATCGACCGGCTGTTTTTCGATGGAGGCCGTAATGAGTAACGAGCCGGGCGAGCATTGTTTCTCGGGACACAGCGAAAAGTCAGGGTCGTGTTAGAACACCGTGTATAAATAGCTCGCGCATAAACCGCTCGACAAGCGTAATGACCCCGTGCAAAACCGGCCAAACCGTCTCACAATCGGACCGCTGAGACCCATTCAGCTACTGCGCCATCGATTTCTCACTCTCGATTTCATTTGGCGGCGTAGAGACTTTTGGGGATGATTAGGATGACTGAGTACACTTAGAGGAGGGGTGCTGAGTGATGGATCGAAGATGAACAGAGGTTCAAGAATTTTAATTGTTACTTGTTAAATGGGAAGAAATTTATATCTTGGAACTACCATAATTGTTAGTAATCTTTGTTATCTCAAAACGAGGTCGAGTGCAAAGGGTTACATTATAAAAAAATATTTTTTTGTAACGCAATCTTTGTTATTGCTTGTTGAATATATACATAAGTTTGTCAACACTTTCGACGACTCACTACAGTGTCACAACCACCAGAAACAGAAGACTATAATATTTGCTTCACACTTTAGCTACCGGAAGCTTATACTAATAGGCTTTAGAATGACTGTGTGTAAAAGAAGCTTAGTCATTTCCTTTTATTTATTTTAATCTCGAACGAGGATATTACTAAAAATCATTTACTAAAATCTGTTGTTTCTAATAGAGCAGTTGCTAACTCATTCAATTTCACCACCATCAATTAAATAATGTTCATATGAAAGTAAACAATCTAATTCCATTCATCTTTTCAAAGGTTCACGTAAATCGATTAAGAATTACGCACTAATCATGTGTAATTATACAAGTGGTACAAAAAGACGATTAAAGTTACACCCAATTAACTTTATTCTGATACAAAAATACTTTTTACTGGTCACTGTGATTGAGAAAAACACTTCAAATAAAAATAGAGTTAACATTTTAAAAGGAAACCCTCGCAAATAGATCATTCTTAATTAACAGACGATATGCAAAATAAAAATTGTCCAGATCAATTGTAAGAAACACAGGTTAAATTTTTATTTTGCATAAAGATCTGCTGTCTACTAATTAAGATAGTATTCGGAAGCTGATGAGCAATAAATCCCTCAAACAGAAGGGTCACAACGAACCCAGGTTCGCTTTCCCCATCGAAAATAACTGTAAAATTTTTCCGCGTCGATCGTAAACCACGAAACGCGCTGTAATAATAAACGACAAGGACTTTGTTTAGTCTCAAAGAATGCTAACAAGAGGAAAACATAGTAGTTATGTAGGTGCCACCGTCGTCTCGGAGTGCGTTGAACTCTGCAGATAGAAGAGCGTGCGCGCTCGTCTCTTCACAGTTGCAGAAGCTTATTGCCAGTGGTTTGCGTGCTTCCTTGAAAAGCGGCGATACTTCAGGCTGCCTAAACGCGTGCTTCTATTCATGCGCATCCGGCACAGTTGATTACAGCTCGCTCGGAGAATAATTTTCATTCTGCAGAAAAAACACCGTCCAGTTTCTACAAGCATAAATCTCAGATGCAAAGTGGGAATGATCGATTACGTACACATCAGAAGTTTTGCACCACCGTCCAATACCAATTTAATTGGATCTGGAGAGGTCGTTAAGGGACACGGCGATTATGAAAAGTATGTTTTTATTCGTAATAAACGTATCCTATAAAATACAACGATGAGCACGCCAGTCGGGCACACAGAACGCCTGCTTGTGTTCCGCAGGCTGCCTTTTTATTTTGTAAAAGTGATGGTTCCTCGGTTTGGGATCGACCACGCTACTCCATACATATACATTATATAATATATATTATATAAACGCGTATTTAATTTATATCCCATTCATGTAAATATATAGAAACGTATTTCCAAGTATTAAAGTACATTTGTCGAGTCGGCGTCTAGTGTGTATAGTAGTACAATTACGTATAAAAGAAAACGAACAGGATAACGAAAAAGAAGAAGATACGGTATCCTCCGATCGCTTCGCGACGCTCGATACCTATGCACGTATGTAGCCTCCGGAAAGCTAGCTCGCCACTTTCGCGTATGTCTTTTCATTCTTCATTGATTTTCTCGGCTTCTTTTTTCTCTCGTTTCGTTTGTACAAAAGTAGGCTCGTTTACAAAATAGAGGTTGATTAGTATTATAGAATATAACATGCTACCGTATAAGAGACACGTTAATTGAGAAGAGTTACGACGAACGGGAAGCTACAGCCCGTTCACGTGTCAACGAAACTGTAAGCGCGCGCGCGATTCAAGTTGGCAAGATGATCCGGTTTGTCGATGTGTATCGTAACTCTCCTGCGTCGTCAAACTCACAGCCATAGGTGGTTAAAACAGAAATTTGTGATCGCTCGCGAAACGTTTATCAATTAAGGCCTCTTATTCCTGAGAACGGGGACCCGTTCTCCCGAAAACGTGCATCCACCTACATCCTCTCTCGTGCATCCGGGATGCACTGCGCGTGCACCCTGCTACCTTGTCTAGTTAAACGCATAATTAAGGACGAAATGGTACCCTGAACGAACGCCTTGTTCGCGCTAGTTGCTGCGTCGTCGTTATAAAACTAATCAAATCGAATAAATTACGATGGGTTAGATCTCATGGATTACTCGGCCTGTTGCCTCCTTAAACAAAGGACAAATTCCTCTCGGCGACAGAACGATTGTTAACATACGTTCTACGCGTCGCATTCGGAGATTGTCGCGACAATTTTTCGTTTTTACAATTTGCTCGTGTTCTACATAGATTCGTACACTGTTTGTTGCAGATCATCGGGGAAGGCCTACCGCGCAGTCTTCAATTTCCAGCGGAGGAATAGATAGGCAGCGATTCGGAGAACCAGGAATATCAACAACAACGCGAGAATGTCCAGCGTGAAGTCCGCGTCGAGCATGTCCAACTCCTCCAAGGTGGTTTCCGGGTTTTTAAAGTGGCAGTAAACCTGCGTATCACGCGTTTGTGTTAGTTAAAATTGCAGGCGTTCCGATCGGTAATTAATGAGAACGAAACCCCAGTGCTATTCATCTTTATCCTCTTATCAGAGCATGTAACAATTTTCCAAAACGATTTTGAACTAAATACATACCTGGAAACATTTCAGCTTTTCCCGACCAAAGGAGTACGTAGCCAGCGCAGTGCCCTCGAACCCGTACCTAATATAACTCAGGTAAGTGATCCACCTGAGGTACACGGGAATGGCGTCAAAGCTGACGAAGAAACCAGAGAACAATAGGAACGGCACAGACATTACTGGCGCCAGGAACACTCCATTTTGCACATTCATAGCTGCTCCAACAACCAGTCCAACCGACTGTGCGACAAACGAAATTAGCAAGCATGTTCCCAAGAACATACTAAATCGCATCACGTCTGCTGGCTGACTTGTCATGAAGTACACGATCGTGACGTATATTACGCAAAATATTGCCTGCAAAATAAAAACCACACCGTTAAAGTTTTGTTCTAGATTCAACGTTTGTTCTTGTTCAAAACTCTGTTCTCACCTGGAACGGTATGTCAGAGACAGTGATCGCCAGGTAATAAGACTTCAGCGAGTACCATCTGTTGAAGTTCTCCTTCAGAAGCACTGGCAGCTCCAGTGGGACTACAAGAAAACAGACTCATTACATTCTCAATCAAATCAAAAGTATAAAAAAGAACAACACGAAGAATAATCCTGAAGAACAACTTACAAGACAGAATCGTGATGGTCATAGACGTATACATGAGGAACAGCATGTTGAAGAAGAGGAACCCAAGGTTGCTAAGTACTTTAGCACCATCATTACCGATGTCATAGTACAACGCACCGATCAGAAGTCCTACCAGTATATGAGCGAACAGTCGAAGGTACATGAGCGTCTGAAAAGATTGATTTACATCAATCCATTGTCAAAAGAAGTCTCAAGAAACACACATAAATCGCTGAATTATGAAACTCACCCAATCCCTGCGACTGAAAAGCAAAGTCCTCTTCAAGACGATCCAGAACTGCTGGTACTCTGACGTTGGATATCTTTCTGGAGTCGTTCCAGTGATGGAGTCATCCAGCAATGCTGCTTCTGCGTTGTCTTTCTTGTCCACTTCTATGGGAATCACGACCTCAGCTGCAGAAAGTTGCAATTAATGTATCAAGCTAATAATTTACATAATTTGTTTGTTTTGCTCTAGGTACCTTGCTTCGCGATATCGTTGTTCGCGAACGTAGGAATGAGGCTCCTGCTATTCGAAATTTTAGAATTATTCTCCTGGAACTTCTCTTCCAAGTTATTCACGTTGTTCTTGTCTTTTGATTCTGCATTCTCTGCAGCATTATCTTTTTGAAACGCTTCGGCAGGTTCGTTGTTCAACGGCTCGCATTTGCTTTCAGGAAACGGATGACCTTCTCTTATATCGTACTTGCCGTTTTGGATGGCGTTCACCAGGCTCTTTATGTTGTCTCCATACTCTCCGCAGGATACTTCGATGACTGTGGATAGAGTTACCGAGATCAGTATCGTCTTGCATGTTTGTGATGCATATAAAATTAAGGAAGTTAGAAGCTTTCAGTGACTGAATATCGGTTCGCGACTCACTGAAAGAGGCTGGGTTGTGGTAGCTTGGGCAGTTTAGATTTATATTTCGAAGGAAGGGCACCAGCTGTGACGTAGACCCTTGGTAGACACACTGTCCTTCTGCCAAGGTGTACAGAGCGTCGAACATTTCGAAAAGCCTGGCACTGGGTTGATGAATAGTGCAGATTATTGTCCTTCCTCCTCGAGCCAGTGTTTTCAGCAGAGAGATGCATTGGAAACAGGATGATGAGTCCAGGCCACTGAAAATGATTTTAACATTATAAGCCAGCTATAATTTTCACGTCAAATTCTTCTGGTTCTCTAGAATGCTTTCCAGGGCAGAATTTGGAAAAAGAAATAATATAAACAATTTCAGTATGTAAACGAAGACCTTGAGTCGATCACTGATTGCTCGCACTGTTTCCCTCAACCTTATCGCGACATCGTAACCACGATAGCTTGTAAAACCGGTTGTGCGTGTCTTGAGAAGTTTTAGCCTTATTTGTCGCATAGTGGTCAGCCACAAGACCTATCGAAATTCGGGCTTGCGAGGACACGCAGCGACCTTGTATTGCAGAATCTTCAGAAGAAGCATTGCATACTTCGAGAATCTGTACATTAGTTTGCACTTTCTCCTACGTGTTTTCCCTCCCTTCTCATCAATCAACTATTTACAGGATTCGCATGAGAAACAGTGTCCAGGGACTGGATCGTTTCAAATCGCGAATCCGACGAGTCACGATGAACGTTCCGAGAGAGTGGAAGAACTTGAAGAACGATTATTTACTGACACTGACCGTGTCTGAGTTATATAAAAGCCTGACGGGTTTCTCCGGCGCCAGTGAAAGTAAATGCAAATATCGCCGGGAAAGAAATGGCCGTGAGTCTGACTGAGAACGTTCAATCATATTCAGTGCAGAGTTTTGGACATTTTCAATCGATTTGCAGTTTCATAGAATATCGTAGGAAAAGAAAATTTCAACTGCTTTTGCAAAGTTTGTAAAGTGTTCGTGAGGCTTGTTTCCACTCGGTTTCGTTCTATTGCGCCACGGTGCACGGGGGCATGCATAATCGTAGCGGAACCACCTGTTGAATCGCTTTCTTCAGGTGCATCGATCTAAAATTACGACTTGCGACCGCCAATCGCCTTCGTCAATTTCCGCGCGAGTGGGGATCACGCGTGGTAGCACAACAGAATCAAACTTTGAGTGCAGGGACGAGTTTGACGACTCGGAGGCCCCTAGTGCTCCCGATTGCTCTCTGGAGTAAATGATCGGTAGACTACAGACTTGCATTCATGACTAAAAGTGAAATTGCGTAGAAAGGTGACAAAAACTTTAAGAATTGGTTGTATTAGGTGTATGGAAAAGGTTTAGAAATTTTCCAATTAATAAATTGTTTGAGTTTTTCTTACCTGGTGGGTTCGTCGAAGAACATGATGGGTGGGTTATTAACTAATTCGAGAGCAATGGAGAGCCTCTTTTTCTGTCCACCGCTGAGGTTCGAGGTCATGGTGTGAGCATGCTCCGAGAGGCCTAGAGTCTCAAGGATCTCCTGGATCTAAAGAAACGAAGTAATGGAACATTCCGTTAGCGAGTCACACACAGTCTCCCCTTTTAGTTCGAACAGACGTTTTTCTACAAGAATGGCCGTGAGCCTGTTGTCCACAGAAACCAGACAAGAAACTTAATGCGAACGTACCACTTCCTCTTTGTCCGCTTTGCTAACGTGCGGGCCGAGTTTAAGGTTTGAGGCGACCTTCATTGCCTCGGCCACCGTTAAGTTCGCGTGGAGCTGATTGTCCTGCATGATGTAGCATGAGAGCTTCCTGAAGGCACTGAGGTTCCTCTCGTGCCCGTTCATGGTGATGCTGCCTTCCACGCCTGACCACCTAAATCAATGAAAAAATCAATCATTAAATCCACCTAAATTAATTGTCTGATAATTGTATAATTATCTGGCTCTGATATGCTATTCTATAAATTTCAATTTTGATTATGGCCGAATTTTTGCTTCAGTGGACAAAATTGTGAGACACTCTTATCTATAAATAATTCAAGAAATTTTTAAAGAAAATTAATAAAAGGCAGATCGTGGATAATTTAAAATCGACACGCTTTGAGTTTGAAAATGTTTTTTAATTATTTTACTGTACTGTATACTTTTAATGTCTAAGAATGTTGGAGTTTCCGAGCGTTCTACAATTTCGCCGACTACTGTAGTTCATTGTAGTCATCCGACGCATTCCGTGACGTCGAAAACCGAAACGGAACAACACCGGCGCACAAAATGGCAGCTGACACAATGCCGTCTATTATGCTCCTCGAGCACGGAAAATTTCATACTCAGGCCGTTGGCCGATTTCTTTTTTGTCGGAGCGATGTCGCAAGAAAAACGAATAATTGCTGCAGTCTTTCTTTCTTCTTCGTCCGTCACAGCGACGGTCGAGTTCGTTTAGAAAGTCTAGGTGACCACGTGTAGCCAAAAAGTAGTTGCGAAATGATTGTGTAACGATGATCCACGAAGAAAGCGAAATCACCGGGAAGAAAGTGAAATCGCGGAGCACACGGTTGTTTTGAGACAACCGGAAATTGGGAATATTTTGCAAACGTGATCGATGTGTTCGGGTGCTAAGCGATGCAGAATTGCTGTGCCGTCGACGAGCCACAAATTCAACGTTGTTAAACTAGCATGAGCGCAATTACTCACTTGTATCCGGTCAGGATGTTCAAAAGCGTGGACTTTCCCGCGCCGGATGGGCCCATGATGGCCGTCAGCTCGCCTGATCGCAAGCGGCCGCTGACGGACTTCAGGATTGTCTTCACATCTGAAAAATAATTAAATAATTTTTTAATAGTCTTTTTAAAATCGAAGTTTGAGGGGCCTGTTCGAAGGGTTAATGGCTTCGATCGATTGTCTATTGTAATTTATTTTAAACAGTCTTCGACTACTGTTAGATCAATTAACAGGCCAATGTTGCTTAATAATTGCCAACCGTGGAAGTGAGACAATAAAGTCCTCGATTGCAATTGACCTTCTATCGATAAATATGACTTATAATTCTAGACGTATGACCCTGGGACGAGGAGGTAATTAAAGATTATTCTATAATTACGCTTGAATAAAAGTGATAAATCTGTGTGATGGGACACATTCCTTGCTGCACAATTAGTATCATCCGCAAGCGCTGTGGAATAACGACGTGAAACATCAACTAATTTACAGAATCATCCCTACATCCTTCAGAAAGTAATTCTTGGAAGAAATTGAACAACAATGCAAAACATGAGCTACGCAAAAATCGTAAGAAAATGTCAAGAATTAATCGGCCATTACCTGATATATATTTTCGCGATTGACTCGCGCATTCGCGGATCTAGAGGGACGGGATCGAACGGATTCTGACCTTCTGCGACTACAAGTAATTATGTACGTCGATCCGACGATTATTCCATCGCGTGACAAACAACACGACGAAAAAGCATGGCAGAGGCTCGACGGAAAAACGCTGCGCGCCGCTGCGCCGGGTGATCGCGAGGTTATCGAAGCTCAGTTTTTCGCGAGCGAATAAGAACAAAGGAAAATTTTAGTCGCAGAAAGAACAGCGCGCGATGCTCTTCCTCGTACGTTGCGAGCCACATTTTGTCCCCGGGAGCGAATATCGCTGAACAACATAGCTTCTGTTATCGCGAAATTGCGAATTTGAATGCTGCTTTCGATTCGCATAGCCTATGACATTTATTAGATTACCGTGCGACTGTTGCGTGGCACGGTTCGGGTCTAGCAATATAATTGATAATTCGAGTTACGTCACGTGGTAAGTGTCAAGCGTTGCGTGACATCGAATTGTTTTTTTTTTATCGGCACAAACGCGACATAGTTATCTAGTCTGACGGCAGGAAACACTTTTCAGTTTAATCTACAAGGTGTCCCAGAAATGTACTTCCTTGTGCCGGATGATTCTTGAGGTCATTTGAAGCAACTTTTTCCTTTGCGAAAATCTTCTCATCGGCCTTGTTACGGAGTTATTAACGAAAAAAACACGGGCCAATCAGAGCACAGGTCTCGCTGAGCGCGGCGTCGGCATTGGCCGAGCCGGAACCCGTCCGCAGTAGCCGCGCTCTGATTGGTCCGTATTTTTCGTTAGTAACTCCTCTACAAAGCGACGGACAACATTTTCGCAAAGGGAAAAGTTGCTTCAAATGACCTCAAGAATTCCTTCGAAGGAAGTACATACAACATTTTTGTAATAAATAAAATCCGCATATTAATCAACTTCAACAATTCTCCGCAGCTCAACAGCAACCATTCGTTGCAGATGATTCCGAGTCTCGTCGACACCATTTTTCCAACATCGTTAACTGCGAGATTAACCCTATTTACTTATCGCTGTTTAGGTAGAAGCACCCGAGACTGAAAAAGCAGAAATCGTACCGCGATAACAGACCGCTCGACCGGAAACGACGCTCGTCGCTGACTTATTTCGTGTCCCAGTTAACGGAGACAGAGTTCACGCACCTCATTTCCTTTCACATTCGCGACAGAGTTCGCGCCGGGTATTTCAGCGGCGAGAGATCGGCGTGGATTGAATTTCGAAGGCCCGGACACCGTATCACGCATGGAATCGAGGCAATTATAACTATCGGGTCTGATGGAATGTCCTGGTCGCGATGGCGTCGGCTCCTGCTTCGTAGTAGTCGGAGCACAGGTTGCCCCCTGGGGCACTGACACCAGTCGAGAACGGTGCCACATCTATTTAAGACACTTTGATAGAACAGGATCAGACAGATCAAGTGTCCCCTTCCTTCCTCCACAATGCGGGCCAAAGAGCAGTGCATGCTCGTCTACAAACCCTAATTGCCGCTCTGAAATTGTTAGGCCACTTCGGTTACTTCTTTTATCGGTCGATGAAGAAGGACCTCAGTGGTTGACACTTTTGATGACTGAGCGAATTTCTAATTAAAATTGTCCGTATCGATAACAATGAACAGAAAATTCTTTTTTCTTTCAAGAATATTGTTCCCTGGAAAGAGTGGTGAAGCGTCCACCACGATGTTTTATCGACGACGTCATACGACTTCAGGCTAAAGAACTCCAATCATGCCAACCATCTCGCACGCGCCTCTTTCGGGATCAGTGACCCTTTGCCGAGAGAAAAGAAGAGGAGACAAAATCCTATTGCTTAATCCTCGCTATCAACGGGATCTTTGAAGATCCGAGAATCA
The DNA here is from genome assembly GCA_916610255.1 of Lasioglossum lativentre. Classification (NCBI taxonomy): domain Eukaryota; kingdom Metazoa; phylum Arthropoda; class Insecta; order Hymenoptera; family Halictidae; genus Lasioglossum; species Lasioglossum lativentre. The sequence goes on along the minus strand of OU744355.1, from coordinate 11,026,231 downwards.
TTCGGGTATTTTCTGCGTCGTTATCGGTAGTAAAACGAAGAGAATTATCTCGTGGCTAGCACCGTCCGAGTCGGTTCCAATAAGTGGGAACAAAGCCCAGTCTTTTCGAATTATCTGCACCTTTTTTTTTAAACAAACAAGAACAACGGTCGTTGATTCGACTCGGAGACAGAGTCGCCAGAATTGTCATGAATCGAATCGAAGGGAGGAGTTCCCTCTCCGATGGAACGCGTCACGTGACTGGCGCCGTAGCGAAAGAGTGGGGGAATAGCGTGGCATCTCTGCTTGAAGATCAACCGACTCGCGGTACACAGCGTTTTCCGTCGGGTTCTTTGGAAATCATGATGGCCGCAACCGGTCTTACAAAATCTCGGTCAGTAATTCCATTCGCCGTAGCGGCTCGTCTACGCTCCACAAACTGCGTAGAAAGTTCCCTTCTTAGGGGATCACGATGGAACGGTGCACCATGATCGAAATTATCTTCCAAGTTGCATCGAATGAAAATTTGAAAGCGCTGGCGAGAAACCTTTATTACAAATAACTCGACTATTGCGGATTTTATGGGCAGGCAACATATAAAATAGTAGTGAAAGAAAATATTTTGATTATCTATATTACAACGGCCCTGTTCTTAATGAGACATCGTTGTTAATTACTGGGAAATTAGTTTCCCTCGCTATCGGCCGGACGGAGCATGACGCAGTTTTCTGCGCTTCTGTCTCGTTATCCGGCTAGTTACACACCGATAAGCTGTGCGCCAGAAGATGCATGTGCATATCGCAACGCAACCGATGCAGCACGCGTCCCTATTTTTCCCGCGGATGCCATTTACTTTTACTTTGTGGTCAATGTCGTCGGAAACCAGCTTCCACAGCAGAGATAGCAGGACCGAAAGAGATCAACATGATTCTGTCGATCTCGTTCGAACTACAACTCGTTCGAAAAAATAATTAGAGATCATCAGTATATATCTCTTTACTTTCCATTTAATGTCCCCTCGTCAATTAGGGTTTCTATGCAAAATTCGTTGCCGAGAAAGTCTGCGATTTATTGGGTGGAAAGTCTCGATCTAAGAAAAAGGAAACCGTAGGATCTAGGAAAAACGAATACCCCCTCCACTGCGGGGCCTAAGAAGCTCGAGCTGCCTCGGTCGCCGAGCTACAGTGTAAACATGCCGGGTCTATCGGTGCGAACCACTACATACTACTAATCCAATTACAAAACTTCTTTATTTTTCATTATTTTATTATGAGAGCTTCAGAAACTTATTTCCTGCATTTTTCTGATTAAAATCAAACTAAACACGGTATAATTTGAACTGTAGTTAGTGGTTTAATTGACGGCATGCATTCTGTGTTTGGATACTCTAAAATATCTAATAGTTTGTAAACTTATGAACCGAAGATGATTTGTTTCGAAGTTTTAATACATGAGTAATCAGTAGCTATTTAAACTAACTGAAGCGCTCGTGATACATACCTGAGAATTACTTGAAAAGTGAGTCAACTTTAATGGTAATCTTGGTCATGAATAAACTGCAGATATTCGTGCAAAACATTGTAAATTTGTTAAACCAATTAGCAGTCGATATAGATTTCTATGTATAGTTTCTTGCAATCAATGCACGAGGGTTTTACAACAATGTTCACTGTTTAGGTCTTTATGCATGGATTCTGAAAATTTTCAAAAAATGCTAGAATATAATATTTTACAGGATTTATACTGAAAATAATATTTTATTTGATTCGAAGAATTGAAAATTGCATAAACATCCGCAGTCTAGTCACGATTATTCTCCAAAAGCAGATTTTCATAACGCATTCGGCAAAAATGGATGAAGGAATACGCCGGAATCTTACGCAATCATGTCCGAGAAGTATCGCGGAAGTATTAAAATCGTTTCCGCTGCATCCAATGGCAAGAAATGCACAAAACCTCGCAGTAAACAGTAATTTCCCAAGTAAGGTAACGATCGTGGTATACTCACTGTTTTTGCGTCCCTCCCGCACCTTGTAGATCAGATCGGTGAACGCTAGATCAACAGGTGGCCTCTTCGGCAAATGGGTGATCGTCTTCGGCTGTATCGGCACGATTTGCAACCGGGTTCCCGAACCCTTCCTGGGTTGCAACAAAATCTCATTGGTGTTATCCTCGCGCGAGCAACTGCCTTCAAGCTTCATCTTTAATCGTTACACTTCGTAACAGTCTCTCACTCTCTCCCTTCTTTCTCTCGCGAACTTGATCCTGATAGGTACAACGTCTACCCTCTGTTCAGGGGATTATTGCGGCTTGTGCGAACTGCAGTCTCGGCGGCGAATAATCGTTTCGTTTCAATCATCGCCTGGAAAAATCGCAACAACCAGCAACGTCAGATTCATCGAGTTTGTCGCGATTTTCAGATTTTTTTTTAGCGGGATTATCGGAGTTTTCCTCGCGGGAATAGGGAAAAATACTGACGTATTATTTCTGCTGATTCAGTGTGACGACACGCGCGAGCGATCAGCTGTCGCCCAAAGCCGCGTTCGCGTTAGGCAACTTTTGTATCAAGTCGTCCAATTGACAAAAATTCTAGGAAATCGAAGTAATTTATTCGGCGAAATAAAAATGGAAAGGTTGAGATTGATAGAAATTGACCTAACCATTTGCTACGAATGAGGTAAATATTGACTGAAAGTTAATATTGAAATAAATATTTAATTTGTATTATTAAATTTTGATCTGTGCATACCGATTTTATTTTTTCTCTGATAATTGCGACCGTGGATTGACCTGCAAAGTTTAATTTCTCCCCCATCGCTGTTTTTATAAATTTTTCTATTGTCCCTCAAGTATTCATGGATCGATATAAATCGATTTTAGCAAGTTTAACATCTTTGCTTGTCGACGGAATTTTCAATGTCCACACGACCCAGCGTTGAAGCGATCAGGTCGTTCAACTAAAAGACAAAACAGCTACTTCCGGTTAAACGATCAGAATTCCTTCCAATTTGATTGACACTGGTCACACGGACGATAGTCGTTCGACCAAAAGTTGCCCAATGTAAACGAGGTGTAAATGTCGCGACTGTCGACACGGATTTCCAGTATGGTAAACATTTCTCCGCATTTACGATCTACAGCAGTGCCCCCGCGACTTAAACACACTTTTTCTCACTTCATTAGCAGCGAGAAATGTTGACAGTTCCATCAGAGTGACGGAATGCTAGTGGCAGGCGTACACAGTTATCTCAGAGATCATCAAAGTTACAATAAACCTTGTGGTAAATGCACATATAAGGCGATAAAAAAAATTGTTTAACCTGTCCGAATAACGGGTTCTAATATTTTCAATTCGCGATTATTGTAAAAAACAGACTAAAAATTTAATGGCTACAAAGTAATGTAACATAGTCACTTTTCGAGCAACTCGCATAATCTCCGAGATAACACACTTGCACTGTGCAGTTTTCAATATTAAAACACATTTCAGTACAACACTATAGCGGCCCATTCTGAATAATGAGTGGAGGGGGTAACGGATCGCCCACCTGCCGAAAGTGCATTTTTAAGCAAGCACTACTGTAGAGTCTTCGGAGGCGTAACAGAGTTTCGCAATGCGAATAGCGATCTTACATGCACGGTAACGTTGAATAAACGGGGAACTGCGTTGAATAAAATCCTCGTGTGTTAAACTCGCGGTTGCGATCTACGGGATCGACGGCGTATCGATCGTTTCGCAAGGATCGCGCCGATAACAAGTACGCGAGACTGAGACGGGATTCGAAACGATCGAGCCTCGATGCTCGTTCCTCGGTGTCTCGAGACTAACTGACTGACTGACTACCATTTAGCTGCACCGCGGCCATCACCATTGACCGTCGCTGCTTTCCAGAGCGCTATCGTTCTCGCTCGCTCTCCTTTTCACTCTATCTGGTATCTCCTCACTTCCTTCTCCCACACGCTCTCTTCACCCCCCTCTCTATATCACCATTTGTCGGGGAATGGTCATCACGACAAAGCAAAACGATCAACAAAATTAAAATTACCGGTATAGCCTGTACTGTTTATTCTCTGTTATCACAGATACACACATTTTCCACTTTGCATAAAGATCCGATTTTAATAATTAGACTGCGGATTTTATGCATTTATGAGAAAAATGAATAGGAGAAATTGAAAACAGTAAAAGGATTGGAACAATTTTTTTAAATTGTTAAAGAAGGAAACAAATTCCTGAGTGCCTCCAGTGTCTTGCAATTGATGCAGACAATTTTTATTTTGCATAAAGATCCGCAGTCTATTAATAATTGTTCCTGGGATTGATACTTAAGAGAAAATTACTAAGTTAGTCAATACTTGTTAGTAGACTTCCAGATTGCACAAAAAGCAATATTCTAGCTACAGAATTATTTAAACAACAAAATTGTGGCCAGCCCTGTGAGTGTTAAGTGATTCGAAGTAATTTTAGAGTGCAAACAAAATAGCTCGTGTCACTTGTTATTTTAAGCAAATGTTGAATGTAATAAAATGAACTTCGTAACGGCATGAATTTAGAGTTCGGAGACACTGGTGCTTTTCAGAGCGAGATTCGAGGTAAACCCCGTCGGAAGTTTATTATTTAGTTTGTCTCGATTCGGCCTAATATCTTCCAACGAGGACGTCGTTCCTGGCCCCCGTTGTTAACCAATGATCATTAAAGGCGCGGCAAGTGAGCAATTTCTCTAATGTCCGTCCCTTCCTAAACGAGCGCGTATAGGGTTCCTTATTTGATGCTAGACGACATCGATTCCATCGGAATCGAGATAAAGAGACGCGGCGGGCACACAGGTCCTGATAAAAAGCCGTCATTGCCGAATTTACACGCATTCAGCCACTCGCACCGCTATCCAGAAGTGGTTGGGCACTTGTGAGTTTTTGAAGAAATATAAGATAAACAGTTATTCCAATGAAATCTGCTCGACAAATTTATGCCCATAATATTTCATCTTGGCTAATAACGGATAGCAATCATTTAAAAAATTCCAAAAAGATCAAAACAAATATTTGAAATAGTTAAAAAAAACTCCTTTCAGATCGATCAGAATTAAGTGTTAAAAATTGTCATGTGACTCTTTCTTACTATTTTCTGATATTTTTTGCTTGAGGGATCGATAATATGTTTTCCTGAATTTTAATAAAAAATTTGACATTTAGAATCTAATCGGTATAAATAGATGCAATAACTTTCCCCCAACGCGTGAGTCACTGATGCATAATTAATTTGAAGTCGTGGCTAAGTATAAGTAACCGAATGTAGAATTTAAAAAACGAGAAGAAAAATATTCATTTATGGCATTAGTAGAATTAATAAAGATAAATAGTGCGTGTACTATAGCATAGAATAGAAACAACACTTCCACGGGTTGGGAAAAAACGACACCGTCATTGTGCTAATTAAAAATTCTATGCAAAGAAACGACCTGATTAGAGGAAACATTACGTAGTTGAATCTATTCAAGGAAAATATAACGCTTCTAAAGTGGGAATGAGAAGTGGCTCTGTGGGGCAGTGCTGTAGCCCTGGTCGAATTGAGAGCAGAGAAGCCACGCCCATTTGGAGCATTCTACAGAAAGAGGAACTAAGATACAGAGTCTATACTGCACATAGGGTTGCACTTTGAGACACTAGCTCTGTCCACGTGAAGAGCAAATAAGTCACGCCCACTCAGAGCATTCTACAAGAAGAGAAAGCAAGATAGACAATCTTCTACTATACTCTTTCCTAAATTGCTAGCTATCAGTGGAGACTACAATATAATTTTTGACTGTTTTAAGCTAGATTCTCAGAAGATGGAGTCTAGCCTAAGCGAGCGTGACGTCAAAGAAGCCTACGCTAGATCGCCCGATTTCGCCTAGCGAATCCCCCGTTACCGGTTCGATGAATCTATCAGCGATCATTTACATTTCCATCGATGCTCCGGAAAACAATGGGTCGTTACGAATGTGTCTGGTCCGAATCGCGTCGATTTGACGTCCGAGGTCCGTCGCGTCACGTCTGATCGGCGTCACGCGTACGTGTCGGACCTAAGAAAGAGCGAAGAGTGGTTCATTACGGGACCGTATAAAAGCGACACGGCCGATTCATTAACTCCCCTACCATGTGTATACCGAAATCGAGCCACGTTTCGTTCGTTGTTGTCCACGCGTGGTTGAGTGGTTCAGCATCGTTGGTCGTATTCTTCTCTGGCTCGATTACTGCGCTCAACCCGAGATTATATGTAACAGAACAAAATGGTTCAAGACGGTCGCTCGGACTTCCGTTCGCGACGCGGCGAAACGTCGGGACTCTTGCCGGTGTTACGTATGCGCGTTGCATCGCATCATTATAATTCATTGCCGTTGTCCACACGTAACATCTCTTCTCATGCATGCTTGGAAAAATGCATTACACGAATCCTACGATTGTCGTAAGTCGATCGGGACTAGCTATCAACCGGCGGCACCGTGTCCGGTGTATTGGTTCGCGAGAGGAGTAGCTTTTTCTGAACGTTTCGGCGAAAATCGTGGACTGTCGGATAAAATCGCACCGTGCAACGACTGCACATGCAACTGCAAGGACACTTCGTCTGCTCGTTAGTATGCGCTGAACTGATTCCGCACGTGTGTGTATCCACGTGTTCAGCGTTCTCTAGTCGGCTGCCATAAATTCATTCGCAACACGGACAACTTGATAATTATTAAATCAATTTTTTTGCCAAACGAACAAGGAACTAGTAGCGTGTATTCCAGAGCTAAAACGATTAGGAAATCTGATGCACGAGCGTGACATCACGATCCTCGGGAATGGGCAGTGCCACTTCGATAAAAACTGCGAGATAATCAATCCAGCATTTATGCATACACGCGTAGCGTGCGGCCGAAGTTATGCAAAGCATACTAGTCGCTCGAAAATTTTTCCATGATCTTTCGTGTAATATTGCACGTCACTTAGAAGAAAATACCGTCGATACCAGATATCGAGAGATGCCTCACAAAGCTGGCCGGAATAAAGGTCGCTTACACAACCAGAAGCGCAAAGTCCGAACAGTGACTGTTGCTCGACAGATAACACCGTGATTTACGCGGTGTTCCTCAAGATCATTTCGTATCGATCCGCTTGAAAATCGTTTGACATCTCGGTAAATCGATCACGGAAACTATACCTGCACCTTGGGTCTTGAATACTATAAACATTAAAAGCAAGAATACTTGTAAATACGATAACGTAATCCTGTTCACGCGCTACGAGGCGAATTATCTACCTTATCTTTTAATTAAAAAGATACTCTTCGAAATGTTAAACAAAATTACTCTTCGACATCTGACATTTTTTTGTTGGTAAACAGTGCGTCCGGGAGATACCTCGAGTTCATTTCTAATATTTGTAAATCTGTAAATAGAATATTTCTGAATAACATAATGGAAATGCGACAGGCTGTCGGACGTGTGTCATGCAAATCAGCTGTGGTCACGGAAACGATGATCCACGGTGAGCAATTTTCTGCATCGCGGATCAAAGTCCGTTGGAGAGCTTCAACCAGCTGCGGAAACTCGTAGTCGAGCTCTTATCGCTCGATTTATCGAACCCCGATCAACTTTATCGCGGAAACGTTCAAACACTTTGGTCACGGCTGCGATACAAACGAAAATACAAGCTTATTTTTGGCAGAACCATCTCTACGAATTTGTTGATATCTAGATTGTGGATTTATACATTTATGATGAGAATGAGCGAGATTGTCTATTTTTAAACAACGATGATTTCGTTAAAATAAATAGTGCAATAATAATCCTGGTCTCATTTTAAAGCTTCACTTCTACTTTCACCACCCATCATTCATTTTTGCCCGAGACAATCTCGCACGACACGACAGGTGGAAATCCGAAGACGCATGTTTTCTCTCGAAAATGCACCAATTGAATCGACTCTAAAAACATTAAAAATTTTTTTTCATAATTGAATGTTCCGTAGATTTGAAGATTGAAGTCTCCTCTTTCCAACGACATAAAAAATCTTGATCTACGATTTTTTCTAACAACTTTACCGTGACATTAGGTACATGCACCATAACTGCTTTACACCTCCAAACTTAATCCTCGTTTTTCTTCCATAGAATAGTGACAAAAAATCGTACATCAATTTTCAAGGTCTTATTGGATCTCAATATTCAAATCGGTGGAAGATTCATTCGAGACAAATTTGTTTTCGTGTTTTTACAGAGGTTTCAATTTGTACCATTTTTTTAGGAAAAATGGGTCTCCGGTTTCTCATCTGTTACATCATGTAAAAGTATTTTAGCTGAAAAAGAGCAATGGTGTATGAAAGTAGAATCTTGAAGCTTCAAAATGAGTCCAAGTTCATCGCTGTACGATTATTTCTTACGAAATTATAACAGGTTAAATATCGTGGATCCATTGTACACGTCTGAGAACTTGAGGGATAGGTATCATCATCTTATTAGAATGATTGAAGAAGGAAACAAATTTTCATTTGGTTCCAGTATCTTGTTACTGACGCAAACAATTTTTATTTTGCATAATGAGCCGCAGCCTATCGATATCGATTCACGGTCAATGCTGCGCCCATGGCAGGGTTCTAAGGCCTCGAGGTGGTGGAGGAAGTCATCGTGACTTATTAAAAGTTTTATCACGAATATGGCTCTCGGTGCATAGAGCCGATGCGGCTATGCATAGATTAATCGTATCGCATGCTCAACCGTCAAGTCGATGGATCGAAACCTTCGCGGGATGTCTTACTTCGAGGAACCTATTCTGTCAGTCATCGCTATTTTGCGCAAGACATCCTCTCGGTGGATACTCGAACAATCATTTTACATGATTTCCGTTTTTTCGTTACACGCTCTTGTGGCTCGTTTTGCTTTGAGAAATAAATTTTATTTTCGATTTGAATTACTTTTGTTAGTTGTGGTTGTACTGTGAGCAAATGAAAATTCATTTTCGACAAATTGAAATACGATTAATTATTAACGAAGCTTGAGGGCTAAATTATTTGCGAACAATAAGATCTTGTTTCCCTTCGTTAGCGTCGCGAAATCTGAGTCTGTAAGGAGTCGATTATTAATTATTAATTCTATAAAATCTTAATGTACAATAAAAACAAGACGCTAACAAGATAAACTTGATGTCTTGGCCCAAGCAACGAGGAAACGAAACAGTTGGTTCAACAATACTTCAGCTGGACTGGTACCTCAACTGTTGACTCTGTGACGTACAATTGGAAATAAAAACGAGACGCTAACGAGGATAACTTGTGTTTGATTAATAAGGCTTACCCTTCAGCGCAATTGTTCGTCTCTCCAACGTGGTGGTTCTGTTTTCCGTGCTCCACCATGTCTTAAACCGTTTTATCTCTCGAGCCGGAGTTATCTCGTTATCGAAGAGGTGATTCGATCTTCAGAAAAGAGAAAAATAGAGTCAACATTTTGGGAATTTTCAGCAGTAGCTTTTGACGGAAACTGGTTTCCGCGCAATTGTGCAATGTGTAAGGTTACGGAGGAGGGTAAGCAAACGCAATACCGTGAAAAACGAGACGGATGTTAGGGGACACGCATCGGAAAACGAGCTCTTTCCTTGCGACTCGAGCGTGGTCTGCATCAAGCGTTGCCCACGTGGAAACGTGGCCTCACATAATAACTCGGTGATTGTGCGTTTGAATTACGTGCTCGACGACGCGACGCGACGCTCCGCCATTCTCGGGCAGTGTACGGTTACCAGACGGCCGGGATTGGCTCTCAAGTGGTAAAAAAAAGTGAACTAATAATTCTTATAAAATAGGTTTCGACATTTTTTTCTCGTCTATTATTTTACAGCACAGCAATTTTTATCTCCTCAAATTCTGTAATTTGTTTTCGAAAGAAAAAGAATTTAGAACTCATGGGAACTGCTTGCAATCAATGGAGTATATTTGCTGACAAAATTTGACATCTTTTTCTGGCCAATTTTTTGACTTCACAGCAATTTTTATCTCGCCGAAATTTTGCATTTTCGAAAAAAAAAATTTGACTTTAATAATAGATTAATAATATACTTTAATAACATTTGGCTTTAACTTTGACATTATTATCTCATCAACTTTTTTGCCACATGTTTATCTCACATGGTCTACGTTTTCTATAAAAAGCTAATAAATCAAGAAGCAAAAATTGGTGTTGGAACTACCGGAATGACAGTGCAGTCGCTTTGAAAGAATTTTTTGCGGGTTCGTTAACGAGGCTAATTAATTCCGGAGAAAAAACTATCTTAAAGAGCAACAATGTGAGACAATAGACCCCGCGTTATCTCTTGACGTATTTCCATTTCCCGAGTTGCTCTTCGTCATCGTTTTTTAGTCGGCGACGAACCTGTCGGCCTTGCCAAGGTAGTATTTCAAGATTTAATTCCTGGAATATAAATAATCGTGCAAAAAAGAGGAACAAACTTTATTTGCTAGTATTTAATCCTAGACGTTTAAAAATGACTATGGTTAATTTTGATAACCGAAAATTTCGAAATTATCCTCCACCTTTGGCGACAATCATTAATTAATGTCTCGATGAATCTCATAATGGATTTTTTATGTGCTACGAAAGCCACTCGTTAGAAGTCTTCTCTCGATAGCAGATATAATTAAATGGAAACCTATTGTAAACTTTAATGACTGTGCTGCGTCGGGAAAGAGAGCAATCATGTTTTTCGGATAAATCCGAACACTCCAGCTACACCGATGTTTTCAATGATTATAGCAATCTTCTAGATAACAACAGGAAAATAAAATAGAGTATGTTGCTCGAGATTATTTTTTGGTTCATGGATTTAGACATCCTCGCCATTGTATTTTGTTTCAAATTTTTTAAATTCTTTTTTATTCTATTCTTTAATGGAATTAATTAATTTCTTGGTTTATAAATTCAAGCCCTACCGAGCACTAAAGCGACTAAAATGTTTCAGCTTATAAAAATGACAAGGCTCTATTTATTCATATTTATCACAATATAAGCAACTTCATAATGTCAATAATCTTTAAAAAAATAAAACCGGTCATTTGACCGTCAGTGGTAGGTTTAGTGTCAATTTACAAAGCCCTCGATATTTTTAAATACTTTAAATCCTTCCAATCATTCAAATCCTCATTATTCGGTAGCCCTAGACAGCTTAGCACAGATCAGTAAAAAGGAAAGTACCAAGTCGTCTCGAAGAAGACCCGGAGTAGTGGTTGAACGTAGCGGGAAAGTATAATGATCAATAAGGTGGTTCTATTCTTATCGATGGAGCGCGGCTCCGCCGACGCACTCCGATTGTTCTCATAGAATGCGTACGATGCACCGTTGTAGTCCCGAACCATAACACAATAAATAAAACGAATCGAAACTCTGACCAATAATAAAAAATTTTTTTTCTTTTCTCTCCTCACAATGTTACTAACGTTTGAATATTCACTATATATGTACATTATGTTGTAATAAATCTCATAAGATTTCCTAATAAAAAAAATGATCATAACAACAAGCTGAGTCTCATTACACAATCCCGGTTAATTACCAACTAATGAGTCTAAAACCTGGAGGTTATAAGAGTGCACAGAGCTCTGTCTCAAGTTTGTGTCGGACGTTAACCCATTCACTCGCCTAAATCTCGAATACGTACCGCACGAGCTGTATGCGTGCGAATGATGCTCGGCGAGAATGATGCTCGGTGGCAGCGACGATGATCTCGTTTTCGGTAAAGGAGAACTCGGCATACCACCGTGGGAATGCCTGCCAACACGCGGCACGACGTTATTTCACTGAGCCGATCGATGCTCGACGACTGTTGCACGCCTAATCGCGGTCGCCGTCCCATCCACGATCCTGTACAGAGATTCTAAATACATGTAACCGTATGCCCAACCGAGAAATACAATCAGCGGATTGGCCGCCGATAACGCGATCCAAGATCGAGAGCTTAATTACCCTTTCTTCATTTCGATACCCCCACCCGCCCCTCTTGATCTCTGCCACTCGCAATACTCGCACTCGCAGCAAACAAAGTCACGTTCACAATCAGCGCCATCTTCTCGACGTACGCATCTCATGCGCGCTGCCCTCATGGTCGCTGGTGAAAATGGCTGCTTGAATCGCGCCTTTGGATTAGGGAGGTTAGGAATTATCAGAGAGTATATACTCTCTGGAATTAGTAGGATCTTTATGCGAAACGAAAATGTTCTGCATTAATTAGAGATGAGAGCTAGATTGCCCAGATACACGCTTAATTTTTCTTTGAATCATTTTAATAAGTTTAAAATAGTATATCTGCAATTATCTTACTTTTTCTAGTTTTAAATTGCACAAATATTTATTGTGGATTTTGGAAAATGACATTTTAGATTGTAAGATGGTTGGTTTAATTGAAATTATGTGAGGCAAGGTAGAAGACTATTTTTGGTACTCTGGGGAGAATTTACATGAATTTTAGTTTCAGATGAGTTTCTCTAAAATGTCCTACTTCTTTTTTTTTTAAATAATCTAGATACTGTAAAATATTCGGTGTGTCGTAGAAATTTAAAAATGAATGGATCAAGAACTAATAAACGGATGCAAAGTCTCAATTAATTTAAAAACAATTACCATGGCCGAACACAAACGCAGGAAAATATTTAGACACGGATGAAAGCCACGATTGCTGCAAGGTCGCACCATGTTCTCCTGGTCCCCACCATTGTCCTTAGTCTGGAATTAAAATTGTAAGGGACACATTGACGGGGGATTAGCAAACAATAAAAGAACCAATCGTAGTCATCATGGGTTGTCTTTTATTCTGAACACAAACGTCAGTAAAATATCAAATGATACCATTAATCTTGCAGCTATTCGCAAATTTGCGTTGCTCTTTTTGAAGGCAACACAAATTTCCCAAGTCACACCACGTGGAGGTTGCTGCAAACTGTGACTCACCCTACTCCGACGGTCCCATCCTCCCTCCATATCAAAATCAAAAATTGCTGCATAATAAATTAATATCATGCAGCGATTAATCAATCGTTCTTTCCCTCGAGAAAGAAAGATATCATCAGACTACAATGACTTGCCCGGAAGTATGAAGGTGCTAGCCACTCTCCATACTCTTAAAACTAATTAAATTAGATTAAAACTAAATTTTTTCCCCATTAAATTTTTAAATGTATAACCCCCCAACCTAAAAATCTACTTGCGTGCGTGCAACAAATTCAAAACTTAGTTGGTAACTTAACCTATAGTACAATGGTTCAATTAAATTGGAAAGGCCTCGCCAGCGTGCTAATAGAAGATGACTGCTCCCTCGGACCGAGGTGGCAACCATAAACAAGAACGGGAACGAGATCGACAGCGGACTCCGCAAGGTGGGAGTTATGTTGGAGGACCAATTACCCAAGCTGGCCAACGTTGTCGCGGGAGTTAAGGTGGGAAAAGTTGTAAATAGCAAGGAAATACGTATATTTCTTTGCTGTTTACTTGCGAATGTTAAATGGCTGCAGCAAAGCAACGGAAATGTATCCAAGGGAGGAAGTTATTCCAGCGCTTTCGTGCAGCGATTAGGGTCGCAAAGCTTCCCTAATGGGATACCGTTTTTGCCACGTTCGATCTCCTCCGGCCCGATCTCAGAGAATCGTATTACTAAAATGGCTGTCGAGGAAATACTTACCAACGGCTAGTACGATCGACGAGCAAAACGGGCCGTGTAATGGCGGCGCACGTTACCGGCGCACCGGTGACGCAGCGAACTCGCATTACAGACGAATAGAAGGATTAGAAAGAGGGACAGGGGACTAACGATTGTCCAACCTGAGAAATTGACCCACCGACACACGCGGAAGACACGGCAGACGCGAAAAACGCGGAAATCAAGAATATTCACTAGCACGCTCGAACAAGGAACTATTCCAAACACAGTCTAGTCTGAACATCACTGTTACGCGATTTGTGAAGCTAGAAAAAAATGGAAAAGTCTCGAAAAATCAGAGACTGACTGAATATTTGGAAAACGAAGTAATCTCAACGACAGCTCAAACTAGACTGAAGCTACGTGGCTACGCTACGCTGCAACGCTGCCGGCTGGGACTCGCCAATCGCCACGCCCCCGACCGTGCTACCACCGGAAGTCGATGGTCTTTGGTGTTTTCTGCTGTATTTTGCAGATTTTTGTCAAGGAAATTGAGAGATTTATGTTTAAAAATTACAAGGTTTATTTAGAGACTGTTTCTAGTTGAGAAGCAAGCGGAATTTTTGCCGTGGAAATAACTACTGCGACGCGCCACTTTATTGTCACAGAGAACTCGCTTGTTTCATTGGCTAAGCAAGACTGACAGCGTCATCTGTCGGTGACGATTCACCGGAAATGATCAGCGGCATTCTGCTGGCGGAAATGATTTTCCGACTGTTATTACACAATGAACATTTTAATTTTAATTTTACATATACTTTATTAGATACAGCGTTTAGGTTTATTAGATTTTTAGGTACATTGGGGTTGTTTGTGGGATTTAAAAGAGGCTGAGATTTTTTGAATGAATATACAAATGCTGGAAAAGAATTAATTTATACAAGAAAAAAGGGTTCAAGAATTATTAGTATGTACTGTTTTTTGTGTGATCGACTTTGCTGGACTCCTTGACAATGTAATTAATTTTCTATCAAGCTCTCTGATTTATTTTTCCTGTTAAATATAAATTATGCAGAATAAATCGCCATAAAAGTATTCATTCAACACTATCGATTCAATTTCATTTCTACAATTTTGTTGAAAGTATTAATAATATATATAACAATTAAATAGTTCATTGATTGAAAACTTCACTATAACAGCCCGTAATTTTTAAACGATCAATAATATTGGATGATAATATTGAATAAATTTTAGTTCTCTGTTTAAACACACTTTTTTGAGCAGCAGTGCATGTCGTTAACATTCTCGTTGCAAAATAACTTCGTTGCACGCAGGTGTTGCAAGATCGTCGAAATTAATCCGAGTTGACTAAGTTTAGATTAGGAAACGTCGATTCGCCTAATCGTTTGATTGATAGTAAAAACGAAGAGTTTTCCCTCATCGAGCACAAATTAAGCTGACACAGTAGAATCGTTGTTTTATTTTTCACCGACGCATGCTGCAATTTCAGCGTGCACAGCTATGCATAAATAGAAATCGAAGGAGCACAATAAAACGATTGCATAACAATCTTCAGAGACTAAATATTTATTTGTTGTACACTTTTCTATTTTATTTGATGACGAACATCGTTGCAAATGTTTAGTTCGAATAGGATACGCGCATTACAAAATACTTTATATAAAAACTTTGGAAATCTTCTCGCAATTCCTGAGGCTACATATCGTCCTTTTTATTCGTAATACCTGGGGAATAGACGATTATCAATTGTTTATCGAAAAGAGATTATTCTGAATAAAATACAATTATGAACAGAAATATTGGCCCAGCTCAGTTTTTAACTATATATATAATTTATAATTTAATAGCATGATGCTATTGAATTAATTAATTTAATATTTTCTGCGCAGTCCTTGTTATTGATTGATCATAATGTTTAAAGAAATTATCCACGACAAGTTTCATAGCTGTGCTAATATTTCTCCTGGTGACTGCATACGGTTACAAATAGACTGTGAATCTTATTCATGCAAATTCTTCTTTGTGAAGCTTTTACCATTCTGTATTTTGCATAATTTTGTAGATTTTCTAATATTTTTAATTTATTAGTATCGCGATCGTAAAGATGCGTTCGTGAGGAATTATTCAACATATTCATTTCTTTGGGTATATAAAAGAATGGCTAAAAATTCGAAATACACATTCTTGTTAATTTTATAAAGTAAAATAATCACTTTTGAAAAATGACTTCATTCGAGTGTCCAGAGACATTTAGTAAATGCATAAACTTCGCAGTCTAATTATAAATACATACAGTTCTGGGAATAGCGGTTCCCATGGGGCATGCAGATGGCCGTAGCAGATGACCGTATATACCTGCAGGGTGTGGGTACGGTTACGGGGTCCCAAACAAAGAGGCAGGTCTCCCCGTGCAATCTAACGTAGTCGTCTCGCTTCTCTCTCCGATTCCAAGAGGGTGAGAATGTCCCCTTCTCGGACGGGCCCCTTCACATTACGGATCAGCTGTCTATTCTGTTCGTTCAGAAACTCCACCTTTACCTGCGTGCATTGTCCCTGAGAACCGGTCCTGCCGAGGACCTTCACCACCCTAGCACGTACTATAGGTTTTTCCATATCTCCCGATTCGACCGGCCCCCTTTATACGCTACGCTGTTGCACAATTGATTTAACAAATTCCGGCGAGCCGCACCGGATACACTTGCCAACTTAGAGCTGGAGAACGTGGCGCAAGATTCTGCAACGGACGTCCTAACAACGCTTGCAATATCGCGCATAGATACGTCCCAAATGATCTACTTTGGATCCAAAAAAGTGACGCGATAATTATCGATGCGGTTCGGATGGGTTTCGGAGAATATTGTTTGGTAGAATTTGAATATTTTCACTGGGAGGATGGGAAAAAATTTGACGAGCTTTGCTTTGGCAGCAGTGGCTAATGCGAGCTTAAAATAACTTCTTCGACGCAGCATTGGTTGCCTAGATCCCACGTGCTTGTGACGAATCTGCAGCTGAAAGTTTGAATCTCACGATCATGCGTCGTGTTCTGTACCTGATCGTTGATATCAGAGATCAGCTTGGTTTGATAAGCAGGGGGTCTCCTTGAAGGATTAAACTAAAATTAATGATTTAATAGCAATGAAGGCATCAGGAACAATAGACTTTGTAAAATATTTTAATATCAGAGAAATATCATTGTCCGGGTGGTTCGGAACCCATCTCAATAAACTGTAGATCCAAAGCCGAAATAAACCTATAATAGGTTTCAGTGGCTCAATTAAAAAAAAAAAATATCATTGTAAGGGTCTCTCTAGAATGACAGGACGGTGTACGCATTATACAGATGTTTATTCATTTGTGCTTTAGTATAAACGTGACATTCCTTGCTCAGAACATGGAACATTATAGTTGAAAATTGCCGCAAGGATTCGCAGTACTCCCGCGTGAGGTTTCCCGTTTATTTCCACGTTCTCTCTTCCCGAGACATAGACTCCGATGTTCGCACACTAACACATGCGCACAGCCTCTCATACGTATACTCCTTTGTTCATATAAAATTACAATACTTGAAAAAAGTGTGGTGCACCGTGCCCGATGTGTACGAGAACGATGAGAATCGTTCTTCGTACATATCGGCGCGCGGCGATCGTGTGTGTACCGTGTGTGAGTTTATTCGTGTAATGTGTACGTGTCCTAAAAGCGGAAATTTTTACGGAATCAATTCTCCTATGTTAACTTCAATTCTGTCGCAGCAAAAGTTCGAACGTTTCTGCCATCCGGGGACAGTCCTTTTAATTGAAGATTCGCTGGTTTGTTAGCACAGTCTCAGCTCTCGCGAGCGTTGAACACGGTACGCGCTTGATTCGTGTGTGTGTGTCATCGAATCTGATTGGTTTTTTTTTGCTGCTGAAATCGAGAATCCACGAGTATCTAACAAACGGTCTGCTTGTGATATACTGCAAACTATCCGAACGAAGGGAAAATCGGTTGAGAGCATCACGCTTTAAAGTTTAAGTATCGGCAGCCAGCGGATCCTTATGCTCCAGTGACGCACACGGGGGGGGGGGGGGGGAGGGGGCTGGCCCCTCCCAAGGAAACTAGATTTTATTTTGTAAATAAATTTCTATAATCATCTAATGAATTTTATTTATTGTGTATTAAAAATCTTTCTGTGGCCTGATACAAGAAATTTCAATGTCAGTATTTATGAAGTATATGTACTTACATTGGCAATTCTTGCAGCAGACCACAAAATTAGTTCCTGTGTGCGCCACTGTTATGCTCTCATGGCAAAATGAAAAATCATCTTCAACGAACGTCAACAGCATATATTATCCTTCACTGCAGAAAAATGTTTATTAAAAAAATGAACGGTAAGCGTATAACTTTCTTTGATCGGCCCTGAGAAATCTGCATAAAGATCCGCAACCATCGGATATTTGTTTAGGGATCGACGAACTATAACACACGGTGGGAATGCACGGTTTTACAAAATCTACCATTTGGTACAAGAACGGAGAGCCGGAACCTAAACACGTAAACTGTTCGAGTGAACGCAATACGGACAATTGTTCCGCTATTCGCAAGGTAAGTCCAGCCTGTTACACTTTCATAGTCGTTCGACTCCTTCTCCCATAATAGTCCTATTACTTATGTACACTTTACAATATCGCTGGCAGAAATGGGCAAAGCACTGTTTTCGAATTAGAACTTAGAATAGCATTTTATTTCAAAGACACTGTTGGGCTCGATTTTCACATGTTCTTATTTGAATTATTTCCTTGGCCAAAAATAATTCATTTCGTCCGAAACCATTTCTAATTGACACTAGAAATTTTATGTTCTTTAAATTATTTCCTTGACCTAAAAGGAACGACATCCAACATTAGTGAACTGAAAATATCTTTGTCAAGAATATAATGGTTTCTTGCATTGCAGTTCTTTGTTAAATTCGTTTGCAGATTAACACGCTATCATAGTGACAGATATGAACAGTTTCATGCAAAAATGGTACAATATTTGGTTTAACACCACGTCTCAAGGATTCAATGCTCATTAAATGAAATAATTGTAATATATAGACTGCGGATCTTAACGCACCGTAAAAATTGTCTGCACCAATTGTAAAAAACATGAGCCAAACAAATTAACATTTTTCTTTTAATAATTCCAACAATATACTACATTCTTTTTTACTGTTTTAAATTGCAGCTACTCATTTTTGTAGTAACTGCATAAAATCCAAAGTCTAGTAATTTTAACGTATCATCCTAATTGCTCATTTGCACCATTTTTGTATTCAATGGCTCATATGTGACGTCTACAATCTCACAGTTTATTTAAAGATAGTTAAATAAATTTTATATAATTCATTATCTGAAGTCATAGCACAGAGTATAATATTCAAAGATTCCATTACTGTCTTCTAATGAGTTATTTCTAAATTGTTTCTTCATTTTCCCAATGAAGACGAGCAACAAATAAATGCTTGCACCGATGCATCTACATCGTTAAAATATAAGTAAGTCCTGCCATTTCAAATAATATTTGCCCCACCTCTGCCAGGCATTCGTCTACCGTCAAACGTGAGTTTGCGGACGCTGACATCACAGTCGTTCCAAGTTAGCGCGAAGGTATTTAGCTTGTTTTCGGAATGAAACGAGCAACCGTACGATCCCGCGAGTCCGTTCGGCTCGCGACACCACGCTACAACGATAGAATACATAATAGAAAATGAAAAGACAAAGAAGTGGAAGGTAAATAGAAAAAAGAAAAGGAACGAGGTGCGGTACTCATAGAAACGCGAAATGCCTCGTTGTTTCCCGCCCGCCGCCGACGCGATTTGTCAATTTGCTCGCTTACGTTAAAGATAATAAGTGAAAGTACAAACGATAATAATTATATATAGCAAGTCTAAAAATATGGAAACATTTTTTTTATCCCTACCCTCTCTTGGCGCCTAGCTACTTACGATTCGCGACCTCCTCTCTCGAACGACGACCTTCTCGCTGTTCCCACCGATTTCTCCCGAACCTGTCGAGAAGATTACCGGTTCGAAACGTTCCGAAATTTCGTATTATAGTTTTTATTTAAGGATAAGTAGAAGTAGAAGCGGGCTAAGGATCCATCGGATCAAACCTCGATTCGATTAAGTAAAGAAGCACGGATCCGAAGGGTTTCCGAGCGAGTCGCTAAATGATCTCGTAGGTACGTGGACAAGTACTGTGTCACCGATTCGCGCCGCTAATTGACATCGAATCATTTACCGACGCCTAATCGTGTTCTCTGCCTGTAAAAGAAACTCCGCGAGCGCTACAAAACTAAAATGCGAGAGAAACGCGTCGCCACAGCTTGCCGTTGCGGCGACGATTTTGCCGTTTCGACCCACTAGACGAGAAACGATAAATTGAATCTCTATACAATATATTCCGGAATATAAAAATATTTATACGACTACTATTTAACAAACGTCACTCCTACCCGAGGCGTACCGAGTTGAACTAAAGGACAACGACACGTCGATCGACTCTGTACCGGTGTACGGTGATATATTTCTCCTTTTTTATTTAATTATTTTTTATTTTTTTGTTTTTTGTCGCGAATGCAACGAGATCGAGGAAGCGAAGGAATTGAAACTGGATGACGGATAAATAGCTTGGTTTTCATCGAGCAAATGAACCCGGGCTCGACCCGTGTGTGTGTGTGTGTACGTAGGCCGTGAACAGAATTCCTGTAAAAGTCTCCAAAACCAGAGTGTTAAATCTCGTTAAATTCGTTTTAACGCGCGCGTGTGTTGATTCTCCCCACGAGCCTATTTTATAATAAGACGTTTCGCGTGTTCACGTCTATCTCCATCTTCTCTCTCTCATTTTTTTTTTGGTATCGTTTTTTTCTCTCGCCTTTTTAAATAGTATTATGCTCCCTTCACCGGTCTAATTAAACGTTAACTATACCGTAATAAATGTAACAATGTGTTTCAGCAGTCCCACTTGTTAGAAGCAAACGCACAGGCAGCTAGTGATTGGTCAGATGTGAGCTTTTTTGTTTTTTCATACAACTCTATCTCTGCTTTTTGTCAATGCACGCTTACCATTGTTGCCCCGGTTCCGACGTTACTTCGATCGAATTGTTTGTCGTTTTTTTTTTTGGAATTAATGGAATGAACGATATGGGCAAAGTTTCACGACAGTGGTCACCGTAAGAAATCATCCTTGAAGTACAAATACGCGCGCCGGTACCGTCGCCGATATACGGACAATGAAACCCGTCGCGTCGATTGGAAACGCCAGCGTCGCGCATTGGTTCCTTTGGTATATCCTCGAGGCACCTAATCGAGGTTTTTAGCCTAAACGAATGGTGGCGGTCGATGTAAACACGAGAACAATAATGAGATCCGTACCTAACCACGGACCCCGTAAACTCTATTGCTTATCTAATCGAAAAAGTCTCTATACGTCGCGTGTACGCTCACGCGCTCATTGGAGGGACCATGAGTCTTGAATGGGCCTAAGGCTCCTGGCGAGTTTGTAGTAATTGGCTAGAAATGTTTTCCGTTAGTTTCTTCTTTTTTTTTTGCGTTTCCGGTTCGATGCGTGTTGTCGACGATGGTGTTGCGGTTCTCGACGTTTTATCGATGATGATAACGATGGCGATGACGTGACTCGAGTCTCTAATGACTGCGTACTTCTACATTTTATTAGAAATGCCTAAAGTGATCTACGCGCACGATATCCTTCATCTAGCCCGCTTGTTGCACTGGTGCGAAGTAACGTTACACGCGCGCACATTCTCTTCTTTTCCCGAACTGTTTCCAGTTGATTCGATCCACGGGGATCTAGATCGTGTCCATAGATCGTCTCACTCGACGGCCGAAAATGCTGAACAGCGTCCACGTTATCGATTTATCGAAGATTGTCCTTTTTCTCGCGATCGCGGTTCCACAAATTGTTTGTTCGTCTTTTCCTTTGTTCGCGATTATTTTCACGCGCGAAAAGAAACCCGGCGGATCCGGGTTCTTCTTAGGGGAGTCGGCAGGGTCCCTTTAGCGGAGAGATCGCAGCTTCAGTCTCAGCACGAAGTAAGCGGTCACTCTGAGGAATAGGACGAAGCCTGTGAGCGCAACTGCGTCCACCCAGAAGACTGCGTCCTGCATCGACATCTGCTCGAGGAACTTCGTCGGGCTCTTAAAGTGGCAGTAGTCATCGGAACACTTCAGCTTAGCACGATTGTAACCGTACACCGATATCATCGCACCCTCGAAACTGTACCTGACGTACGAGACGTACGAGAGAAACTTCAGGTACTTTGGAATGGCGTCGAAATTCACGAAGAAGCCGGAGAACAGGACGATCGGCACCGACGACACCGGACCGATGAACACTCCGCTCTGAAAACGAACGCATCACCCCAGTTAGCCAAAACCTGCTTCCAGCTAATTTTCATCAATGTAAAAAAGGCTGTCATTTTGGTACCAAACTTGTCGATGTGTAAACTTGGTGCAACGTTTGCAGGCAAATCCGTGCCAAACCTTGCCCTCGTGAAGAGGGCAGGTCGGTCGCACCAGGATCTTGCTCTAACAATAGAGCAAGGTTAGAACCGACCTACTCTCTATTGTTTGTAACTTATTAAAATTATTAAGAGCAGAATGTCAAGCTTCTGTTATATGAAAATTTTTATTTTGCAGGAAGATCCACAGTCTAATACTGTCAGTAGATGCTCATGTTACTCAACAACATCAAGCGTGCACTTCCTGAGAAGAAATTTCAGGACAATCCCATATTATATACAGGAAAATGTTTGGAAAATGTGGAAAGCTTGGTAAGTAATTAAACATCAACAAAATGAAGTTCAAGCTGTTTGCACGTTCATCTTGCCTAGTAACATCATATGTGCATATTGCGGAGAGAAAATTTTTGGGGACAACTTGACGTAAGTTGTTTATAGAGCGATTCTGTAGCTACAGGATTTTAAATAGAAAGATTTGAAGCACCCAATGCAACGTTGAGGAGGAAAAGTTGTAAAGAAATAAGGAGAGTGTTCTTACCTCGACGCTCATCGCTGCGCCTATCACTAAACCGATGGATTGTGACACTAACGCTGTCAATACACATATAGTTAAATACATCATGAACCTATTCGTTTCCATCGGCTGTGACGTCATGAAATATACAATAATGACGTATGCTACGGAGTACACTATCTGCAAGAGAAAGGAACCATGGATTAATCAGTTCGTAAAGATTGCATGACCCGAGGATATTCTAGTGTAGGTATTGTAGACTAACTTTGGAGATTTTCAACATGCAACTATAAAACTTTTTAATTTTGAACTTTTCTAAATAGCTCCATCTATAATTCAGCCCACTTAACTGAAGAGAAAATTAAAATTGAGCTATTTTTAAGAACTTCCTTTTCAATTTCAAACTTGCCTGTATGGTTTCATCTATTATTCAGTAACGTCCACACATTTTTGGACAAAGAGAAAATGAAACTTCTTATAAATGATCTTTAGGGAGCTGGTGCGTTTTGAAACTCTATACTAGAATACACTCGGGGGTATTTTGATTAAATTCTTTGTACTTACCTGAAAGGGAACATCAGCCAGCGTTCTCGCGATATAGTAGGATTTAACGGAGTACCAGTAATTTAAATGTTCTCTCACGAACACGACCATTTCCGAGGGGACTGTGAGAATCAAAAGGAAATAAAAATCGTTAATGGACGTAACTCCAAGATGGACGTGAATACGTTTGACAGACTTACACGTGAGAATGGTAGGCATCATAGCAGTGAACATGAGAAACATCACTGTAAAAAACACGCAGCCGGCGTTGCTCATCACTTGCGAGGCCTCATTGCCGATGTCGTAATAAATCGCACCGATGAGGAACCCAACGATTATGTGCGAAATCAGCCTTACTCTCGTTAATGTCTGCAAAATTTACAATCGGTTAAAATCGATGGAATCGCCTCCTCGCGACTCATGCCGCCAGATGGACAGCCTATAGATTTATCGAAGAAAGTGGAGATTTTCAACTCGCCATGTCTCTTATCTGCGACAAGAATATCCTCTTAAGCAGAATCCAGAATTGGGTGAAGCTATTCGTTGGGAAGCCGACCGTCTGTTCTATACTCTCCGCGCTGTCCAACAGAGAGGTAGTACAGGAGATCGGCATGTTGATCACAGTTCCTCCGTTCGGCTGTTTGAGCACGCCGTTCGGTATTAGCGCGGACTCGGACTTTGTTTCCTGCTGCGGCGATTCTTTCGCGATGTCATTCGGCAAGGTCTGCACGGCGTTTATCGCTGCCTGGTGGTGTTGATAATTCGCACACTTTCCATTATTCACAGCCATCACTAACTTATGCACGCATTCCCCGTGCTCGCCACACGCCACCTCCATCACTGCGCCAAAAATAAATGGTCAGAAGTGCAATGGTTGTTTAACATTTGTTTGTCAGCGGTTCCACCTACCATAATCCGCCGGGTTATGATAGCCGGGACACTCCAGGCCCATCGACGACAAAAAGGGCACCAGTCCACCCACGTTCCCTTGATATATACACTGCCCTTCAGCCAAGAGATACAAGTGGTCGAACATCTCGAATAAACGCGCGCTGGGCTGATGGATCGTGCAGATGATCGTTCTCCCTGAAATAGATCAGTGCTACGGTCTACAAAAAATCGATGTTTCATATTGCCTTAATGAATGGGCTGTTATATTTGACACAGGTACACTGTCAGAAGAGTTTCTCGATGATTATGGAAACAATCGGTTGCTATTACCTCCTCTACTTAACAATTTGAGCAAACTTAGACACTGGTAACAAGTGGAGCTGTCCAAACCGGAAGTCGGCTCGTCGAAGAACATAACCGGAGGATTGTTAACTAGCTCCAATGCGATCGACAGCCTTTTCCTCTGTCCGCCGCTGAGGCAGTGGGATTGCGTGTTGCTCGCGTCGCTTAGGCCGAGAGTTTCGATGATCTCCTCGATCTGGGACAACCGAAAGTGTATATTAAAACACTGTTGAACAGAAAATCGTTCGATCTTCAGGATCTTCACTTACCACTACTTTCTTTTCCCTAGCGCTGATGTCCTTCCCGAGCTTCAAGTTAGCGGAGACCATCATTGCCTCGAGAACTGTCAGATGCGGCAACAGACGATCGTCCTGCATGATGTAGCAGGACATCTTCCGGAATCTTCGGAGGTTCCTGTCCTTCCCGTTTATCAGAACGGAACCGCTCAAGTGAGAGGTCCTGGAAAGAGCAACATCGGTTAGACTTTATCCTCTTGTATATTTTTGTCAAAAAAATGACACATCGTCGTGAAACCCAGCAGGCTCGGTAGCATAGATTTGATCTACGTGCAGGAGTTTTTTTACACGCGTCACGTTTCGTTACTAAGAAGATCGTAGCAATTAGTCATTCAAGGAACAGAGTCCCCGATGACTCGCAGAATGGTTTGCAAACAGCCTAACTAACTGGCACGTGTGCATATAAACTGTTTTAACCTGGAAAATTATATAGATTATCATGACTTCTACGGAATCTGCTCTAGACAGTTGCATCAAGGTTTTGATTTGTGCTATCGCGTGATTCATTAGGCTCGTAGCTTCCTGGGTGAATAATTGCTACAGATTTGATAGCAGCGGTGTACAAAAACTCAAGGATCTAGTTGACTCATGTGCAAATAAGTCTGCAAAGTTGCATACAAATGTCTCTGTTAGTTCATTAGGGAAAAAATCCGAAATTGCATGGGCCTGACCTAAGTACATGCTTATGGCCTGCTGGGTGAATAATTGTTACAGATTTGATAACAGCAGTGAACAAAAATTCAGGGACCTAGTTGACTCATGTGCAAATAAGTCTGCAAAGTTAAGTATAAATATCTCTGTTAGTTCATTAGGAAAAAATCCCAAAGTGCATGGACTCTAACTAGGTCGATTGGGAGCAGCGTTGTTGAGAGAAACAGTGGTTCTTGAGAGGAAACTCACTTGTAACCAGCCAAAACGTTCATGAGGGTGCTTTTCCCGGCTCCTGACGGTCCCATAATGGCAGTCAGCCCGCCGGAGCGGAATTTCCCGTTGACGCATTTCAGGATCGTTTTGTAACCTGCAACGCGCAAAATCGCATACATATAAAAGATTCGCTCGCGTGCCGTCGGACGAGTTATAGCGGTTTACATTTTTCCGATTCGTTAGTCCAATCAGTCCTATAGATCGGTTCTACGGTTTACGTAACGTTTTGCATTGCCAAAATAGAGTCCACGGTCTTGCCAAGTTCACGACTCGTTCACGGAGAAAGCACATAGAAATTTCGTTATGCCGTGAGCAGACGAACGGATCCTCCGAGTGACCTCTTTTAGAGCG
The DNA here is from genome assembly GCA_916610255.1 of Lasioglossum lativentre. Classification (NCBI taxonomy): domain Eukaryota; kingdom Metazoa; phylum Arthropoda; class Insecta; order Hymenoptera; family Halictidae; genus Lasioglossum; species Lasioglossum lativentre. Next base: position 11,000,234 of record OU744355.1, on the reverse strand, counting down.
GGTGCAGTTGCACTTCTGAAGTGCATCTGGACCGAAACAGGAACCAGCCTGTACGCTCCTATTGATTCTTTTAGCTAGGTCGTTCACACACGGTCGTTCTTCAACGAAATGCCTATCGTGCGCGTCTTCGGCTACGCGCATCCCCTTAAACCTACTTCCCGGGAAGAGCCGTCGTAAAAGTACTCTAGTCTCTTCGGGAATCAATTCAACGATAACTATACTGCTCACGGCGACGAGGGCTTTATTGCTACAGGAAACGAAACACTATTTTTTTTATTCGAGCTTCACTCGCTGTGGAAAATTCAATTCCCGACTGATTCGAACCTTCCTGAATTTTGATCGCGATTGGTAGGCTGCGGATTTGCAAAATAATACGTGCTAAATAAAAATTGTATGCACTAATTTTTCTAAAGAAGTTTCTCAGATGAAAATAATAGAACAGCGTCCTTGAATTTTTTTGTCTGACTTGGTCCAATTTTTTTGCAGCCTAATCGTCACCGTGCAACTTTCTCCAGAAAAATCGCGAGAACCGCACTCCTCGGTCCTTTGCTCCCGGCGTCCTTGCAATCTGGCACTACCAAACTCGTCGCGGAGGTCGATCACGCCTCGATCTCAAGGTACGAACGCGATCTGTAGCGACGAACCTCTCTTCCTGCCCTCGGACACGCTGTACGCCAGATTCTTGAACTCAATGTCAACCGGTGGCCTCTTCGGCAAATGCGTCAGAGTGACTGCCGGCCTCTTGCCGTCCTGGCCTGGACTATGGTTCGGCACCTTTCTCACGAACATGTTGCTGCACATCGGAACCACTGCGCCGTTCGACGATGCGTTCCCGTTGCAATTGCAGTGGAGATTGTTCTGCGAGTCGCTGCAACAGAGAATGTTTCGCATGGCTGTGAAGCTGGAGGAGGAAATGAGTCGAAGTTTCTTGAGACTGTTATTCGTGAAGAAAGAAAGACAAAGAAAACGGGAGAAAATCGACTAGCGAATTTTCTTGTTCGGAGTCGACTGCCTGAGACTAGTTCAGCAAATTAGAAGATCGCCGGCTCCCGTTTCCAGCGGCTCGGCGTTTAAATGAAACTAATAAAGCCTCGGAGTCACTTCGCGACCCGCATTGGAAGCGTTCATGCTCGCGAGTACACATAAATAATTGTGCACATAAGTTCGCGGTAGGCTCGCGTATGTGGCGTTCGCAGCTATTTTAATGCCGAGGGAATTTAGTCTACATCTATCATTTTCGACGAGGATCGAAGTCCATAACAAAAGTCGCTCGTTCCGGCTTAGCAGTTTAATCCATCGTTCATGGTTGCGCCGCATGTAGACCTACCCGTGGTATCGATCATTCTTCATCTTAACTGAAACCTTAAAACCAAGTTCCGAATGGGAGATTATATTCTGTACGATTGACTAGGCTTCTGAAGTTTAGACCGACACGAGCTCGTCGAAAAATGAACGTACAGTAAAGCCTCGATCTAAGAAAACTTGGGAGAGAGAAAGAGAGGGTAACTTTTCCTCCTTAATTCGTGCTCCCTCCCTTCATCTGGTGACTTTGGGCGAGATCACAAAGAAATTGTAGAACCACACGATCTAAGAAGCAGCACGGCCCCGACGGTTTTTCTTAGATCGAGGCTTCACTGTACTCGCTTGCTCGCGTTAAATGCTTGATTTTCGATGACGTGAGCGATCCTTAGATTAAACGCACATCCTATGCACACCCGTGACACGAGTACAAAGTTTACCATTCGCCAAGGTCCAGGTGAACTCTTTACCGCTCGAACTTTTGCCACTGATATCGATCCCACGCAAAGGCACGTAAGCGACCGCCCATAAGTATCCCAGCAATTTTAGATGAATAGCTGAATGAACCGATCGATCCTGCGATACTTATATTTGAACACAATGAACACTCGCTTTGAACGGCCAGCGAACATAAATGTGGGAAGGCTGTTCCACGGTTTCGTTTAAACCTAGATATTATTTTTAACCATTAAGCAGTACGATATTTATTGAGTTGCTAGAAAAAAATCGTAGATCAAGTATTTTTATGTCGTTCGAAAAAGGAGACTTCAATTTTCAAAACCACGAAAGACTCAATTATGAAAAAAATTTTTCAATGTTTTTAGAGATGCTTCAATAATAGTAAAAGTAGAAGCCTGAAAGCTTTGAAATGAGACTAGGATTATTATTCTACTATTTGTTGTAAATCATTGATTATTGACATCGTATATATAAATAGACGTGAATGTACAAATATGTTTAATCTAAGACCACCGTAAGTACAGTGATTGTTTCGATGGCAGGATTGTGTTTAATGTATTTATGAGATTCGAAAACAGTGTTTGTGAAGCGAGAACGCTATCGGGTAAATTCATGAGGGTCGCCGGGGACGAGACGTGGGGGATTTTCTCGTCCTCGACATTTGCTTCCCACAGTACGTCCCATTAAATTTGAAAATGCTTAATTGCATTCGAGGTAGTGACAATCGGTAATTCAAACACTTTATACATTTATTATGCACGGCGATGCCTCCTAGAATAGCTCGAGTGCTCCAATACCTCACTCGCCACCCTACTGACCTCGCCCTCCTACGAAAAACCACCCTCCCCAGTGCGGGTGCACTCAAAAATACTTAAAAATCATTTTGTCACCTCCACAATACCTTATAAATATGTTCACTTTGTATTCACTTATAGCATTTTTAATAGTAAAATAATAGAACGCCTGAGTTAAGATTTGTTTTCTCTCAAAAATGCACCAATTCAAGTGTCTCTGAAAACATTGAAAAATTGTTTTAGCAAATGAACCTTTGGCAGATTTGAAGATTGAAGTTTCCCCTTTACAGTGAGCCCTTAGAAATTGATGTGCGATTTTTTCTAGTCGTTTTATTAAGATTTAAACGAAGCGTGTACGAGCAACTTCACAGTGACATAACTTGGTCCTCGTTATTGTTCCGTAAAACAGTGGGAAAAAATCGTACATCAATTTTTAAGGTCTCGTTGGAAAGAGGAGATTCAAATCTTTAAATCTGTGGAAGATTTATTCAAGGACAAAAATTTTTAATGTACCATTAGTGGGAAACGAGTAATCGGGTGTGAAAGTAAAATTTCCAAGCTTTATAAAGAGTCCATGGTTGTTGCCGTACGATGGTTTTTTACGAAATTACGACGGGGTTGGATATCATCAATTTCTAGAGAATCAGAAATTTAAAAAAAGAGTTGATACGTGTTATGTAATAAATAAATTGGGACTAATCTAGGTTCACCGATTGGAATCGAATAACGCAGTCTACTGCATAATTAAACACCGAAATTCGTACCGCAAAATCCGGGAGACAGTACAATCAGAAATGGCGTCCAATCGGTGGGACAAGCGAAGATCGAGCAATCCGGCCGCGCGTATCGATCGTAAATCCGATATCGACGTGAAAACTCGTGGCAAGTAAAGCTGTTGCGGAGTGTCGCAATTTGTTTTGCGGAATTGCGCTGTTCGAATTGGGGACATGTGATTGGCGAGCCACCTGCAGAAATCAGGAGGGGTCGATAAGAACGCAAAAATATAAGAAGCTCGGCCCCGGAATCTATCGGCGCCTTTGTCTCGGCCGGACAATAAACGCGGACGTGTTCCACGTTCTCACGATCGAGTCGTCGGTGTACACACGTATAGGGGGAAAGAAAAAAAATTTCCGAGCCAGCCTGCGCCTTAATGCGATCAATGGGAGGACCTTGGAGCTCCGTTTTAGACATATTTGGGGAGGTGTAGTATACTTCGCGTGATCGATCACCGACTCGATCACCGACTCATTCATTGTTCCCGCCGTGGAACACTGGGAACAGAATTTCTGGTTCGAGCGCATAGCCGCGAAAGCGAAGGTCACGAATGTAACGCCAGGAGAAATCCATAGTCGATGACTTCATTCACGAACCATCGAGAAAAATGTATGCGAGGAAAAATTCCTTGTCCGCGATCGTCGCGCTTTGTTCGGTTGCTCGACTGGCAATTCCCTCGATTGGCAGGTTAATGGCGAATCTTTCGCCATTATTCTGTACTCTGCGAATGTACCTTTTCAATCGGAGAACTATCCAGTTTAAGCAGAACTTTGTCAATGGGACAATCGCTTGAGTATATGCGAGGAAGACATCAAAGATTTAATCACCCGGAGAGCATGTGCTTTGGTGAACGAGTAGATGCTATAAATGTGTGCTATGCATTTTTGGACGTATGATTGAGATGTGCTATTAATATTTCATAAGATGTTCACAGAACAGCTAGCAACGTAGAAGATGCATTGGAACAATGAGATACAGTTTCAGACAACTTTATTTTCCGGTTCATTCTTTTCTCTTATCGCTGCTACTGTTTGGTGTAGGTATTTGCGAGATAAGTCGGGTATTTCTGTCCGTTTGAACAGTTTCAGGAAGTTAGGCGAACTGCAGGAGGGAATGGGGTGGAACAGCTGGAACCAGGTGCTCGACGTTTTGTGAACAGCTGGGAGGACAATCGAAGACATCGATGGATGTTTAGAAACGTTGGTAAACATCCATTATATGAGAGTAATAAGTCGAATTGATCTAGAAACTTGAGCATTGCAAATGATAGACCCAGAAGTTTACTTTTCGAAAAACCGAATTCGAGTGCTTTGCAAGGATTTAGTGTCACGGAAATTAAAAATTCCAGTGCTTCGTAAGTATCTGGGGGCCAGAATATAAAAAATTAGAGTGCTCTACACGTCGTCATGGAGATTAAAAATTCGAAGGCTCCGCACGAATCCAATAAAATAAAAATTCTATTGTCTCAGTCAAACGCGGACTCGGTTATAAATGTAACGCGAGAGTCTGGCAGATCAGAATCGCTCGAAATTCAAATGTTCCGCGACTGACGCATCAGCAACAATTCCGAAAAGTATTGACGCTTGCGATTCTTTATCGGAGGTGCGCTCAACGACGCCCGTTTGAACGCGGTGCTGTATACAGGGTGTAACGAAATATTTGGTCTTGGAAGTCATAGGAGTACAAAAGAAAGTTGCCGCAAAATTGTCGTAAACTTTGAATTTCACGGTCAAATTTTTTTTATTGCACTCTATTCAAATCAAAACTCAACCGTTTCGCTAGAAATTGATGCGGAAGTTTTGTCGGCTGTAAAGTGAATTTTATTCGTAGAAGTTGGAGATTTCAAATTAAAGTGCTAATTGTTGACATAAACACAGTCATGGCGAGAATGTAAACACACCGCAACAGCGTTAAAGGCCACATAAACACAGATCGAGTGACCAAACTATTGTGATTTTGATTGTTTTGCTTTGATCGATATCACATTCGTTTAGCCATATTTATTGTACCGTGTTTTGTAGCCACTTCCGGGGTCTTTTAGCGCGGTCTTCTTTCGGTTGGGGTTTTCGTCGATTCTCGGAATTCTCCCGTGTGATCTGGGTTTAGGGTCTTCTATCACGGTCGCGTTCCTGACGCGTGGGAATGTGAAGTAGATTATGTCCAGCTTTTGGTTACAGTGGTCATTTATGTGTAATAGAGTACCATGATGCGAAAATATATAAATATCCGACAAATGCTTCGTGCAATAGATCAGGCATTTGGAAACTATGCCAGAGCACCCGAAATATACATATAAAGTGTCGCTTACACATATTGGGAGACGAGCAAAAGAAATTCCTGATCGACGGGAATTCCAACGATTAGACCAACATTTTGGGGATGGAGAATCAGTATTGAATTCCATTAATAATTATAGAGAAGCTGGTCGACCGCGTGTGCATCGGCGTGTGGAAGAACAAGTCATTGCACTTGCACGACCATACCCAGTATGTATTGAGTCTGCGTTATAATTCACGTATAATTCGTGAAGAAAGGCTCCGCCTTTTCGAATTCAAAGTGTTCAAGCACTCCGAAACATTGACTATGATGGTCGAAAACGTTTTTGTCCAGCGATGCTTCGGAAGTTGCACCGAAATCAGAATTTTAAAAAAATATTATTTTCACGGATGAGAGCAGTTTTTCTAATCACGGTTTAAACAGGCAAAATGTCAGAATATAGAATTACCGAAATCCTCGCGCCATGATACAACATTTCAATCAATGTGTAGGCAGCTATTCTAGGAAACACAAGAATTTTCCTTATGGGGAGCGGTTAGAGGTGTGCGAGAACCCGAAATATCGGGTCGGGTCGGGAACACGAAATTTTTTCGGGATCGGGACGGGTACCCGAAAATTTCGATATTCTCGAATTTATCGGGATTCCTGAAAGAATCGGGATTCTCGAATTTATCGGGATTCCCGAAAGAATCGGGATTCTCGAATTTATCGGGATTCCCGAAAATTCCGAGAACCCAGTAATCATTTATATTCGTTTTAATGAATACTATTCATTACTGGGTTCTCGGAATTTTCGGGAATCCCGATTCTTTCGGGAATCCCGATAAATTCGAGAATCGAGAAATTTTCCCGACCATCGGGTTCCCGATATTTCGGGTTCTCGCACACCCCTAGGAGCGGTATTGGAACAGATATACAATAGATCTTGGCATGTGAAATAAGAACTGTGGAAGAATTGAAAATTCGAATAGAGGATGGCTTCCAACATTTACGAAGTATACCAAATTTACACCAGCGAATTATAAACAATATTCAGAACACATTAGAGACGTGTTTGGAAAACAATGATGGCCATATTAAAGCTGGCATTCAAGCTCGGCTATTAAGAAATATTAAAAGGATCGTTCTTTGGCTTAGAAGAAGAAATAGGAGATGAACATCTTTCATGACTTGTTAGAAGGTAATATTAATTATGATCGATTATATTAGATTTCCAATTAACAGCAGATAAACAACAATACAAACTGCTTGCTTTATTAGAAATAACTCTGCTATTATTTGTTATGAGAACGGTTGAGTTTTGACCCATAGTTCCTTTGACACTTTTTATCCTTATCATGCGTAGAATACAGTGCAATAAAAAGAAATTTGACCTTGAAATTCAAGGTTAAGAACAATTTTGCGGCAACTTTCTTTTACAGATCTTCATCGATCCGAATATGTAGAATACGCCTATGACTGCCAAGACCAAACATTTCTTTACACCCTGTACACGATATGCAAAGTATAAATAGATAAATAGAACAACGAACGTTCGCGTTTTATCTCGGAACACTTCCGTTGAGTATGTATATTCATTCTCGACTACAATAGAGTTCCACGGTGTTCCTTAATATTTGACATACATGTGATCCAAAAGACAAAATTCGTGGTTACCTGATGACTGCATTGTTGAGGTTTTCCAGGTGAAGCGTGGGTAGAGGGGATTTAATTGTCACCTGGTGGCTGCCGCCAGGTATGAACTGTACCTGCTCGTCGCCACTGTACCTAGGCCCTCCTCCATCGCTCAGAGTGAGATTCTTCAGATCCGCCATCATCTGCTGATGCTGGAACAGGATAACGCTAATTAAAATTCGTGACCCGTTGCGTTTGACTAGCAACGAGACAACAAGAGCTAGGAAAGCACATTTTCAATTTTAAAAATCGTGAACTTTGCAGTTTCGACCAACGGCAAGTTTTAATTAATTCTTTTCGTACATTACCTAATAAACTAATCCTTCTAACGTCCCAAAAGAGGAACTCAAGTCTTTCGGTTCAATATTAAATAAGTTGTTAGAGTATAGTTTTCCAGTTCTTGCAATCTCCTAGACAGATTCGATCATTGGGTCGACTTCGCTTTATTCTCAAATGAAATTTCTTTCGGCGAGTTAATTCAGGGAACAGCTGGAGCGGTCAATCGGATCGCAATCGCGATCTATGGTATGAAATGAAACAAATGTCGGCCGTCCTAGGCGGGGGGGAGATTTTCATCGTTCTCGTGTCGGCTTCTGGTTTTCTCGCGTCGTCGATGAATCACGTACATTTAAAAGCAAGGTCTCCGGAGCTGTCAAAACGGGTTCGCGTACAAAGAACTTTCTCCTTTTTCGTCCCGGTAGCAGCGTGTTCCCTACTTCTTTTACTGCGGCGCATTAACCGGAGATAAATCCTCTAGCATGATCTACAAGGCAGTCAGCGAGAGCGGTGAACCAACCGGACGAGGTTTTAGTAGACAACACGAGGTTCGACACCCGAATGATTTCCAACAACGATCGATCCTCGACTCGGCGAGATAAAGAAAATATTTCGGGCATTATCTCGCGCGGTTATTCAAGATCGTTCGGATAATGGACAATTAGACGGTGTAAATTAATAATGGCCTGGTAGAACGAACGTTATCGATAGAACAGGTGGGAAATAGTTCGATTACAGACTTATCTGACGATCTCTGTTTTTACTAAACGTATTGCGATTATCTCGATCGAGATACCGAAAAAATACGTCCACCTGCAACATCAACGTGCGGATTCGAACACGTTCGAACTTTCTCTGGTCTGTCAGGGTCCTTGACGCGGCAACGTCCTCTAATCTGGCGTCTTGATAACACCGCGGCTAATAGGCGAAAAATTGGCAAGAAGCCGAGGATTCCTTTTCCTCGAGGCACAGATATCGAGACAGATATATCCGCGTTGTTTATCGTCCCTGTCAGACAATAAGCAAATCTGCCCGGGCAATTTCGATCGGTCGTTATCCAACGTAGCAGTACAAAGTATAAGAGATATGATAACGATGATCGATGCACAAATCCGGTCCGGTTCCGTGTCCATGTACATTGTAGCGAAACACCACCAAAGATCACCGACCAAAACAATTTCCATTATGGAAATCCCGCGAATGACGTTCTCCATTCGGAAATAGTCAAACTAACACACGCGATTCCAGATCGATCGCGATTTTTCTGAGGTAAGAGCACACACTGTGACATTTTTTGCATGACGTGTGAATGCCTCTGATTACGTTCAAGAACGGTTTTCAAAAGAGAGAAAGATTCCAAAGGAACAGAAAATCGAATAGATCTTCTCGCGCCGGAGTAGAATGATCGATCGTTCGCGAACACGTGCGGAACCCACTGCGCACATGACACACGCGGACGCGGATGCGCATCCTGCGAGCGCATTTTCCCATTGATACCTTTGAGTGGAATCGCTGAACCAAATAGTGCCGCTTCTGCGCTGGCACTTTTCACGAAACTTGCCAAGAATGTGCGGATTCTACGCTGCTTTATCGTCGACTTCCGTTTGTTCGCTCTATTGATCCATTTTTTAACGACGTCGCGTCGCTGCCAGAATATTCGCTGTTAAAATGTTTTGTTAACACGTTCATGTAAGTCATGTGTGGGTGAATTTTTCGTCTGATGTTAAAAATTAATTTTTCAAAGTGCGAAATTACTGAAAGTAATTTCAGCCACAAGACTGTTTATTCTGGATGATATTAATTTTTTGGGGCGTTGTTACTGAAAAGAAAATCTCTGAATATTTTAATTAGAGAGTCTTTGAATATTATTTCAAAGTGGATCAAATTGATTTGGCTATCTTCGAATAAACTGCGGAAAGAAGATTACACAATTCGACCAACATAGTTTTTTTTGTAGTTAGCTTGAAATCAGGCTAGTGGCGACGATGTTAAATTGAATTTAATGAATAACCTTCTGCACTCGACGCTTTATCTGCAGATATTAGGCATATCTACCGTCGTAGAAATTGAACGAATCTATCCGTATCACACTCGAATTTTAGCAATGGATTAAATGTGAGCGAATTTCGATATATAAAAGCCACACTCGTTCTGGTTTAGAGAATTAATATTGCTAATCTCACACTTGTGAAAATTGAACTGGTATCTAAAATATCATTTTATGCATTTATGACGAAAATAGGTGAAACACAAAATAGAAAAAAATGAATATAATATAACTGGTACGTTATGTATATTAAGATTATTAAAATAACAAATGAATTTTTATGTAACTCCCTTTTTTTATTCGATGCAGACAATTTTGCATAAAGATCCGCAGTCTAACAATTAGTTAAATTTTCTAGTTGAGGCGAACCTGATCTGAGGATCCAGTGTTCGACTAAACGAAGATCTTTATGGATCGCTAGATCACAGATTTCCATCAATACAAGCATTCATATAAAAATTGTCTTTACTGCAATTCTTAGTGATTACACGCACTGAAAATACTGTTCAATGATTACTACAATAATAATTGACTTATAAATGTTTAACAACGCCAACCTAGTGCGGAGCAGTACTGCACAACTCGCACTGAAAATGCAGTCTGCTAACTCGAAATAAATCTTTACGATCGGTAACAATCGGCCAACTTTCACAGCAGAAGTCGCAGAGTCTCGAACTAGAGGGATTTCTCCGGATCGCTGGATCGCAGGTGAGCGAGCAAACGGGCCGCGTATAAAGATCGGTGTTTATTATCGATCGGGCCCGCAATTGGCCGCGAACGTTTAGACGGTCAAGGATCGCGGTTGATATTTTTGTCTGTCGGCCAACAAACTCGCACACGACCAATAGGACGACGCATTATGTCAGTAAATTCTTACGCACGGATCGATCAGGGCCCGAGGGGGTGTCGGGTTCAACAAACCTGCATCTATTCCTGTGTCCCGATGCGAGACCGCATTAATCGCATAAAATCGGTGCCGCAATTCAATCATTCTCTTCTACACGTGCACCGACTCGGTCACGGGCCAGAGTCGTGCTCGTTAGCGGATCGATCCGCTAAATATCCATTCGCGTTTATCTGGCATCCTAAAACCGCGATGTTGATCTCCATATATCCATCGAGGTGGGGGGAGGGGGGAGGGGGTCGCGAATCTCGGTCGCGAGTTTAGAACAAACCAGGTTTTTTGCCAAGAGCGAGCTGCCAAGAGAGTCGAACCGAACCGAACCGAACCGAACCCCATCGGTTTCTGTTCAACGTCGACTGTGATCAATGATTCACGCCGAATTATACGTTTCTTTCAAGAGAGGAGGAAATGCACGGGCGAAGCTCTCCGAAATTGCAGGCAAAGTAACTGGGTCATCTTGTAATATTCAAACAAAACGACTGCGAGAGGCGAGAGCACGTTCCTCGACGCGCGACAACATTATAAATAGTCTGCACACAGATTCACGATCGCGTGTTAGGACTGCGTCCTCGAGCAGCTCTCCGAGGATAGGTCGCGGCGGCGGCAGCGGCGGCGGCGGCGGCAGTTATGGGACAAAGCTGGACAAAGGATCGCAACCCTCCAGATGGGAGATGAGACTCGTTCGATGAGACACCGTTCGAATGCAAGGTGATATATACATACATACAAGTTTAACGTTGACTCACCATAGGTCGAGCGTAGACTTCGGTAATCTAGCAGCGTCCGGACTCATGCCCCAAGGATGACGCTGTACATCCTCCGGTTCTACGCCCCTTGCTCGCTATCCACAGCACGCACAGTGTCCCCCGTGTACTCGATGGGATGCGGCACGGTTTGCTCGAACAACGAAAGCAAAACAGACTACGGATCCGGACGATGGGCCCCGTGCATAGATCGTTACGAGAACCGTTTAATCCTCGCCTTCGCTTTGCCGACGATCGATGAGCCGCGAGCGGAATCGCTGGACAGCATTCGTTCCCGAGGGTTCGACGGGATCCGCGGAACCTCTAACTCTTTTTCTTTCCTCTTTCTCCAAGTATCTATGTGTCGAGCGATCTACATAACACGAACAGCGATCAAGAGGAGATCGAATCGCGACGCGACCAACCGATCCGCCGTGCGAACTGCGACTGACAGACCCGAGAAACGATCGGTCGACGCAACACTCCGCGGACGCGGAATCAGCTGTCGCTCTATGCACCACCGTCCGCCTCTACCAACCAAATGAACTGAGCTGCCCCGACTCGGAACCAGGGACGACCACGATAACCGGGGCCCTCTTCCGCGCGCGCTCTTCTTTTCGCAATCCTTTCATTAACAATGACTCAACTCTATTACATATAAACAATTACTATTTCTCGGAACTTCGTCAGCCAAGACAGACTTTGGATCGAACCGATCAGCAGCCTCGATTCAGACGCTGGTCCTCTCGAGCACTCTTTGTCACGATCTACATAGACACACCGATCGGACCGGAAATGCTCAAGATCGTACGGAGATCGTAATTACGTAAAATCCCCGTGAACCGGAAGTCGATGACTGCGGGGTTTTCTCGATGTCATTATCCGTAATGATACGACTCGCGTCGAAGTCACCGATCATTTTCTTCGTACATATTCAGCGACTCGAAGGTCGATTATGCTTGTATCGAAGGTGAATACTGTTCAAGTTTTTACGTTTGCCCGCGTAAAGTCGTCGAGTTTGGGGCGCCGACGATCGTTGCGACGCTACTGCGATCCTCGCGCATGTACAACGGAGTGCTAGGCCGTTCGGTCGAGATTCCCGTGGACGGTGCCGCGAATTTCGACCTCGTATCCTGGTTCTGTCCCAGTTCCGAGCGAAAGAGAAGGGAAAGATAGAATGGAGACAGTAGATGTTAGTTGCGTTGGCGGAACCGAGACGATGGCAGGAGAAGCTACCATCGCCAGGCGAGGGAGTTGAACAGAGACACGCCGATGGAGAAAGGAGAATGAGTTACCACATGCTGCGGGTCGATACTCTAGCACCAGAGAGCCCCGGTACAAGCGTACCCAACCGAGTGCGCCTGCACCGGCGAAACTTGACTCACACACCGCCAGTACAAAGAGAAAGACGGACTGTGCGACGTGCGTAGACAAAGGCGACTTCTGAACGCTGATCGAAGTCGAACTTCTGTACTGACGTGCACGATGGTAGACACGTTGCAATTTGAGGGAATCTCGCTACCATGGGGTGTACAAGCTCACGTTTCGCCATGAGATATAGTCGGGTCGTTTTTGGTTTTCGACCCTGGCGTTGGGAAGATATTGGGAAGTTATGCACGGACTATAGTTCGATACAGTTTTATTTTACACCTAACCGACGACCAGTTAACGTTAGGTAGTTGATTTTGTAGCACTCGCGTTCGGGTAACCTTGTTTGGTCTGTGGGAAATTCTTTTGGTTCATCTTTAATTGCATTAGAAGTTTTGGTCAAAATAATGCCCCCAAATTCATATAATTACTTTGCAGGTCTAATAATGGGATATATTGTATTGTATCAATCTCCCTGTGCTGACTCCTTCGCTATCAATCTTCGATGCCATTGATAATTCTTCTCTGATAAGGGGACGGAAGACAAGAAGTCAAATTTTTTCATCAAAATAATGACCTCAACTTCGTACAATTTATGCTTCGCATTACGAAGAAATAATCAACTTTTAAGTTCAAACTCCACCACCTGATTGAACTTTGAATGAGCATTTCTGCAGCCGATGGTGGTCCCCCCTTCTCCTCCCATGTAGGTTCCCAAATATTTACATTTTAAAAATGACAAGAATTTGTCTATCTGAATTTTTAGCCATTTTTGAAATAATATTACTCAAAGAAATAATTTTGTAAATTAAACAATTTAGAACCCGTCATAGTGTTAGACCGGTGCAACGAGTGTTCTTCCCAGCATGCTCGTTTCGATGAAAATCGACTTTTCAGGCTCGACCGAGTGCTTCCCCGCTATGTGTGTCCATGACTGGCTATTTCTACTTGCATGAAACACGAACGCTGGTACCTTACTGTCTCTCGTTGATTTTAATATCATTCGCATATCAACCTGTGTCGAGGTAACTTGCGGATTAAATAATATGTACTGCCGTCCCAACATAAGTAGAATCAGTCGGCAGTCGACAGTCGACAGACGCGAGAGTTGAATGGCTCTCGGGTGCACGTGCACCGAACGGGTTTTCAAATTTCATTATCCCTCCAGCTAATCCCTGCGGGGGACTACTTTTTCGATACTTTCAGCCGCGATCTTCGCTGCTTGATCCCTTCTGTGTTATCGTTGAGATAATTCTAATTGAAAGAAGAAGCAGTCCATGTAAATATTTAGTGGAAGAGGCATTGAATGTTCAAATATTAGTCGATCAACTTTCTTGCACCTCACGGGACCTAATTTAACCCACCCAATATAATTGTAAAAATTAATTTCCGAGTCATTTGTAGGTGGATTTTGCGCACTTATGACATAAATGAGCAGATGAAACATAAAAGATATGTTAATAGAAGAAATGAATTTTTGTTGAATTTTTAATTGAAGCATTCTAACAATAATTTGTAATGGAGTTAACTGCTCTCAGCGATGTGTACACACATATTCACAGAGAGGTAAAGGCAATATTGAATTTGATACTACTTTATCCAACAGTAATCATCGGCAGGCCGTCCGCAAACAAACGCATACAGGTAGATGATAAATCCCACAGCTGGTCTTGAACCCAAAACGCGCCGGCTATAAATAATATTGTGATGACAGTGACGAAGAACAAGGATCTACAGCCGAAGATCTACGAGATTTCAAGGTCCGAGAGAAGAATCCTTTCACGAAGAAAGTGTGGTGCCGTTCTTTTCCGAGGAACGGTGGAAATTATGCTGTTAGACAGCCCGCATAGTTGCCAGCACGGCATAGTCGTGCTGAAATCGCCTACAATTTTATTGCTCCTCGTTTTTGCTCCGGTTGTTTCACGGGTTTTCTTCCATCGTTCTGCGTAGTTCAGAGCAACAGGATTCTTTGAGCGAACGCCAGCTTCGATTGTTATTCTCCGAGTCTTCCTTCCCTAACACCGAATTTAGAATCCTCGTGTTGTGATAGCAAGGAAGCTGCACGTGGAAACACGTCTCAGAAGTTTTCAGCGTTGCGTGTCCGAGGAATTCGAACTGGTGGCCTGACTTGCTGCAGAATCCATCTAAATGACTCACAATCGTTAACAGAATGAATCCGTACACACCCACATCTGTAAACTCTTCTGTAAGATCGCGGCCATTATCTTTCTATGACCTTTCTCAAATCCCTATCGATTCGCACCTGAAAACTCCGAGCTTCGGACCTTCGAGTTAACACAGTGTGGATGTTATTTAACAGCACGGTATTGTCTTGATATTCGCGAAACATTCGGGACCGAAATAAAAATTGTCCAAATTATCCAAGTTGTCAATTTTGTGAAAAACAGAAGTTCAACGAAAATATTTTATTAATCTATTTGTATTTTGTTTATTAATATTTCCAACTTTCAATCAGAAAAACGTTAGAGGAATACGATGCTAATATCGTGCACATCTTTTTCATATATACCGAGGTGTTACTGTACTTTTTCCCATTTTTGCTTCCATACGATTTTTCCTAACGCCGTCATTTTCCCCGGGGAAGTTTGCATTTTATTGTTCAGTGTCGGCGATTCCGCACATTACGCTTCCGGCTCCACTCTCTTATCAGCTGAAACAGAGACCCGCGTGATCCGCCGATCACGTTCCCTTCGTTGACTGTCGCCGATGTTTTGCTGTTGACGCTGTGCACGCGCAACAAACGTCCTCCTTCTATCCGATCTTTAGCTTGCAGATTCGATTAAAAAATGTTGCGGTTCGCGCGCGGAACGGCCACGTGACAGTACGACTATCGACCCGGTACGCTCCGACTTTGTGTACGGAAACGATTCGGTGAAATGGAAGGGTCGAGGGTGTGAACGTGGGAGAAAGGTAGAGCGAGGAGAGCATGAGGTTGATTCGCGGGCCAATTTTTGCGTAATCAACCTGTCTGCCACGGCGATCTATTTCGAGATCGCAGACTGTTTAAAATTGTCGCTGAAATGCCGTACACGCGTGCTCTCGTTCGAGTAAGAATAGCGCGTGTGTTTCTTCTGGCAGCTCGCGGGCATGTTCCCGTGGATTTCGAAAATCGAGAAATATAATCGGAAAACCGTTCCCCCTCTGACGCGTTTCGTCTCCGTTCTGGTACAGAGAGGGTAACTATTTCCCCTCGATTCGAGTCAATTCCCCTGATCTGGCCACTATGGACGTGCCTTTCCCGTTGCGCTTTCCCGGTCGACTCACAGTGAAAAATCAATGGAATGCACGCGCACCATAATCACTACAGTAATTTTCAAAGAACTTGTTCCATCTTCCTCCGTGAGTCAGATGCACGTGTCCCTGCGATATCTGTTCGCGTGCACGACCGACGTATAAGATCGCATTCAGCTGGGCATTATCTCGCTGTCCAGCTGGTCTTGTTTGTTCTACAACGAACCGGCTCTCCCGAGCCCTTTAAATCGCGCAACGTAAATTGTCGTCGAACTAGATATTCAAAGGAAACTTCGTCGGAGAAATAATGGGAAAGAAGAAAGTAGAAAATGTCTCGAAACAAAATACACAATTTGGCACAACAGCTTCAGAACAGCAATTGTCGTTATTTTCTCACACGTGCCCGCCCCTCGAATTTCTTTGAGCTCGTAATCGCATTTTCATTCAGAAATTAATTTGTATTAACACTAGCACTGCCGACACCTAAAGAAAACTATATTTATAATAATAACAGGAGTGAATTTATTCAGATTTGATAGGATATTCATATGTCGAATGTTTATCTAAAAGAAACAATCTGAAATCCGCCATTTTGCCTCGTTATCATTATCAGCACTGTTTGCAGTCAATTTGCAATGTCGTGTGGTACCGTAATTATTTCTAATTCCTCGATTTTCAAATACACTGACGTTTACGTGTTGAAATTGCTGTGCAAACAAGTTTTTATCACCATCCGCACAGAGATTGATAAATCCACTTGATTCATCGTTCTCTGTCGCTTGACAGATCATCGTGCATTAATTAAGATTTCGCGGTACAAATTGTTTGTGCACCAAATTCGGGAGTATCTCGCGCGATGGTATGCTTCTTATCGTCTAATTATGGGATCAATAAATCTGTGGATCCAGAGCGGTACGTCGATCTCGTAGCAACAGGACCAAGTGGATCGAGATGATTTAGCGCGTATCTTTTTGGTCCGATTACTTACACGGTGCGTTGTCCGTGCATTTCGGTCGGCTCGGTGCAGTTGTACTCGGCTTTCTGCAATGCGAGAGCCAAACCTCCGCAATTAGATGCATTGAAACAAAAGGATCCGGCGTCAAAACAGGCTGAGACGAAAAGCGTTTCTATTTAGGTTTGTCCGGGGGATGACGGCCGCTAATGGCCACGCGTTTAGCATTGAAATTTCCGGAAGAAAAAACCGTGCCATAATCGTAACATGCACACGGTCATCGATATTGTGCATAAATAGAAGCGAGAGGCAAAAAGTGACTAACGTTGTACGTAGGATTGTTTAGGTGCATGCGAACTCAATGGAATAATAATATTTGCATCATCGAATCTCTGGTTATGTGTAACAAAGTCCGTTTCGTATAGTAATAGACACATCTGATAGGAATTCTAATTGGCAGAAAGCTGACATAATATACAAGAGTATTAATATCTGCAATTATAATTACCATCGGGTTCATTACTATGTTACCTTATTTTTAAAGACTTTGGTTACCAAACCTGGCCCCCGAAAAATTCTATAAAAATTAAAACAATTGAAGAAGTTAAAATTAATGGCAGAAAAGTTCGATGAACTTGATGTTCGTCTGAATGAAAATTGTGTCATACACGATCGATGAAGCAGCCGAAAGATGGTAATATTAAACTGCATTCATATCCATATGCCACGACACGCACGACCTGCTTGGGCAATCGTTCAATTCCAAGAGCAGATCTACCAACAGCTCCACCGTGCTGCTAAAATGATCAAGCGTTCGGTCGAGTTACAGATAATGGGGTACAATAAACGTGTACTTACATTGTGACCGGTTGTCTTAATCCCAGGAGTGTATCGAATCGGAGTATTTATCAGTGATTGGAAAGATTCCTACGAGTAAACTACACAGTCATGCATTAAAGATACCTATTTTGCAGGTGTTTTCAAGGCAATCTAAAGCCTATTCGACATACCTGGGCCTCACACGCTGAACTAATAGTTGAAATCGACGTTGTTGATAATACTAGGAAAGTTGACTTCTGCTTTAAACATACAGGCATTCGGGATTAATTGAACGAACACATGCTGCAGCGATTGTATCAGGAAAATTGTACGAGTGTTCAAACATTCAAAAATAAATTATCACATTGTCTACCATTTAATTATTGGGGTGGGTGTTTTTCAACTCGAAATTTTATTAGATTAGATAAATTCGTATTATCTCCCTACATTTCCAATGCTGCAAAACAAAATTGAGTTTCATTTATTCATTCGGTTGACACATTTTTTCAACCCATTTTGAATGTCTAATCATGGGTTACGCTCGAATAATAATTTATTAATACAGATGAAGGAGAGGTGGATATAATTAATTAAAATAATACAGTATAAAAGAAACTATTCTTTTTAGTTTTTCAACCCTCGGAGCGCCTCGGGTGGATCTAAAAAGACTAAAGTATGATAAACTACCCTACAAGGCTCGAAAGAATGAATTGCATAATTTTCAACAACAAAAATTCTACAAGACAATTTTCAACGTCCACGAATATCTTTCTGCCGCTGTTGCAGGGGTTGATACATACACTAAACTGTCCTAAAAGTATGTACCACGGATTAAAATTTGGAAAGAATCGTTCGTACAATTTGTTAAAAAAGAAGAAATCTAATTTTCCCCGTGTAAAACGGGCTCCCCCGGATTGATCACTATCTTTCTGTCGCTGCTATAGTGGTTGCCACGAATTCGACGACCGCTGGTAAATACGTGGTTCGCATCGATTGAGTGTCGGTGGTCTTGGCTGATTAAAATGTCGTGAAATGCTGAACGATCGTTGCCCATCGAGGATCCGGCGAAATCAGCTGAGTAACATTTCGGTTAATTACCGTGACGAAAATAACCCGAAAAAAATACGTGCGGACTCGTAAGCGAGGAACGCAGTTGCATGATTGCCCGAGTGAGTCAACGGACAGTGGGACGGAGTAAGCAAGAGAGAAAGAAAGAGAAGTAAACTTGCGGGATAGTAGAAGAGATGCGTCGAAATCGCCCGTAACTCGATCAGCGTGCTAATATACGCAAAACGAATATATATCCGACATGTCCGAGTCCACGGAGCAGGGAAAGGTAAATAACGTTTTTGTATAATCGTCCCACCCGTAAAACACGCTTTGTCAAATTCTCGGAAGGATGTACGCCAAAACACCTCTATCCACATGCGATTCCTATAGTTTGTCAACAAGACGCTCTCCAGCTTCTATGTCCCTCCACTATGTCTAGCAGGTTTATTTTTTAAATAATTACATAGCACTGTCATTCGTATGATTGGATAACACGATTTTATTCCATTCGTTTGATGACTTCGGTGAGGTTATGTTGCTGTTATTATCCTTACTGCGTACTGGCTCCTAACGCCCACGTAGAGCATGACTAAGAATCCTTACATTCTCAGTTCACTAATTTGATTATTAATTACTATAGGATCTCTGTATACAGAGCGGAGTTGTCCTGTGTAGAGCGAACACAAAGGAGGACGCTGTGCATAGTGAATATCGCATCGGCACATTGAATATCGTTGAATACGTAAGCTGACTCCACAATTTACATGATATATATTAGTACGAACAGATCGAGGAAGTTCCTTTCAAACTTACAGAGTTTTGGAAAGTGCATAGAATGGAAGCCTATCGAGGACTCTGTGGTTTCTGAGAACCAAGATCAAGATTCGGAGTGGTCTCTGGTAACCACTCATACTAGACGTACACGCACGTCATCAGAGGGACCAGATTCCCTGGGACACACTAGGACAGTTAGAATCTTGTTCTCGGATTTGAGTTCCTTTCGTACACACCCTGGGAAGCAGCAGATTGTATTTATACAGAAGGATGGTACCGATTACGTTGCTTTCTTTCAATCATCCAATGCGGAGAGTTTTATAGATTCATTAAAGGGGTTCATGAAATTTGTAAAGTCTCGTACGAATAGAAATTTGTATCTAGTGGTGGACGAAGTTCAGAATGTGCTAACTAAATCGTTCGCTGAGTTAGATATATTTCCTGAGAACACTTCGGACTATGTTTGGAAATTTGTCAAGAATTTACACAACCATCCGTACGAGACGACGATGGAGGCGTTCAGTAAACTGGCAGATATCTGGCGTAAGTGTACAAAAAGAAAAAGCATGGTGTCCTGTACATTGTTTCTTATAATACTGTAAGCTCAATTCTAATTAACAGTGTACAAAGATCCGGCTAAACGCGCAGTCGAGGAGGCCGTTGCCGATATATTAAATAGTACATTAACCATTGATGTACCTCATCCACCAATAACTATTGATTCTGGAGAAGAATACGAAATTGTCGGGGAACACGGACTGGGATTCGTTCTACCACCGAGACCGATTTGTCCGAGAGGTACATAACGGGAATAGTCTTGTTCGAAATCATTTTCAATGAAATATATAAAAACTTGTGTGATTGCAATAGGTTTACCACTGTCGCAAGAACAGTGGAACAGATATAAGGACGCACAGGGGAGGATTTTAAATCCTGATCATGTAAAAGAAGTTATTTTTCGCGGGGTTTGTAGACACACGATTTCAAACTGAATTTTATTCTCGCGAATCGGTATAATGAATGTAGAAATAAATTTGCAGGGTGTCGCTCCGTCATTGCGATTCGAAGTATGGAAGTTTCTATTGAATTATTATCCGTGGGAGTATACGCATAGTGAGAGACAGGAGCTTAAAAAAAAAAAGATTGACGAATACTACATGATGAAGTTGCAATGGAAGTCCATCACGGCCGTGCAGGAGAGTAATTTCTCCGATTATCGGGACCGAAAGAGTTTGATAGGTAATGCGCGTGTATGGTGATCACCCTTAACACATTGACTGTCGTTACAATTAAGATCAGAGATCTCAACTTGCCGTTTCTTATTTGATCAAATGGTATTGGCTGTGATTTGGTCCAACTGTTACGGTTGCCGAGTCGACAGTCAACGTATTAACGAAGCTTCCGTGTGTGATACGAAGTATGTTACACAAATTTCAGGAAAGGATGTTAGTAGGACAGATAGAACACACCCATATTATTCGGGTGACAACAATCCTCATGTAGCCCAGTTGTACGACATTCTCATGACATACGTGATGTACAATTTTGACTTGGGCTATGTTCAAGGCATGAGCGATCTTCTCAGTCCGATTTTGTGTTTAATGGAGAACGAGGTAGACGCGTTTTGGTGCTTCGTGGGGTTCATGGACAAAGTGGTACGTTCTCCACTATATAAATATTTTGAAAGCTAATTTTTATAAACGATATTTACTTGAAACACCATTGATATGCGAAACAGAGTACCAACTTCGAAATGGACCAAGCCGGCATGAAATTACAATTGTGCCAATTGTACACGTTATTGAGCACCATAGATCCGCAATTAGCGAATTACTTGAGCAAGCACGACTCGGGGAATATGTTCTTCTGTTTCCGATGGCTTTTGGTCCTTTTCAAGCGAGAATTCAACACAATCGACATAATGAAATTGTGGGAGGTATTGTGGACCGATATACCTTGCAAGAATTTCCCCTTGCTCGTGTGCACGGCCATCTTGGACACGGAAAAGAACGTGCTTATGGAGAACCGTTACGGGTTCACGGAAATATTGAAAGTAAGTAAAGAAAGGCTACAGCCGGGTTTGGTGGTGAAATTCGCCCCCGACGAGTTTTTAATCGAGCTTTAGCAATCCGATAGCCTACTCAAAGAGACCCCGATTTGCCAAGTTACAGCCCCATATCTCATCTGTAAGGGTAGTTATTGAGGAAAATCGAAAAACCAGTTTT
Organism: Lasioglossum lativentre; assembly: GCA_916610255.1. Taxonomy (NCBI): domain Eukaryota; kingdom Metazoa; phylum Arthropoda; class Insecta; order Hymenoptera; family Halictidae; genus Lasioglossum; species Lasioglossum lativentre. The sequence continues at coordinate 10,978,547 of OU744355.1, read as the reverse complement.
TGGCCCATTTTCCCTATTTATTGACAGTTAAAAATTCTGAAAAAATTCTGACACATTTTGGATACTAAGCAACATATTAGGTATCATTTTCAGATTTTTCCGTTGCAAACTCTGGTTTTAAAACGCGAAAAACACGAAAAAAATCGAAAAAATGTAGATTTCGTATAGAAATCGAAAGAGCACACCTACAGATTTAATTCAGAAATGAGATATTATCATAAGTATTATGCTCAATTATTTTCAAATCCCTGAGAGTGGTGCGTCATAGTTGAAAAAAATAAAAACCACTGTTTTCGGCGTTTTTCCTAAGTTATACCTATCTTCTCTGAATTAAAAAAATATATTATGTTATATTAAACATAAATTTGTAAAAAATCAAGGAACATTTATTCAAATGTGCATACACGTACGTGCTCAACCATAAACACAGTCTATTGTCCACCGTTTTTCGACACATCAAAATTCAATAAATGGTTTATTTGTACAAATAAGTAAACTATTTATTCAATTTTGATGTGCCGAAAAACGGTGGATCATAGACTGTATGTCTAATAGCGTTACTAATGTATGTTTAATAGCGTTCGAGATTCAATATCTAATTAAAGTATGATGTGACAATTTATTATATGGATTTGACTGACAATTCTTTTTTTTTGTTAGCTTAGTTTTAGTATTCGAGTCAGATTTTAAAACAGGTTTAAAAGAGATTCCAATCAGATTATTTGTTATTTATATTAGGTTTGGTAAAAAGATTGACTTATATTTAAGAAATGCATTTAAAACTATTTCCAGATATATTCATAAATAAAGGTCCAGCTAGAAAAGTTCGCAAGAGTGATAAATTAGTTTGGAAGCAATAACTGTTGGAGTTGTAAGATTCGATTTCCTGAGAATTGATGTGTCCTCCGACCGGAAAATCCTACATTATACATATATAATATAATAGTTAACTATACATATATGTAATAGTTAAAAAAAAATTTTACAATGGTTTAACAACAATCATATGGTTAGGAAGCGAAAAAACATCAGATAAACAAAAAAAAAGATTGACCCGGGCGGGATTCGAACCTGGTCCAAAAAGTCATCAGCGGTTCCGCAGTCCGAGATTATAGCCGCTGCAACCAACCGGCGCCGTTGAAAGTATCTTCGAAATATTCGAATATAACGACTTAGTATTATTTTCGTTTTTTGTACTAAGCCAATTTTAAAATCTGGAAAATATTTCTCTGAACGTAGGAATGTTTAATATAACATAATATATTTTTTTAATTCAGAGAAGATAGGTATAACTTAGGAAAAACGCCGAAAACAGTGGTTTTTATTTTTTTCAACTATGACGCACCACTCTCAGGGATTTGAAAATAATTGAGCATAATACTTATGATAATATCTCATTTCTGAATTAAATCTGTAGGTGTGCTCTTTCGATTTCTATACGAAATCTACATTTTTTCGATTTTTTTCGTGTTTTTCGCGTTTTAAAACCAGAGTTTGCAACGGAAAAATCTGAAAATGATACCTAATATGTTGCTTAGTATCCAAAATGTGTCAGAATTTTTAACTGTCAATAAATAGGAAAAATGGGCCAAAAACTGGTTTTTCGATTTTCCTCAATAACTACCCTTACAGATGAGATATGGGGCTGTAACTTGGCAAATCGGGGTCTGTTTGGGTAGGCTATCGAATAGCCAAAGCTCGATTAAAAACTCGTCGGGGGCGAATTTCACCACCAAACCCGGCTATAACCTTTAATGGGAAATTAAGGAAATTATTAATCGCTATGTCGTTTGTAGCATATAAATGATTTGTCCCTTCACATCGAGTTGTCTTCGACATTGTCAAAGGCAGAGAGTATTTATAATCAACTATTGTCGGTAGCGGACCAGCTATCCGATAACGTTCGCACAATAATTGGGCTGGAACGTTTGAACATAGTACCGGCTAACAATACGGAAGAAATGGCAGCTTCGGTTGACATTGACGAGGTTGATGGGGCTGATAGCAACTCGAGGAGGAACAGTATGGAAAGTGAAAACGTTAGGTTGGGTGACAACGAGGTGTCTTTCGAGCGGGGATTAAATATGTCATACATGTGAGACCTGGATCGGTCGTTCATTATGATTTGAGAACCGTGTTGTGCACCACAGTCAATTTCACGAGAGCTACGTATCTAACAAGGACAATTTGTTGTTCTGCTTCTCGGCAAGGGGAACTTCGCCCGTGTTTGTTCGTTGGAACAGTGCAACGAATCGTATTCTGGCTCTTGAATAGACTTTGACGCATACAGTCGACGCTTTGTATGGAATACGCATATTTTATAAAGATGTCACGTGTATTGTGTATTGTTCGATCTGTTCTAATCGAAAGCGGCAACACGTCCACGGTCGTGGGGGGAGACGTGGCCGATCGACGACTTATGAGGTCGCAGCGAGAATTACTGTTAGTAGCGTTGAATTTTGAGATATTTATGAAATTCATTGTAATTACGAAGAGATTATAGACGCGCATACCTAGCGGGTAAGAAGGTAGTTACGTACAAATCATTCTTCGTCTGGGTCATACTTTTCGATGCACTCCATGGCGATGTACGGAAATACGATCAACATTACTCCGTACTTTTCACTTCACCTGGTCGTATCGTTTTCACTTACGTTCGATGTGTTTTCTTTTTTCATATGTGTATAACAAACGTCAAGGCACCGCTGTATATTTATAATAAAAATCATCCGTTTAATCTGTGACGTCCACGCGTTGTTCTTTTATCAACGTCCAGGCAGAACGAATGGAAATTGGAATTATTTCGAGTAGGTAGCGGCGCATTCGAATTTGGCGTTGACCGATGTCTCCTTAGGCCATATATACTAATAGACCCGGCATAGGTATAGTATCTGTATAGGAAAACCGAGAATTCAGTGTCTGAAAGATGATGGGACACTGTGGCGTCACATAATTTCTTTCCATGTACTGTGTACATGGCGCACCCGCTGACCCCCCTCTCCCCATGTAAGCCAAGCGTATATAGGCACTGTCGATGAGCATAGCTTGTACATCTTTTCAAAATGTGACGTCACAGTGTCTTTCAGCTGATATCATCTTTCGGACACGGAAAATTATCTACGCCGTGTCTATAGGTATATATGGTCTAAGGATGTCTCTATTTAGGTCCATGTCTCTATGTGACTGCACTATAGATCAAACGCTGGTAGTACACCAAGCGGATCAGAGTCTAATTTATTCCACAGTAGCAGAGATCTGACAGTAGCATGGGAGTCGAGATTTAGGGATCTAGGAAAGGGAAAAACAGGAGGGGAATTATCTAGCATTATTTCTACCAAAAGTATCAAAAGACACCTTTTAAAATTTTAAGGAAAAATTGATTGAGATTACAAATCTAGGGATCTTTGGCACCGACGAGATACTTGGGCAAGGCCTTAGAAGGATCGACAGGACCAGAGCTGACAGGACTAACGATGAATAGATTGGGATCTGATCCGATCGGGGCAGCACCACCTTGATTCAAGTTGGAAGCGCCAAAACATCGAGTGTGTGCACTCTCATTTCTTCTTTACTTCTGTCTAAATATAAAGTGAAAATATAAACAATGGCTTTTATGTTGACATAAATGTTCCGTGTGGACGGTCAAACAGTCAAGGTATGGAATTCTCCACAGTAAAACGTAACAGACATCGAAGAAAGAAACGGAGTTTGAAAAAGCGCCGCTCTGAGCAGGTCAGATTTGAGGTTAAGTCTGCAAAACATCGGAGGATTGCTTCGGAGTACACGGATATATTTGTTACGAAAGAGAAATTCACGTCCGACACCATGCACGCTAATTCGTTTTGGGAAAACTACACGGCGGCGCAAGAATGGCAGAACAGGTTAGTCGATTATCCCTTTTGCTAATTGTAAGTTGATTCTAAACCGAGAAGATCAGTGACGGATTTCGGGGGGGGGGGGGCACGATTACGATTTCCATGGCCCCTCGTTTTGAAGTTATATTTGTGTTCTTGGGGTTATTTCAAGAAAAAAATGTATATATAACATGGTGTCAAATCGGCCTGGTTTAGCCGGTACAGTAGATTTCCTGCTTTTTATAAACCTGCAAATATCTCGGAAACTATGCGAAATATGGCAAAATATCAAGAGACCTTTTTTGTAGGAAATTTAATTACCTATAAAAAACGTTAAAATGATGTTAAAATTCCATTTTTCACAAAAAATATACTAAAAATAAAATAATGGTAAATATTACGTTCAGGGGAGGCAGCTCCGATGACCTTGACTTTGACATATGTTGTCAGGGACAACATCCTGAACAACTTTTTTCATTACAACTACCCGGTGCTCGGTCTTAGTTTTCGGGATAATTACAAAAAACTATTGCTAGTACTAAATTGAATTTTCCGTATTCAATTTTCCGCTTTTAGTTTTCGAGATACATATTCACAATTTCGTCTTCGTGGTCGGGTCGGTCTGACGGCCGGTCCTCTCCGCCCCCTCCACGACCTAACCCAGACCTCACTCTGTTCACATAATCTTCCCATTGTATATATGTAGATGTCTTCCACAATTTGATCTTTTCAGAACTGAGCCTTTACGTTCCCCCGACCATTATTTCGGGGGAGAGGTAAGTAGTTGTTCTGCAAATTCACCGAAATATAAATATACTCGGAAACTGCGCAGCTGATAGAAAAATGTCATAGGACATAAATTATTGGAAATTTAATTTTTTACAAAATAGATCTCTTGATATTTTGCCATATTTCGCATAGTTACCGAGATATTTGCAGATTTATAAAAAACAAGAAATCTACTTTACCGGCTAAACCAGGCTGATTCGACACAATGTTATATATACATTTTTTTCTTAAAATAACCCCAAGAACACAAATATAATCTCAAAACGAGGGGCCACGGAAATCGTAATCTTCTCAGGGGGGGCTATAGGGGCTATAGCCCAGGCGGAAATTTTTTGGAAAAATACCAAAGGCACAAGTCACAACAATAAAGATCAAATAAATAAAAATATTAACCAACTTAAAAATAAAAATAACATGTTTGTATGACGTATGAAATTACAAGAATTACAAGAAATTAAAGCGTTGTAAGAAATTAAGGATCCGTGTAGGGAGGGTGGCGGGTGTAGAGGTAGCCCCTAGACGGCAGAAGTATAAATCCGCCACTGAAGAGGATTCGATTTTTGTCATGTCTTGCTCCGATCGTACGGAGAAACAATAATGTTGCATTTAGGAGAAGGTGTAACGAACGATTGTTTTTAGACACAGCGTGACATGGTGGAGAACTCGTTGTATTGCGTTAGAACACGAGAATCAGATACTGAGAGACAAGCTGAGATCGATGGCGGGTCAGAATACCCGCCATCACTCCAATTATGTGCAAAAGAATCAAAAATACAAGGATCGACAAGTTGAAGCGGAGACAGAGACAAAATCCATGGAAGACAATGAGAACTTAGAGTTTCATGTGAACGAAGACATGATGAACTTTTTAGAGCAGAGTATCAGGCATAAGATCGAATTGAAGAAGAAACGTGAAGCTGAATCGTTTGCGGAAAGAGAGGAGGTAAACGAGAGTGAATGTATACAGGGAGGAGCCGCATGGGTTACCGCAAGGAATACCAATGCAAAATTATTGTATGGTGAAGCCAGTCCTACTATACTAGCCATGGAAACTGCTCTCCAGACTACTGTAGACAGACATAAGGATAAGGCAAAGCCACAGTTATGGCCGATTATCCCTTTAAAACCATAGGTTTTAAGGTCAAGTATTGTTTTATATTTAAGCAAATTTTAATGTCTATTTTATGGATAAGAATAAAGAAATTTTTTTTTATTTTCCAATAACACGTCAGCTTTTTCCAATGATGTGCAGTCGTTGATTAAAGGTAGGATATTAGGTCTGAAAGTAGTTCACGGATTTAGGAGTAATAGCAAGAACTGAATATTCTATTGTCTATATACTTCATTTTTGCTACGGGTGCTGATTTGGAGGTTACACATGTATATAAGAGCCTATTTTTGAACAGTGGGAATAGTATTTATGAAGAATGTATTACAAAAATACGAAATGTAGCAAAATTAATTTTGGTTTATTACTCGATCATGTCATTAAGAGTAGGCCTGCAGACAAGCTCGCATATGCGAGCCGAGTTTGAGTCGAGTCGAGTCCAGTCGAGTCGGGACCCGCATTTCGAGTCGAGTCGAGTACCCGCACGAAGCGAGCGGCTCGAACGAAGCGAGCTACTTGCACCGATGCGAGCTTACTGGCACCGAATCGAGCCGCTCGCACAGAAGCGAACGGCTCGCGCTGAAGCGAACAGTTCGCATGAAGAGATTGACTCCAAATAAATTCAGGCGTAATGTGCCATCAAGCGATCAAATACAAATGGATAACGCCTTGTGTCTGTTACGACTACGGACTAGGTACAGTGACGGTGTTATGACACAGACGATTATGACTCTATGCAGAGAGTATATACATATATATAAATCTTGAACGTAGATACATAAGTTTACTCCATACGTATAATTATTATTTGCATTCCTACAAATTTCTAATTGCATATGTGGAATCCGCATAATTGCGAATTCGAAAAGCAGTTATAGTTATAGCGGTATGATATTATCAAACATTTCAGTATACATCTAATTCTGTTTTTACACGATAGATACGTTCCCGAAGAATACGTGTAAAACAATATATTGCATTTACGGAAAAATAGAAGATTGGTTCCAGTCCTAAGAAATCAGCAAAAATAATACAATAAATCATGAGTTTTCATGTTAGGATCTTAAACATTTTATTTCATAAAGATTGCACATGGAGCATACAAAGTAAATTATCATTTGAAAAAGAAAAAAACATGTCACTAATTCATGATCACAAGAATTAGGCAAAATAATATGAGTTATGTATGTATACAATCACAAATTAATTTTCCTGTATTTCATGTTGCGTTTGATATAATGACAAATGGTTATATCAACAGTAATTAAAGTAATAACATGGAAATAGATAATGATAATAACAGTAATAGTAGTAATAATAATGATGATAACAATAATAATAGTATCAACAACAACGACGACAATAATAATAACATTCAGAATAATACTGATAATACACACACACACACATTCTCGCAAATACAAAATAGTTGTCACACTTATTGCAAACATCTCATTTTGCGCAAATGTAATAATAAAACCTTGAAAAGGTACAAAGCAGGGACCGCACTAGCAGATAGTGTGGGATATTCCCCCTTTCCTCCGCTGATATCGGCATCGCTTCTGGCTGGCTGGCTGGGGTCATTGGGTCTTCACCGCAAGGTCATCTTTAGCGATGCGCTTGAGTCGGCGTCTGGAGTCTCTTCGTCTCGCAAATAATAATGATAACATTAATCATTGAATTGAATTGAATTAGAAGGTGAAACCGGGCACTCAGTCCTATGGGACCATTGTACCCGGGCCCGGTGAAAGTTGGGCTACCGCCTCAAATAAGGCGCTCAAGCAGGGCGGCCTCTCTGGCGAAATCCAGGAGTGCATCTACCCCGTCCACCTTAAGACGAAGGTCACCTTGGTTTGAGAGCCCGTCGAGTTTGCTTCTTAGGGTCTCACCAGTACCTTTGCAGTGCCGTAATACGTGGAGAGGGTTTTCATCCTCCTCCCCGCATCTTGGGCAGTTAGAATCCTTCTGGATGCCTAGCTTAGCCAAGTGCCTACCGGTGTGCCAGTGGCCCGTGGTAATTCCCACGAGCCGTCGCTCCGATGAAAACGCTGAGAACGGATTCTTTATTTATTAGTGCTCCTTCAATGAGACCAACTAGGTGGTGGAGCGCCGTCTCTACTGATTTGCCACTTTGGTAAGCATACCGGTTGGCATGCACAGGTGTATGAATCAGCGTTGTGTCTCTAATGTACCTGTCGATAAGCCGTTCCATCGTCTTGAGTAAGAAGGATGTAAGGCTTATAGGCCGGAACGATTTGGCCGAGCTGTAGTCATTTTTTTCTCCATTAGGAATAAAGACTACTCTGGCCATTCTCCAGGAGATGGGGGAGTAACCTAAGGCGAGACAAGATTTGAAGACCTCCTTTAGGCGATCAGATAGGATAGACCCGCTTTCTTGTAGCATGCCGGGAAAGATGCCGTCCAAGCCAGGGCTTTTGTATCTATCAAAAGATTGTAGCGCCCAAAGTACTCTTTCTTTCGTGAACACCTTTGAGGCAATTCTCCAACGATCTCTCATACTGTTCCTGGTACCAGCCGAAACAGTCGGCTGCCCCTGGCCCAACGGGGTTGATCCTGGGAAGTGAACCTCCAAAAGTATTGTCGTCACCAATGTTCCCATTTGGGAGGGTGATGTCGTTAATCGAGGTGGTCAGGGGCCCGTTCGTAAAGACCTTGCGTAACTTGGCCACAAAGGGGAAGGCCTCCGTTTCTTCACAGAAGCTTCTTCAGGCCGCTCTTTTAGAGGATTTTATGAGCCTTTTGAAGTCTCTCTGGGATTCCCTGTTGGTACTCCAGGCATCCTCAGAGTTGATCAACATTAATCATAATAATTATTATTAATAACATATACAATATAATGAGGTAACATTTATGTATACATACATATATGTATTATACACTATAATAATAATACTATATTATTATTATAGTATATAATATATTTTATTACATGAGTGTATATATATTCTTACACTTCAATAACAGCAATACTGTTAATGATAAAAGCGATACATGCCTTTCCAGTGGAACGTCTGATAATTGGGATGATCTCTCGGCGACGATGTTGCCGGCCAGTGAAAATAAGCGTCCGCTGTATCCTTGCGTTGCAGGTAATCCAAATAAATTCCTGGGAACAATTGTAATTGAATTGACTATTAATATATATATATATATTATATATTATGTATTATATATCGATAATATACATATAATATATTATATAGTGATATAATAATATATTATTATTGTCATACTCTAATAACAGCAATAATATTAACGATAAAAGCGATACTTGCCTTGTAGCGGGATCTATGTTTTCCGATTGGCAGCAACGAAACACATTTGTTCCACACTCGCCGATAATAACGAAGATCTCTTCTCGGTGACGATGTCGCCGGCCAGTCAAACTAAGCGTTCGCTGTACGCTTGCGTTGCCGGTATTCCAAATAAATTCCTGGCAACAATTGCTAGGTCTGGAAATCTAGTGGTGTTTTGCCTCCACCACTCCAGTGGGCAGGATTCCGACGAAATCAAAGTCTCAGCTATACTATATGTATGCAACTGCTGTTGCAATATATTGTTGCTGGATTGTTCTTCCTGCTGTGCAACATTTTGGAAGAAGTTGAGAAGACTTCGTGGCGGCGCGGCGGTAACTGTGTTGGTGTTGGTGATGATGACGACAACGACGACGACGACGACGACGACAACCAAAATGATGACGATGCTACTGCTGCTGCTTCTGCAAAAAAATTGTTATAAGATGTTTGGACGTGCTATATTAAATAGAATTTCGTACAATTTTGTGATTCTTTTACACATACCAATACTTTCATCAGAAGATTTTCTATATTTCGTTGCAAAAGCCAGGACAACCTCTCCGGCCTCCTCCCTCTTCTCAGCCTGAAGCAGCCGGTCTTTAATTCGCGGGTTCAAGGTCATGCTGGCTAATAAATAATTTAAATTTGTCGCAAAATGGAATCTATTTCCCAGTTCGACAATTAGATTCTGCTTTAATATCGCAGCCTCGCTATTGGTGTCTTTCTCCAGCATGCTCATAAGTGTATCCCTGAGCCCTAATATCGCTGGGGTGTACCTCGGGAGGGTGGGTTTGTTATCCACGGTCAGCCTTTGTGTTGCCTTTTTGAATAATTTGAGGCAATTGCTGTATTCGTGGATGGAGGTCCTTACGCGGCTCGAAATAGGGTCGAGCATCTTTGGCTCGCACAAAACAACATTCAAGGCGCGACGGACCTCGACAAGCCTGTTCAACATATCGAACTGCGAATTCCATCTTGTTTCGCAGTCGCTTATTAATTTAAGTTATTAATTAAGTAGCTCGCTTCGTTCGAGCCGCCCGCTTCGTGCGGGTACTTGACACGACTCGACTCGACTCGAACTCGGCTCGCATATGCGAGCTTGTCTGCAGGCCTAGTCCTAAAATAATTTCCCGATAGGATGGTAGAGGAGTACCAGGGCGCGACTCAATCAAACTATTGCTATCTACACTATTGCTTAAAAGAGAATTAAAAAGCAGGTGTATCCGAGGATCAATTACAAAGTCTTCCTGTTCCCGACGTCTGGAGCACAAACACATTCTTGACAACCATACGTAGGAAATAATCAAACCACATGCTATGCAAAATATGAAACCAAGAACAAGCAACGAAACCGAATCGGTAACAACTGTTGTTGCCAATTGATGGTAACTCACTTCCTTTTTTACAGAGCCCATCACCATCTTTTCGAATTTTTTCGGATGCTTTTTACCGCAGATTTCTTGAAACTCTACTTCCCTTTGCACGAGGTGCGTGTTTAGATTGTTTATCTCTTTGTTGCATGACCACGGGTTCCTGAGTTCCTGTAAAGATTTAGAGTCCAATTACAATTGCGTATCAACGGTTTCCTACGTATCTACACGCGGTAAAGCATTTATTAATAAATTTTCAATGAATTATCGTAATAAATTATATTTTTAAATGCACATTATTGCAGATATCTTTTTTGCCATACCCCTCCAACGATATCTTCTTCAAAGATGTCAACGCCTGCACAACTCAACGACTCATCTGAATCATCAAATTATTTGAAAGATTTAGACGCCGGAGTCGCGGGAGTCCATTGAACGTGTCCGAGGGTAAATGACTGATCTGACAGAAATCCAAGCTCAGCTCCTGAATAAAAATGTACAATACAATTCTTTGTAAATAGTACTACAAGTCTTTATTTCTGTAATTACCGTCATTGGGGGCGATCGTAGTTTCGGCACATGGGACTTGAAGTTGTTTTTGGACAGGTACACAATTTGCAGATTTTTGTTTTGTACGAAAGCATCATTCGGAACGGAATAAAGATACTTTTTCGTCAGGTCTAGAACGGTTAAGTTGACGAGTCCGTGAAATGCAAACAAATCGATTTCACTGACCATGTTTTTCGAAAGATTTAGGTATTTCAAATTTGCCAGTCCTACGTTCTAAAAGAGAGTATAAATCTGTTATAAAATACCGAATAATTTTAAAGAGATTTCTTCATGAAATTATACTAACGTGTAGCTCGAAAGCGTTTAAGGAGGACACGACATTATCCGACAAGTCCACGGCCTGCACGTTGTTCGTGATACCTATGTCTACGCTATAAAGATGGCGACCTGTGCAAGAAGTTTACGCTGCAGCTTGAGCCAAACGCCACACAAAAAAATAAATAACATATATTTTATTTTTTTTTTATTTTCATCGAGATGATCTCTACAACTCATTCGTATTAGAAATATTATTCGTATTATAAACATATGAAAGTTTAAATTGTCAATAATGCTTAATTCTCCATCTCTTTAAATTGTACGCTCCCCTGTGTTGGTCCCTCGCTGTCGCTGGTTTTTCAAGTTCGGTGCTCGTCAGGCCTCGTCGCCGTTTATTCAAGTTGGCAAAAGTTATGGGAAGATTTATTCGAAGCTTTCAAATATAAGATACAGATAAAAGATGAAAAAATTATAAGAAGTTCAAATTAATCCGCTTCGAATAATAGAAATTATCTTTATTCGATACTCGTTGAATAAAGATACCTTTTGAATTCGAACCTTCGAATAACGAGTAAGGATAAAGTATGTTTTATTCGAATCGTTATTTAAATAATTTTTTATCTAAATAATACCCAACTCTGGTCTATTTCAATAAAAATTTGCCCATCACTGTTCCTACAATTATATTATAATCCACGTGATTGTCTCTTGAACTGTTTTTTATTCGGAATAATATATGTTTTTCAACATATTTCTGTTCCCACAGATCGATTTTTGGAACAATTATGTATAAAAACAAGCGAAGGAAATAATACTTGTTTATGAAATATTTTTATATTAAAAATGGAGGTATCTCAAATGAAATTTGGAGTATTACGTACAATATTTCTTGGAATTTTTTGTCCTTGATATTAGGTTTGATTTTAATATTTTAGAAATCAACGCCAAAATATTGTCTGAAATATTTGAATACGTTCGTCAGAGAATGTAACATTTCATGATAACCGATATGGTTCCGTGATAAGTCACCTTTTCACCGACGAGAATCTCCTCCGTGGTCTTCTACACCGACGAGATGCCGTCGTTGGCTTTCTGTTTCTTACTCCGACGACAATATATCCTAGAGGGCGTAAGAGAACGGCAAAATTTGTTTGACGACGCGATGTCCCATAAGGCTGGCAGTCTTTAACAGTATCTCGTCGGTGACATCGTGTCGTCAAACAAATTTTGCCGTTCTCTTACGCCCTCTAGAATATATTGTCGTCGGAGTAAGAAACAGAAAGCCACCGACCGCATCTCGTCGGTGTAGAAGACCACTGAGGAGATTCTTGTCGGTAAAAAGGTAAATCATCACGGAACCATATCGGTTATCATGAAATGTTACATTCTCCGACGAACGTATTCAAATATTTCACACAATATTTTGGCGTTGATTTCTAAAATATTAAAATCAAAACTAATATCAAGGACAAAAATTTCCAAGAAATATTGTACGTAATACTTCTGTGGTGGCGATAGCACCACGTACGCCAATGTATATATTTCTCCTAAAAGTATTTCTTTTTCCTTCCCAACTCTGCTACGCTATTGTTCCCGGTTTCCTGTTCGCTAGTCGCACATTTGGTGACCAGCCCTTCACGAATTTCCAATGGATCCTTGAGAATGTCTCCAGGGTTCTGGTTTTCGTCAGTCTCGGTCCTTCGTCTGCCTCTTAACTTTCTCTATTTATGACTCTCATCCGCTGTCCCTATCGCTGTTGCTGTCTTCTCAAGTTTTCCTTTTCTATTTTCTTTTCTTTTTCTCTCCTATCTTTTTGCCTTTTCTAAACCCCGATGCGTTTGGGAAATGCAGCGAGGTAGTTAGTCGGTCGTAAGCCTCCGAGTCTGCATCACCAACGCAGCACTGACATCCGTACTTACCGTATTGTTAATAAACGAAGTGAGGACAATTTCCGTTGTTTTATATCACCTTATCCACTTCATTGGTGACCCCGACGTGATCGGTTTGTGCGGTTTATGCATTTTAGTGTCAGTGTGTTTAATAATAATAATAATAGCTTTAGACTTTGGTAGTATAAGTGGACATAGTAACATTTAAGTGATATTTAAGTGACTTGACATTTTTTTTTGTGTTTCGTAGACCTACGTGTGTGTGTAACGCCTCGTTTTGTGATAGACATAGTTTAGTGACTGTATAACGAAATAAACTGTAATTATGGATACGCCCGTTCCATCGACATCGGGATCGTGGATCGGGAAGGTGGGTGTGAGAATACCCGAGTTTTGCCCAAGCGATCCGGAGATGTGGTTCTCCATGGTCGAGAGAAGTTTTGAAGCATCCGGAATAACCACCGAAGCAACAAAATTCGGTTATGTATTGGGGGCACTGACCCCTCAGTACGCTACGGAAGTGAGAGATATCATCGTCAACCCTCCCGCAGCGAATCCTTTCTCAAAATTAAAGGAGGAATTGATTCGTCGGATCGGCGCGACACAAGATCAAAAGACGAGACGGCTGCTCGAACGCGAAGAGATCGGGGATCGCAAGCCGTCGCAATTCTTGCGGCACCTGCGAGGGTTGGCAGGTACGACCGTGCCGGATCCCGTACTACGCACACTGTGGGTGAGTCGGTTGCCTACCAATATGCAGGTAATATTGGCTACACAAAAGGACACTGAACTGAATAAGGTCGCCGAGTTAGCGGACGCCATAGCAGACACGATGACACCACGAGCGCATATTTGCGATACTGGCCACTCGGGCCCTTTGCCTCACGGTGCGGTAACACCATTCAATCCGGATACGGAGACATCATTGAATGTAAGGATGGCACAGATGACGTTGTCCTTGCGCCAAGAGATTTCGGAGCTCAAGAATCTGATTTATCAGGACAGAGGACGACAAAGCAGACCCTTTTACCACCGCCGTTCAAATTCCCGGAACCGTTCGCCATCGGGTTCACGCGATCGAGAGAGTCGAGGGCGCAACGAGTACGAAGATTACAACGGAAAATGTTGGTACCATTGGCGTTACGGAGGAAAGGCACATAAATGTGTGTCGCCATGTAATTTCAACGGTTCTGCCGCGGGAAACGACCAGGGAGGTCGTTGATGGCGGCCAGCGACCCGGTTCCCCCATCCCGCCGTCTATTCGTTACCGATTACCATACCAAGGTACAATTTTTAATAGACACGGGCGCCGACCTTTGCGTGTATCCGCGTAAACTATTGCATGGCCCGCGAGAAAGGTCGAACTATGAACTGACGGCGGCAAACGGAAGCATTATTTACACCTACGGCACCGTAACATTAAATCTACGCGTGGGTCTCCGGCGCGATCTTATTTGGCGATTTGTTGTGGCAGACGTGTCGAAACCAATAATCGGGGTCGACTTTCTCAATTATTTCGATCTGCTGGTCGACATACGCAACCGCTGTCTGGTCGACAGAACAACGTCGGTTAGGGTTCGCGGAAAATATTCTGATGAGGAGATATCTTCAATAAAGACCGTTTTCGGAAATACGGCATATCATGAGCTTTTGGCTACAATGCCGGAGCTCACCCGGCCCCGCGGAGTGCCGTGCGAGACGAAACATCATACCGTCCATCACATAAAAACCACCCCTGGACCACCCGTATCCTGCAAGCCACGGCGGCTTGCCCCGGATCGGCTCAGGGCAGCTAAGGAAGAATTTCAATTGATGATGCATATGGGCATTGCGCGACCATCGAAGAGCTCATGGTCATCACCGCTCCACATGGTGCAGAAGAAAGATGGCGAGGCTTGGAGACCCTGTGGCGATTACCGAGCATTAAATGCACGCTCAGTACCGGATCGTTAACCCGTACGTCACATAGAAGATTTCGCACAGCAATTATGTGGTAAACAAATATTTTCTACCATAGACCTGGTTCGCGCTTATAATCAGATTCCCGTCGCTCCCGAAGATATAAATAAAACCGCAATAGCTACTCCGTTTGGATTGTTCGAATTTCCTTTTATGTCATTTGGCTTACGTAACGCAGCACAAACTTTTCAAAGATTTATAGATGAAGTTTTACGCGAATTCAATTTTTGCTATGCTTACATAGACGATATTTTAATAGCGTCAGAGTCCCCGGCCGAGCACCTCCATCATTTGAAACTCCTGTTTGGTAAACTAAACGAATACGGTATAATCATTAACCCCAATAAATGTACGTTCGGAAGAGGAGAGATAAATTTCTTAGGTTACCGTGTAAATAGCCAAGGCACACAACCTTTACCTGATAAGGTAGAGGCAATTACAAATTATCCGTTACCGAAAACTGCAAAAGACCTACGACAGTTTCTAGGCATGCTAAATTTCTATCGTCGGTTCATTTCTAACGCCGCTACCAGCCAAGCATCCTTGCACGATCTGTTAGTGGGCAACATAAAAGGCAAGGCCCCACTGACCTGGACACCTGAGGCTCAACAGGCCTTTATTGACTGCAAGAATGCTCTGGCAGGTGCAACTCTTCTTGCACACCCCGAGGTCAATGCCACTCTGGCCATTACCTGCGATGCCTCTGATTTTACGGTGGGAGCTGTGTTACAGCAGCACGTTAACAATACCTGGCAACCACTTGCATTTTTCTCCAAGAAATTAGGAACTGCCGAGCAAAAGTATTCTGCATACGACCGTGAATTGTTATCAATTTATTTGGCAATTAAGCATTTTAGACATATGGTAGAAGGCAGACATTTCAGTATTTTCACGGATCACAAACCTATAACTTTTGCATTCCGACAAAAACTAGACAAATGTTCCCCGCGTCAATTCCGTTACTTAGACTACATTGCACAATTTACAACCGATATTATTCATATTTCCGGAAAAGAAAACGTGGTGGCTGACGCGTTGTCTAGAATTAACGCAGTGTCTTCCGTTATTAATTATGAGGCATTAGCGGAATCGCAAGCCCACGACCAAGAGTTACGGCAGTTAATAAATAGTACGTCAGGTTTGCGTTTGCGTAAAATATCATTAACTGGTTCATCTACCGAATTGTATTGCGATACATCTTCAGAAAATATAAGGCCATTTATTACTCTCCCTTTCCGACGTGCAGTTTTTGACCAATTACATGGTTTGTCACATCCGGGCATTAACGCGACGGTCAAGCTCGTAACACAGCGTTACGTTTGGCCGTCGATTAAAAGCGACGTCCGTGCCTGGGCACGTTGTTGTATACCGTGCCAGAAATCTAAGATATCGAAACATGTAAATTCACCCATTTCTGTTTTTGTTAAACCCTCCGCCCGCTTTGAACATATTCACTTAGACATAGTAATATTACCCGTGTCCGAAGGGTATCGATATTGCCTGACCTGCGTCGACAGGTACACCCGATGGCCGGAGGCGTTTCCGATGATCGATCAGGAGGCCCAGACGGTAGCCCGAACCTTTTATGACGGTTGGATATCGCGTTTTGGGACTCCTTTGCGTATTACCACTGATCAGGGCCGACAATTCGAGTCTAAATTATTTTATGCCCTTAATAACCTGATCGGCTCTAAGCACCTGCGTACTACGGCGTACCACCCGGCAGCGAATGGTATGGTTGAGCGTTTCCATCGACAGCTCAAAGCTGCAATCAAATGCCACGAATCGGAAAAATGGACCGAAACACTACCGACTGTTTTATTGGGCATTCGTTCGGCATGGAAGAACGACCTCAAGACAACGTCGGCCGAGTTAGTGTATGGTGAACCCTTGAAACTACCTGGAGAGTTTTTATCTACAGGTCCAACCGAAAATACAGAGGATGTTGCTAATTTCGTCTCTAGATTACGTGGTCATTTTGTAAAATTAAAACCGGTTAACGGGTCACGACATTCACTAAAAAAATCGTTCATTTTCAAAGATTTGCATACAACATCCCACGTTTTTATCCGTACAGATGCATCTAAAACTATTTTACAACCTCCATATACAGGTCCGTACGCTGTGGTTCGTCGAGGTGACAAGAATTACGTTATTCATATTAAAGGAAAAGACGTAACCATATCTATCGATAGATTAAAGCCCGCGTATATTTTAGCGGATGACAATGCTAACCCCACATCGGTACAGAATGTACCCAGTACTATTATAAATACACCAACACATACACCGGATTTACAAGCGCGTGTCACACGTTCTGGTAGACGTGTACGTTTCCCCGATCGGTTTCAAGCCACTCGGTAGGGTGTATGTGTATGGGTACGCATTTATTTTTCTTGCGATCCGTTTTATTTGCAATACTTTCGCGTTTACCATTGTTACGTGTAAAAACTTAGACATAGTATTACATTCAGAGTTTCATATTAGGTATCATGTATGTGTTTATTAGTTTTTATTACTCAGTTCCTCACATTATGAATGTTCGTTTAACATGTTTTGTGTGTTTTTATTTTTTATTTTTGTTTCCTCGTGTGATATGTTTATATATATTTATGTGTATTATGTTTTATGTATGTGTGTTTATTACGTTTTATGTATTTAATCGGTTATACGCGTACACATGTATATTGTGTTTATTTATAGTTATACCATATTTTGCGTTCTATATTTCATGCTAGTTTTCATTGTATCCGACCATTAAGGTATTCAGTGTAGTTTGCGTTGTTAATTTTGTTTTTTTTCGTAATTGTTTCAATTACTGGCAGGGGGGTACTGTGGTGGCGATAGCACCACGTACGCCAATGTATATATTTCTCCTAAAAGTATTTCTTTTTCCTTCCCAACTCTGCTACGCTATTGTTCCCGGTTTCCTGTTCGCTAGTCGCACATTTGGTGACCAGCCCTTCACGAATTTCCAATGGATCCTTGAGAATGTCTCCAGGGTTCTGGTTTTCGTCAGTCTCGGTCCTTCGTCTGCCTCTTAACTTTCTCTATTTATGACTCTCATCCGCTGTCCCTATCGCTGTTGCTGTCTTCTCAAGTTTTCCTTTTCTATTTTCTTTTCTTTTTCTCTCCTATCTTTTTGCCTTTTCTAAACCCCGATGCGTTTGGGAAATGCAGCGAGGTAGTTAGTCGGTCGTAAGCCTCCGAGTCTGCATCACCAACGCAGCACTGACATCCGCACTTACCGTATTGTTAATAAACGAAGTGAGGACAATTTCCGTTGTTTTATATCACCTTATCCACTTCACTTCAAATTTCATATGAGATACCTCAATTTTTAATATAAAAACATTTCATAAACGAGCATTATTTCCTTCGCTTGTTTTTATACATAATTGTTCCAAGAATCGATCTGTGGGAACTGGGAACGGAAATATGTTGAAAAACAGAGTAAGATCAAGAGTTAGATCAAGGCTTTACTATAAAAAACTAGAGGGGGGTTGTTGCTCGCTCGCTTCGCGAGCTTCGCGGGTGGGGATGTTGTAGCTCGCTCGCTCTGCGAGCTCGCGAGAGGGTTGGTGGTACGGATGTTATTTTGTGTGTGACTCTCCACGAGCCACAGAAAGAACTTCCCGATTCGTTAGTTGCAGTATATTATTATCATTATTTATTGAACGTTTTAAGAAGATTATACATTCTCAGGGAAGTTCAATAGTTTTCTACTTATCAAAATGTTTGCTATATGGCGTCGCATTAAACCAACATCGTATGCTCGTTGCTCGCTTGGTTCCTTGTTATAGCATAGTAATGTTGCAAAATAAATTGCAAATGCTCCACAATCAAACGCATTGTTTTGATATTGTACTCTGTGAAATATATACTTCTTCTTATATTTATAAAGGGCATTCAAATAATCTATTACATCATGGTTCAAATGATTAGCATTAAAACTATCATAAATGTGTACATTTCCGTTACCATCAGATCTTGTGCAAATCCAATGTCCTACTACCTTTTTTCCAATTTCACCAGTGTATATTATCTGAATATTCGTCTCATGTTCTGGGATCTCTTGTAAATTACTCAAAAAAGCTCGAACGTAACCAGTATCTTGAGCAAAGTTGTATATTCCACGCTCGTTTAGATTTCTGTTCATAATTTCGTGAAATAAATTAATATGTTTATCTTGTAAATAACAATCAGGTTTTATGACTTCTTTACATTCGGCTGTTTCTAAAGCATAGTTATAACCATCATTGAGGAAACAGTCTGCAGGCACTGCATATTCATGATTATGTTGCTCGATATGCTGGTCCGAGATCATTAAACATTCATCAAAAATTGTAAAATTTTCAGGATTCATTTGTTGATTTGTGATTGTTACATCTTCTTATCGAGGATTGCATAAATTGGCTTATGATAGCTGAAATATGTTTCATAAACACCGCAATCTATATCATCAACATTTGAGAAAATGACATCTATTTGCGTATTCAAATTGGTCGTTATACTTTTGGATGGTAATTTAGTTTTTAAATTGTACTTGTTCAAAAGGTTAATCAAATAATTATTACCATTAAAATCTTTTCACTTTCAATTGTAATTTTATTCATTATTCGCTGTACAACGCTACCAAACATAGAATTAGTTGCTTTTGGTGATTTATAACAGTAGCATCAGTTTAAAAAAAAGTTAAAAAAAAAAAATTTTTTTTTAAATCTAAAAAAAAAAAATTTTTTTTAAATCTAAAAAAAAAATTAAGAAAAAAATTTTTTATGTAATTGCGTTTGTTTCTTTGGTGGAAAATTTCCGTCCTCTCGTATAATTTGCATTGTTGAATGAACTTCTTTCGAAAAAAACTAAAAAAACTAAAAAACTACTTGACCAATATGGACCAAAATCTAATCAGCTCTAAGTTACAGCGGGGCACATCGATTGCATCATTCATCATTCCGATCGCGTAGTTACTTTTTCTGAAAACGTTAACGAAAAATTTGATACCATAGAAACGGACATACGCACACACACACACACACACACACATACCGACATTTTGATAAAAATAGTCTAAAATGACTCCAATGACCATGAAACGTGAAGATCTGCTAAAAATTCGATTTTCGATTTTCGGGGTAATTACAGTAATTTCCCTATGAATCGGGAAGTTAATTTGCTTGTCGACATCGTTGGTAAAAGGAATTATTGTAAATATTAACCAGTTCGAAATAATAAATTTATCAGTGTATTATGTTGAATAAATTAATGCGTGCGAATATTCATGGTTTAAAAGTTATTCTGTACCTCGAGTTCTATTACCTACTTTTACTAAAAAATTAGATGGCAAGGTGGTCAAGGGAGTGCTTGTCGACATCGTTGGCAAAAGGAATTGTTATAAACATTAAGCACCCAGAAATAATAAATTTATCAGTGTATTGTGTTCAATAAATTAATGCGTGCGAATATTCATGGATTAAAAATTATTCTGTACATCGAATTCTATTACCTACTTTTACTAAAAAATTAGATGGCAAGGTGGTCAAGGGAGTGCTTGTCGACATCGTTGGCAAAAGGAATTGTTATAAACATTAAACAGACAGAAATAATTAATTTATCAATAATTACTATCACGAAGATCGAAATCGATCGATATTAGATGGAGCGGGGGGAGTTGCGCATCGCTACAAAGGTGCGCGCGCCTGAACTCGGCGAGCGCGCTCAGTCAGTCAGACGGGCCAAGGATTCCGGCCCGGCAGGAGCGCTCGGGCGCCGGGACCAGGAGAGGACCTGGGGAGGACCAGAGCCTGACCAGAGACCGCCCTGGGAGTGACCAGTGACTGATCAGAGATTTACCAGTGCTTGATTTACCAGTGATTTACCTGTGACTGATCAGAGATTTACCAGTGATTGATTTATCAGTCATTTACCTGTGACTGATCAGAGATTTACCAGTGATTGATTTACCAGTGATTTAAAAGTGATTTACGAGTGATTTAAAAGTGATTTAAAGTGAATTACATGTGAATTACAAGTGAATTACAAGTGAATTCCAAGTGAATTCCAAGTGAATTCCAAGTGAATTCCAAGTGAATTCCAAGTGAATTCCAAGTGAATTCCAAGTGAATTCCAAGTGAATTTCAAGTGAATTACAAGTGAATTACAAGTGAATTACAAGTGAATTACAAGTGAATTACAAGTGAATTACAAGTGAATTACAAGTGAATTACAAGTGAATTACAAGTGAATTACAAGTGAATTACAAGTGAATTACAAGTGAATTACAAGTGAATTACAAGTGAATTACAAGTCAATTACAAGTCAATTACAAGTCAATTACAAGTCAATTACAAGTCAATTACAAGTGAATTACAAGTGAATTACAAGTGAATTACAAGTGAATTACAAGTGAATTACAAGTCAATTACAAGTCAATTACAAGTCAATTACAAGTCAATTACAAGTCAATTACAAGTCAATTACAAGTCAATTACAAGTCAATTACAAGTCAATTACAAGTCAATTACAAGTGAATTACAAGTGAATTACCAGTGTTTTACGAGTGATTTACGATGGATATACGAGTGATTTACGAGTGATTTGCGAGTGACTGACCACCTGGCTGACCCGTGATTTACCAGTGACTGACCACCTGGCTGACCAGTGACTAACCAGAGGCTGCCAAGTGTTTATTCGCCTTGCTGACTAGTCTACTCCACCTGCACCAGTTTCAACAATGGTAAGTCTCAACAATTTTATTTTTATTTGTGAGTGTTATGTGCTTTACAGCACAGGGTGGGCCAAGGGTTCTACAATGCTTGTGTTGATTACCCTTGGCCCACCTTCAACAATTTTCTCCGTCAACTGTCAATTCAACAAACACCGTCGATTATTATTTCTCATAACCTAATTGAAATTTCCACTGGAACTTTCAATCTTCTAAAAATGTATATTTCTGATTTAAAATTGGTATTCCTTCGAATGGATATCCCTTAGGGGCTCACTCGCGGATAGCGAAACCGTGAGTGAGTACGGGGTGTCGCGTCCCCGGGGTCCCGAAGCGCCTATAGGCCGCACTCGTGTGCGGGGTTACTTTGGCTCTCGTGAGCTGGCGTTAGGTTGGCTCTCGTGAGCGGGTTAGATTCGCACTCGTGTGCGAGGTATGTAGGCCGTACTCGTGTACGGGGTTTATAGTTGCTTCTCATCGAATCTTCATTATCTTCATTTTTGTTACTCGATTTCTACTTGAAATTTGGTTCTGAACTTTTACAAGTTCCTCTTGGTATGCGGGGTTTATTTGGCTCTTGAGAGCTGGTTAGATTTGCACTCGTGTGCGAGGTATGTAGGCCGTACTCGTGTACGGGGTTCATAGTTTCATCCCGTCGCATCTTAATCATCGTCATTTTTATTTCTAACGTCGACGAACATACATCGAACGAAGAGAATACATCGATCGAAGAACATACATCGAACGAAGAGGATACATCGAATGAAGAGGACACACCAACGAAGACTGCTGCGTATTTTTAAGTTAATTATATTTGCTGAGCAATTATTGTCTTAGCGTCACCCCCGAACCAGAGCCTTCTGCTCTGGTTCATGTTTCTTCTTTGCGAATCAAAGCCTTCTGCTTCGATTCTTCCCTCTTGCGCGACTTAGTTTATTTGCCGACAATAATTGCTCGATTTACGTGCGTGCGTTAATTATTAAGATTTTATATCGTCGTTGTAAATATGTCGAGTAATTATTGCCGGTAACTTCACTTTGCTCGGCCCGTTTTTTTCACTCCGACACAGCCTTCTGTTGTGTCGGACCTTGCTTGTATGTACCAGACCAGTCGGTACCGGTATTCGGCGTGGATACATTGAGAGTGGGTGGTTGAGAGGCTGTGTTCATCGTGTTACACTGTTAAGTGAAAAATCCTCTCTTTTGTAATACCACCCGAGCCACCTCAACGTTTCGTTGTTTGGTGGCAGGTGGTTTTAGGAGTAAATGGGATATCGTTTGAACACGTCTCTTGGCCATCGCTCTTGGTGAGGACACGTCGGGTATCGTTGCTGGCTGGAGTTGGGCTGCAAGCATTGTACGCGTCGCGTCACCCTCGAACCAGAGCCCTTTGCTCTGGTTCGTTCTTGTTTCTCTCTTTGAAAGAATCAGAGCCTTCTGCCTGATTCGCCTTTTGTCCCCCGTGGATCGGAGACTTCTTCTCCGATTCACATCTTTTGCTCCGCAATAATTACTCGACATACTGCGTTAATATGAGTTCATAGTTGTTAGGAAAGGGAGCCAGAAGGAATATTGTATTCGTTCTGACTTCCTTTCCGGGTCTCTTGTGCAGCAACCTCCTCGTGGTGAGACCTGGGCAATCGGTATTATCCTCTATTTGTAAGAACTTCTAGTATCTTACAAATAGTGGATAATATCGAGCTAATAGCTGCACACTTAGAATTTCCGATAACATTGCATAGTAAAATTTAAAACTTGCTAAATATAAAAACTTGTGTACTTAATTGAATTGTGTGTGAATTTATTATAAGCTAGCTCGAGGTGGGTCAAGGGTACTTTAAAGCTTTCTTTGTTTTCTCTTGGCCCACCTTCAACAATTTTCTCCGTCAAATGTCAATTCGAGGATCACCGTCGTTTATTATTTCTCATATCTTAATTGAAATTTCCCTCAGGGGCTCACTCACGGATGGGGCCGTGAGTGAGTACGGGGTTTTGCGTCCCCGGGGTCCCGAAGCGCCTATAGGTCGCACTCGTGTGCGGGGTTGGTTTGGCTCTCGTGAGCTGGTGTTAGGTTGGCTCTCGTGAGCTGGTGTCAGGTTGGCTCTCGTGTACGGGGTTAGTTTGGCTCTCGTGAGCTGGTTAGATTTGCACTCGTGTGTGAGGTATGTAGGCCGTACTTGTGTACGGGGTTCATAGTTTCATCCCGTCGCATCTTCACTATCGTCATTTTTATTTCTAACGTCCACGAAGAGGATACAACGATCGAAGAACATACATCGATCGAAGAACATACATCGAACGAAGAACATACATCGAACGAAGAACATACATCGAACGAAGAGGATACATCGAATGAAGAGGACACACCAACGAAGACTGCGGCGTATTTTTAAGTTAATTATAGTTGCTGAGCAATTATTGTCTTAGCGTCACCCCCGCACCAGAGCCTTCTGCTTTGGTTCATGTTTCTTCTTTGCGAATCAAAGCCTTCTGCTTTGATTCTTCCCTCTTGTGCGACTTAGTTTATTTGCCGACAATAATTGCTCGATTTGCGTGCGTGCGTTAATTATTAAGATCGTATATCGTCGTTGTAAATATGTCGAGTAATTATTGCCTTAACTTCACTTTGCTCGGCTCGTTTTTTTCACTCCGACACAGCCTTCTGCTGTGTAGGACCTTGCTTGGGTGGTTGAGAGGCTGTGTTCATCGTGTTACACTGTAAGTGAAAAATCCTCTCTTTTGTAATACCACCCGAGCCACCTCAACGTTTCGTTGTTTGGTGGCAGGTGGTTTTAGGAGTAAATGGGATATCGTTTGAACACGTCTCTTGGCCATCGCTCTTGGTGAGGACACGTCCGGGTATCGTTGCTGGCTGGAGTTGGGCTGCAAGCATTGTACGCGTCGCGTCATCCTCGAACCAGAGCCCTTTGCTCTGGTTCGTTCTTGTTTCTCTCTTTGAAAGAATCAGAGCCTTCTGCTCTGATTCGCCTTTGGCCTCCCGTGGATCGGAGACTTCTTCTCCGATTCACACCTTTTGCCCCGCAATAATTACTCGACATACTGCGTTAATATAAGATCGTTGTTGTTAGGAAAGGGAGCCAGAAGGAATATTGAATTCGTTCCGACTCCCTTTCCGGGTCTCTTGTGCAGCTACCTCCTCGTGGTGAGACCTGGGCAATCGGTATTATCATCCTCTATTTGTAAGAACTTCTAGTATCTTACAAATAGTGGATAATATCGAGCTAATAGCTGCACACTTAGAATTTCCGTTTATATTTTATACTAGAATGTAAGACATGCTAGATGTAAGAACAAATGTATTGAAAGATTTTCAATAAAGATAACATGTTGCAATGTCACCTTCCCTCAAAACAAAACGTTTCGAGCTGGTTCATTTGATTTTTCTATATGTATATTAACGCGAATAATAATTGATTACTTCCAGCTATTATTGTTCTGCCACTTTCCCCAAGTGCCCCTATACAAAGTAGCACGGTCTAGTTTTAGTGAATATTAGTAGGACTAAATCCACATACCTACACTGCTAACGGAGTCTTACGTAGTTCACGAGCAAACGTTCTATTTAGGTAGAGAGCGCGGAATCACCGACGAGTATGTCGTCGGTTGTGGAACTTTTAGTGACGTGGTATTTCAGATCACTGTAAGTTCCACGTTATCCCCGCGCCCGGTCGCGCCCGGTTACTGGTCTCGCTGAATAGCACAGGGGCTGGCGGGCTTTAATAGTAACTCGTCGGTGGTCGGTGGCTTTCTGTTTCTTACTTCAGCGACAATATATCCTAGAGGGCGCAAGAGAACGCTAAAATTTGTGTGACGACGCGATGTCCCATAAGGCTGGCAGTCTTTAACAGTATGTATTTCGTCGGTGCTCAAAGAATCAAGATGAAATATAGCTCATTTTGTAGTTGGAGCTTATCCAATGGCATAAAACTCCTTGGATTCGATTGCTGTACATAATAAATTTTTTGCCTATTTCTAACACTTATATTACAAAATATCTCCCTAATCTCATCAAATCATGAGTTAGTCGCACTGGATTGAATCTTCCTCTTTCCAATGAGCCCTTGTCCAGTGAAAAATATGCTCATACAAGGAAGAATACTAACCTGGCGTGAAACCATATTTTCGCCTAAAGTGTCGGTAATTTCGTCGGTAACTTTGTTACTCTATTTTATCACGGTGGTACATACCCTTAATACCCTACCCCCTTAAAAATGGAGGTGTCCCACTTGGACTCCGACCGATTGGACACGTCCCGATTGGACACGTCCCGATTGGACACGTCCCGATTGGACACGTCCCGATTGGACACGTCCCGATTGGACTGTCCCGATTGGACGCGTTCCTTTTCGACTCCGTGCCGATTGGACTCGTGCCGTTTGGACGCCGTGCCGTTTGGACGCCGTGCCGTTTGGACGCCGTGCCGATTGAACGCCGTGGCGGCTGTATTCATGACGTTTGGACGCCGTAAATTTTATAATCATTGCTTTTCGAAGTCTACATATGGTGATATTGTATTGTGAAATATATGATTAAATATGATTTGGAATCTATTAAATTTTAAATTATGATTAAGAATCTATTAATGAAAAATAATTATGTAAAGCTTCGGAGGGGGGTGATTCCGAAGTCTTACTCCGGAAACTTTATTTTAAGAGCGAGCGGAAATGACATTAGTCTGGGTTAGGTTTGGCTAGATAACTGAAGTTGTTGTTAACCATATATTTCACAATACAATATCATCATATGTAGACTTCGAAAAGCAATGATTATAAAATTTACGGCGTCCAAATGTCATGAATCCAACCGCCACGGCGTCCAAAAGGCACGAGCAGGCACGAGTCTGAAGAAACACATAAAAATTAAAATTCAAATCCAAATTTAATAGGTTCCCATATATTTCACAATACAATATCACCGTATGTAGACCATATGTAGACTTCGAAAAGCAATGATTATAAAATTTACGGCGTCCAAACGTCATGAATTCAGCCGCCACGGCGTCCAATCGGCACGGCGCCCAAACGGCACGGCGTCCAAACGGCACGAGTCCAATCGGCACGGAGTCGAAAAGGAACGCGTCCAATCGGCACCGTCCAATCGGGACGTGTCCAATCGGTCGGAGTCCAAACGGGCATCACTCGTTTCTTGTCCGGGGAAGAGTGAGTGTAGGAGCTTTTCCAGGCTAGAAATGAAGCAGGTGGCAGCACTATATGGTGACCACCTTCTAACAATGGGGTGATCACTTTCTTATTCTTCTCTGATAGTATCTCTCTCGTCGGTGATGCAGTAACCGTCGCGCGCCGCTTACCGAGCGCAGCCGCTAGGTGGCAGCACAGACTCGCGGTAATGCCGATAATTAAAATATTCAGTATCGGATACAGGTTTTCAAAAAGAAGGTATAGTCCAAGTTGTTTGTTGGTTCGGTCGGGGGGCGGAGAAGGGCGGCCCGACTACGATTGGAAATCGACGTTATCGACATCACATCGTGCTTGTGCTGGCATTTAGCGGCTGTGCTCATTAGACGACGCAGGTACATAAGAGCATGGCGGCATCCTTACCTGTCAATAACGCTCGGAATCGCTCAACATTACACGCGTATAACTTTGGAATGAGTGATCTCCGCGCATTAAAACTTGTATATTTGGAGTCTTCTCGTCAAAAATCTACAGGATTGTACAAAAAAAGAGTAAAATGTTTGGACCCGAAAAGTGAAGTTTAATCTATGGCTTTTATAAAGTGACTATTTTGCAAGTACATCCAACAACGATATATCGTTGTTCGGTCCTAAAAGGGTAAAGGGGGGAATCCCATTGAGACTCATGCATTTTAGACAATTTGTAAGATACAAATGGTTAGGTTGTTATTAGACTGCGAATTTGTATGTATTTATAAATAAAATTGGGTGGGTGGAATATAAAACAGTAAAAGATTAGAACTATCTAAGAATATTGTTATGACGTCTTCAATGTAAAAAAATAAATGATGTATTTGATGATGAAATGAATTTTTATCCAATTGCACTGTCCACATTTATCCAACTCCTACTGTCGTTGCAGAACATTTTCATTTTGCAGAAAGATCCGCAGTCTAGTTATTATACAGTATGTCCGTTTTAAATGTCTACACGTGATTATTTTTATCAGTATCAGAGAGATAAAAATGTTTCAGATGAAAGTTGTATGGTATCGTGGGACATTATTGTGATAATTGTTTGCCCTTGAGATAGCATTGGGGTGTCCTGCGAAGGACCCATTTAAATTTGGTGGACCTGTTTATGCGTGACGCCCTTACAGATTTTAATGATTTTTGGATATGTCATAGAACTCAACATTTTTAACAACTTTTTCCTTTGCATATTCGTGTCGGTCGGTTTTAGTTTCCGAGATATTAGCGAAGAACAGGCGAAAAACTGCCGATACTATTTCATTGAATGTATTTCTAATCTTTTCGTTTGATCCTACTACCGAGCGGCGGTAAAATCCTATCGCTGCAGCATTTTGAAATTTTGTTGTGATGTGGATGAATGCGAAATTGTCATAAATAATAATTGAAAAAAAAAATAATTATTTTAAAAACCACGTTTTTAAAATGGACTAGAAAGTATAAAATAATTTGAAGATAAAATACTTGTAAGATTTAAAACGAACCGTTTAAATTTTCGCGCCACTCGACTTTCGACATCCCCACACACTTCCGTTACACATTTTCGTGTCGCGATTTCCGTGAAGCGGATAGGCTTACACCCCGCCAAAAGAAGTTTCACTTCAAAAATAATTGCCGATCGCTGTGAATTCTTCAAAGAAACAGTAGACAAGTGGTTGCATTGGAATTACGCATACGTCCACCCGAGCATGCACGTACAGACAATATTCAATGTACTGTTGAGTGCTGACAAGAAGATCCCTGGCAGGAATGCGGTGACGTAGGCAAGAATGCACACCCGATTGGTTGGCTTGGAAGGGGCGCGGCTAGGCTCACACGCAATTTCGGCTAGAGCGTTCTATTGGCCGAAGCAGTCACACACACTACTCGAGTAAATAAGGGAATCCTACTATTATGCAACGTGTGACGTAAGCAGTCGAAACGGCGTGATCACGCGGCGACTACGGGAGCGTGAGAGGTGGGGATGGGCGGAGCAAGCTGGGGACCCCTCTTGCCTCTGTGCCCCCCCGGGGAGCTTCTTGTCAGCACTCAACAGTAGTGATACCGGCATTTTTTCGCTAATGTCTCGGAAACTAAAACCGTCCGACATGAATATGCAAAGGAAAAAGTTGTTCAGAATGTTGATTTCTATGACATATCCAAAAATCGTCAAAATCGATGAGAACGTCACACATCGAAATGTTGACCTTAAATTTTTATATGGATCCCTATATTTTTATTACAGGTGCTTCTGGCTAGTATTGATGAGTTTTCAAAACACTGACTACATACATACAGTGACTACCACTAATATTCGGGCACTCTTAAAAAGACGATAACTTTTTTAACATCGGTTTTGTTACGTAACGTGAAAAGAATTATTGAAAAAATTGCAATTGGTCGGAATTGCAGATTAAGTACTAAAAGTTATATTTTACAACTTTTTTATGTGGGCTCATATTGAAACTGTAGAAAACACGTTTCGTAAATCTATATTGATTAAACATATTCTGAAAATTTCATTAAAATCGGTCAACGTTGCAATGAACTACAAACGTTTAAAGAAGTTAAAAAATGCCATTTTTCACGATTTTCGGCCTCTAACTGCAATAAATCTAAGGATTCATACATCTTTCAATGCCTGTCGTTTTTTCCCACATCAACTGATTTCCATGAAACTTTTACAATGCCACAGATCTATACAAAACATATTTTTTAAATTTCCGATTTAGATGCACATAAAAAAGTTGTAAAATGCAACTTTTACTATTTTCTCTACAATTCCGACCAATTGCAATTTTTGAAAAAATTTCTTTTCACATCATATTGTAAACTAATTGCTCTAACTTCTCACAAAAGTTAAAATCGTGTGGTTCAACATCAAAAATGTTATCGTTTTTTTAAGAGCGTCCGAAAATTAATGGGAGTCACTGTATATATTTTGCATAAGTCGGATCATTGTCGTCTTATTAACTTTTAAAGCGCTGCGCCGCGCCGCGTCGCGCCGTTCTCAGTCCAAACCAATTGCGGAAAGCAGACCCGATGTTTCATGGTTCACACGATAAATAAAAACTCGACTTGTTATTGATCTGAAGTAATTACCTCAAACAGTTGCAGCGCCCGAGGCGTTAAACGTCGGCTAGCGTGTCTTGTCAATTGAGTCCGCTCAGAAATCTCGAGGTAAATAGACATGAAAGGAGGAAACAAATGAGAATGCGAAAGCCGAGAAATCCGAGAGGACAAGATCGAGAGAAAAAGTTAGGGGGTGTATACTTAGTGAACTACTTTGTCGAAGAATGGGTTCAGCTCGGGGCATATTCGAAGGACACGGCTGGTTGACGGTATACAGAGAGCATGGGAAATCTAGTACGATGAATCTCGTGTCAGATCGTCCGTAGCGGGCTTGTTCGCGGCTCGCGTGAGCTGCACGGTAGCAAATTTCGTTCCCGGACTGGATTCGCAATCGTACAATGTAGCTACTACACGGAAGATTGAAGATTGGTACTGCTGTGTACCTTGATCCCACTAGAGTTGGTTTCCGTGATTGCCGCGGAGATCAACCGATCATCAGGCTAAAGTCGTGTATCTGTCATGCCGTACACGCTATCATTAAGCCGTTACACATGAAATGTCAAATTTTTAAAGGTAAGGTTAAACGAACGTAACTTCCTCCTGAATAAACCTCTGTTGATACATTGTAAGGTCCATTGTAATCAATATTTTCAATTAATGAATTTTTCTCGATTCTGTTACGGTAGAAATTTAATTGTTTGGTTGTTCTGTTTTAATCGTCATTTACGTTTCTCATCCACGTTTTGTCTAAACAGTACATAATGCTATCTCCAGTATGTTTATATTTCCACTCGTAAAGATTTCACAAAAATGACAATGATTGACTTTGAAATAAGCTTGTTGGATAACTGAATATCTCAACTGATAAATACTCTCGAACTTTGTTACTTCCAAAATAACTTATTGTTACGTGATGACAGTCGCTGATAATGAATTACCGCGTGAATATCAAAATAATCCACTTCTCACCACGATAATTAAAATCAATTTTAGTTAAAGCAATTGAAAAGTTACACCATTAAAAGCGATGCATAAGAGAACATAAGAAGATTCGCTTTGATAACAATTATTTAGAAATTTGCTATTGAGAGCTTTCAGATTGAAAAGTAAAGTAAAAATTATATTAAAGTTTTATAGAACCGTGAATTTTCTTTTATTTTGCGTACTACTGAATACTTTAATTAAGACGTATCAACTACGAACTACTTGTTACATAAGAACTACAGTAATTATACACGGTATGTTCGTTCCATATAATTATTGCTACACTATAGTCAATCTGAACTCAGCAGTCTAACGTATGCTTATGCAATTGATGGGTTTACTATCTGTAAGCGTTCATTTTCCTCATGTCATTTTCATGCAGCCAATAGTTCACTTATCAGCACATTATGCAGGGAGTAATTGTTGCGAGTGCATGAGCATCTGCAAAAAGTAATGAAACACTAAAATTCTGATTTTCGAAATATTAATTGGTATTTGAACTGTCACCATTTCGTAAAAAATATATATATTATGCAAATATTTTTGCGCTCAACTTTTTTAACAGATGTCCACCGATCCAAAAATTGCTATGAGAAAGTATTTCTTAACACCACATACATAATCATACGTTTCGAGAGCAAAGATTAACCTAATCGACGAGATTGCATCATGTCACGTGTTACTTTGATTATGTTATAATTAGGCTGCGGTTTTTATGCATTTATGACAAAAATTTGTAGGAGGAAAGCAACACGGTAAAAATGTTAGAAGAATTTTAAAACATTGTCGTAGTAATTCCAATCTATTGGACCTATTAACAAAAGAAAAACTATTTTATTGCAGCTTATTGCAATTGGGGCAGATAATTTTTATTTTGCATTAAGATGCGCAGTCTACTTTAGAGTTATTTTCAATTACAGTATTGGAATTGTGCAATTACAATATCAGTGTCCTTGACATTATCTTTTTATTTATTAATACAGAATTTCATTCAATCCATTGCATAATTTCTGATTGCAAGTAACTTCTTTTCAATTATAGTACGTTTACAATGAGTCATAACTAAATAGTTAAAATTAGAACTTATTTATAATTTACAATATTTTCAACAGTCAATTACCAAAAAGTTCACGGCGTTCCATAAATAGTGTCACGTAAAAATATAAAATAAAATTTTCTGTAATACTGCAGAGAAAGATTATATGCTTCTAAAAGTTTCAAAGGCTTCGACATTCAATTATTAACGTGATGGAATGCCACTTAAAAAATATTTTAGCTATCACGCGCTGCGGACGAAAACATTCCATGCAGGAAAGTGCAATTAATTACATCGTTCCTTTTCTTGCGTGGCTTTTGTTCTATCGAGTGTCCTTTGTCTGAAATGGAGAAAATTGTCGCCACTCGAAAAGTGCTGCGTTGTACTGGAAGAGCGAGGCGTGCACGTGTGGAACGATTTCTGGACGACACGCTCATATTTTCTGCGCGCCATTGTAAACGTTTATTGCACAGCACATAGCGTGCCGTGTCGTGTCGTAGATAGAACATGTCAGGCTGTATAGTTCGACATTCGACTGCATATGTACACGTGACTGTCGTTACTGTACGATGAGAGTGAATCAACGACGTGAGGACTGACTAACTCGACAACGACTTACGCATGTTTACGTAGTACATATTTTTGGAACTAGAAGGAACTACACTAAAAACTATTAAACGAAACTTTCACGGAACGAACCAATCTTATCACAATGTCAGACACTTATCATTACGATATATCCGCACGTTATCATTATAACTTTTATCTGAAACATTCTTGTACATTTCTGAGATTTACAGACATCGCGTGCAGACACTTAAAACGGATTCGACATATTGTGCAAATATATCACGCACATGACCGTATACAGGGTGTCCCAAAAATATTGCATTTCTTTGAAAAGAGTGATTCCTAAGGTTATTTGAAATCACTTTTTCCAGTACGAAAATGTTCTCCGTGGCTTCGTTGAGTAGTTGTTAACGAAAAACCCGGGGCCAATCTGAGCGCGGCTACAGCGGGCGGATTCCGGGTCGATCAATGCCAACGTCGATTACGCTCAGTGGAGCCTGTTGCTCAGCCGGACTATCCCCGCCTTTGTGCGCCAAATCCACGCTCTAATTAGCCAGTAGTTTTCGTTGATAACTTTTTAACGAAGCCTCGAAGAACATTTTCGAAAAGGAAACAGTTACTTGAAATGCACTCAGGAATCGCCCCTCTCAAGGAAGTATATTTTTGGGACACTCTGTATATTATCAATAGAACCTAGATTTCCTCCACACATTCAATGTCATTAACTTGATTCACATTCCACATTCAGTTATTTTCATTGTATCATGATCATGTAAATAGAATTTGTTTACCTTTATAATTATGGTGAATTGGCTTATATCCGTAGAATATGCGAATTAAAAATATTTTTAATTACATTTTTCTCAATATTCGAAATATTAAAAATATGTCCATCTGAATGCTACTTAAGGTTGTTATACACATACTTAGCCATCTTTGTGTAGATCACAAGCTTTCAATTTGTACTTAAGTGCGGAAAAGTTTTTGATTAATTCAGCTGCACACATGTGCAGTTATCAATAAAAGTTTAGATATCGGCAAGATAATGTGCTTTGTCATCATGGAAAAAGACCAAGATCTCGTTGGAGTATTGACAATGCAATAATGGAGTATTGATTAAATTTTTGAACCCTTATGTTATTACATCTGTGAAATTGTGCGTGTATATCTTCTTGTGCATCGTTCCCTTAAATGTTTGACAGTGACGTAAAAAGTGTTCGTATACTGATCCATTTCAAGCAATTTGTTAAATCAACAAAAAGTTCAAGAATTGATAAAAATATACGAGCAATAAGTATTTGTACCATTTTTATGCTATAGAGTTACTTAGCATTCTTAGTATTTGATGACCTTTCAAACGATGTGTCTTTGCTAACTAATTGTTTGGAAAATTGCAACTGGTGTCTCTATTACTTGCAATTTTGTGAAAAAACTTGCAATGTAACATGAAGTGCTTCTGGAAATTGTGCGAAATCATTTACTTTTACATGCTGAAAAACCAAAACAAAAAATGAACTTTTTACCACCAGTGACCGAAGTTATTTAAGTGGAATATTGTATTTTTTATGTATTACTTTAGGTTTCAGGTTAGAAAATGTGAAAATTTCATTACAAACATATTTTGGAAAGCTGAATTAATTTAGATTGATAATCAAGTTTTTCATAATTTCAAACATTTGAGTACTTCATGACTAGAACGTAAGTCTGCAATAAAAAATACAATGTGCCATTTAAAAACTCACTTTCTAGTATGAACAAAGATTTAGGGTCAGTACAGGAAAACAAATTCGACCAAGGACACTAGATATAAATATTTATCACAATTATTCAAATTTCCAAACGGATTGTTTTTTTTACTGAAATCTTCTTTATTTCTTTATTTGAAAATATTATCACCAATCGATGATAGGAAAATTTCTTTTTCCTTTGACAATCAATTAGTTTCATAAATTTTAATCCATGAAAAGAGTTTTTTTACGATATCAGCACTTATGTTCGCACAAGTATGAATTAGAAAGTGTAATATGAAATATTCATAAGACCGATAATGGAATCAATATAACATTGAATAGAGGAGATTCCATGAAATTATTAATGGAGCATTCAATTTGTAAATTAAACATAATGTTACGCAAGAAACTATGCACGCATAGCCAATAAGATACGTGTACTTATCTATAAATTAAAATGACTAGCGGATAAAGACCAGCATGAGATCGACAATTTTATGTCATTATTTGGAAATTTCATTTACGTACTCACGATAAAAACAAATGCTTTCATACACTGAAAAACCACTCACATACAAATGTAATAACCTCCTGAACTCGACTAGTTAAAATATTGTACAACTCCGACAACCGAGATTAAAGTTTTAATTTTTCGATGCGCAGAGTGATTCGGCACAATCGAAAAATTGATTTAATAAGTCAATTGAGCAATTGACGATCAATGTCGTAAGAAACACTGCACTATATATTATAATATTATAATGGCGTAATTTCATTTGTTTTTAATTATTTAACTACATTCCACCAATCCGATCATCTTGAAACTTTCCGATATATTAGATAGGTAACAGAAAAAATAGGTAACTAAAAAAATAACATTTTTCTACCCCTAATAATTTGCTCACAATTGTGAAAAAATATATGAAATGCAGGAGGTAAGTTCGAGTATTTTCTTAAATGAGGGGTTAGCCACTTGAAATTTTGGGTGATTATCTTTCAACCTGAAAGCATTGTTTTGTACACGACACCAATAAAAATTATCGTACGGGCCGCTGGACCATGCTTATTCTGTTAGACCCTTTATCGCATTCAAGCTGATACGCAAACTGTAGCAAAAGCAACTTTAGTTGAGAGTTAACAAGCGAGTACTGTTTCAATACAGTTGAAATACAGCTGCAGTACCGTTATTACCAACCCGGTATTTAAGTGTAATGTGGCACGTGATCTGTTTGTTTCAAAAGATATATCTTCTCATAGACAGTGACACGTACATGATAGATTTCTTTTGGAAGAGGGGATAGCCGTATATCTGGAAACATGAATGTAGCTATAATTAATAAAGCGACTCGTTTCTACCGTAGTTAGTGAAGTGCCGTGAAAGATACGTGATCGTGAAACGGCTTTTTCCTCTTCACCACAATATTGTGTCTCTCGAGGAGTTAATTACCGGAGATTGTTACAAATAGTAAATATCTTGCACTAACATCTTTTTCTTTATTCTAATTTAGAAATAAATTGGAATGAAATAGAGTTTATAATAAAGTATTCAGTTAAAATAAATAAACATTTAGTTATAATTAGACTGTGGGTTTTTATGCGAAACAAAAATTTTCTGTATTAATTGCAAGATATAGGAACTACATAGACATTTTTTTCTTTTTTCAATTTCTCAAAATTTTTCTTTGTTTTGCATTTGATCTGCTTATTTTTATCATAAATGCATAGAATCCGCAGTCTACTTATAATGTACTAAACTAAAGTATTTAGTTTTATTATACAATTAATACTATAATTCATACAGTTAAATTAAAATTCAAGTTACTGCGCAGTGCAACCGCGCCGCGATACGCGACTAAAGCGTCAAAACATTCGAACGTCTACTTCTAAGAATGCACATAACAATGCACTTGAAATTTGTATTTCTCAGAGTTTAAATTGTCATTAACATTGCACCACTTGTACATGAATTACATAATACTTATGAAACAATCAATTAATCAAAATATGACACTCTGTATCGAATTTTAATTTTTATGTTTTTGCTTGTTTTTCTCAATTGCACTTTGTAAAAATATTACGACGTTGAAATCTCGATAATTAACTTCCAAAAAACAGATTTTTAATTCTCCTATTGTAATACGTGCTCTACTAAAGATATCCATACAAAAATGTCTTATGAAATCATTTTTATTATTTCAATAATTGTAAAATAAAAAATGTGGTATCGGTCAATTTTACCGATGGTTCAGTGTTAAATTCGCATCCTTCATTTTTAATGAAGATTTATGTTAAAAATGAGTAGCAGAAACACAAAACAGTAAACACATTCGACGAATATTTCAATGGTTTTACATTAGCTCCAACCTACGACACCAGTTAAGAAAGGAAATAAATTTTTATTTTACTTCAGTGCGTTGCAAGTTTTTATTTTGCATAAAGATCCGTAGTCTACTTATCAGTAATTTTGGTTGTGAAGTATTTTATAGTAATTGCCCTCATTTTTTCAGATTACCAAAAAATGGCACTTCTTACACCATACTGGGGCCTGGACAGTCTCCTATTTTTCGCGTCGCTTATCGTCGCCGCATACGTATACGCGACCCGAAAATTTAAATACTGGGCGAACAAAGGCATAATGGAAATCTCGCCAACGCCGTTCATTGGAAATTTCTCAAAGTGCTTCTTCCTTAAAACACCACCTTCGCAATTCGTGAAGGACTTGTACGATGCATCCAAGGGATTACCTTACATGGGATTCTACGTTTTCGATAAACCTTTCTTCCTGATACGAGATCCAGAACTTGTGAAGCACGTGTTGGTGAAGGACTTCAGCATGTTTAATGATAGATATGCTTCGCCAGATGTGGCCGATCGACTTGGGTACGCGAACGTCTTCATGATGAAAAATCCTGGCTGGAAGGTCCTCAGAGCGAAACTGACGCCAATCTTCACGTCCGGAAAGCTGAAGAAAATGTTCGACCTGATGCTTCTTGTCGCCGATGATCTAGATCGATTTCTGGAGAAACAAAATTTGAGTTAGTAGACACTAAACACGTAAAGAACTTGAAACTCATGGCATCACTGATATATTATTTTAAGGCTGGGAATTAAGCAAACATAACCCAGCTCGAAGTCTAGATAAAACTTCACTTTACGGGACCAAAACTTCTGTACATTTTTTATAGTATAATCCTATAGATTTTGTCGAGAAAATGCCAAAAATCTAAGTTTTAACGTTAGGAATTCCCTGGTTCAAAAGTTATGCACGTTTAAAGTCGAACTATTTTAAGCGTTTTTGACAGATAATGCCGCCGATGTGATGTCGATAACGTAGATTTGCAAGCGTAGTCGGGCTTCGCACCCCCCTCCCCTTTGCCAATCCAACCCAACCACAACCAACTTGAACTATACCTTCTCTTTGAGATCCTGTATACGATTCTATATATTTTAATTACTGTTCGATGACAGGAAACTGAATAAAATCTCACAGATAGCCGCTCCACGTTATCGACATCACCATGTGGGGAATGTTCTAATAATAAATTGTTTAACTAAATAATAATATTTATCGTAACACTTGTAACTTCGGTAAATTTAGTTATTTAACCATTAGGAATTTGAATAACTGGCATATTTACAAACGTGATATTTTGAGCTCTCAATTTTGTCATGTAACTTCCTTGAACGTTTATTTAGATCTAATTCAACAAAAGAAATTCGTTGATTAGAAACAACGAACAAACGAATGAATATTTGCAATGTATCCTAACTATTTAACAAAATTTACAATTAGTCAATGTTAATATTGTCGGTAAAATGTAAAGCTAATATAAGTTAAAAAATAGGAATTCACATTATCGACATATTGACAAAATAGAATTCTATGTTATCGACATCCGCAACAACCGCGTGCTTGTGGTGCCATTTAGCGGCTCCGCTTGTTAGATGACGTGCTACACTGAGTACATTCCAACATGGCGGCGTCCTTATCAGTAAAAAACGCTTGAAATCGCTCAAGTTTAAACATCTATAACTTTTGAACCAGTGAATTCCTAACATTATAACTTGCATTTTCGGCACTGTCTCGTCCAAGCCTATAGGATTATATAAAAAAGGTACAAAATTTTCGGTCCCGGAAGGTGAAGTTTAGCCGAAGTCTATCATAAAGAATCGATCACGAATACGTGTATCTGCTTTAGGTACTGAGAAGGTGTTGGAAGTGAAAGATCTGTGCGCAAACATTATGACGGACATGGTTGGTAGCACCGCTTTCGGTTTGCAAGTGAATTCATTGCACGATCCGAAAGCAGCGTTCCGCCAGTTTGGCAGAAAAATCTTTAACCCAGACATATTCCGTGGCATGGAGTTCATGATCATATTCTTCATACCGCATTTGACCAAATACGTCCGCGCTAAATTCTTCGGCAAGGAAGCCAGCTTATTCCTTCGAAACGTCTTCTGGGATGTTATCAATCACCGTATTCAGTCGGGAGAAAAACGAAACGATCTCATCGACCTTCTGATCGAACTGAAGGAAAAGCATGAGAGCGAGGGTGATCTTGGTGGATTTAGTAAGTAATTTTCTGAATATGCTCTTTATTTATAATATTTAACATAATTCACAGTTTCAAGCAGTACATAATATAATTCACTGTATAAAGTTTGTTTATGTGTCTCGTATAGAACTCATAAAATAACAAATGTTCTAAAATAATTTATTTTTAGGGAACTTTTATTATAAAGACTACAGAGTATGTGTTCCATGACAACACATTCTAAAAAAGTTGTAACGAGCAACATTTCTAGGAACACATGATTTTACATTACTTTAAAAAGAAACGATTAATATTTAACATTCTCTGTTACATTTAATTTGTTAGTTACAGTATTTTATTCTCAAGTTAATATAAATCTTAAATCGTGTGCATTTTGAGATTTTTGGGACTTAAAAATATATAATAATAAATAATATATTTTTTGGATCTTAATAAATACATAAACAATGATTTTTTGAAAAAAGTGGTTCCATTAGTTTAATTTTTCTCTTCACTGTAACTGATTATTTCGAAGTCTAACACAAACTACGTCAAATATGACGTCTACAGTAAGGTGTAATTTCGATTGATCCGCGTTACAGAATTCAGCGGTGACGATCTGGTGGCACAGGCAGTCGTATTCTTCTCCGGTGGTTTCGAAACTTCATCCACTACAATGTCATTCTCCCTTTACGAGCTTGCATTGAACATTGACGTGCAGAAGACTTTGAGGAAGGAGATCCTCGAGAATATCGACAAAAACGGTGGAAAAATTACCTACGACATGGTATGCAAAATAAAATACACGTATCACTGTGTTAATTAGAAAAATACATCTGACTTACAGCAGTAATCAAAATTATGCAACTTTCCACGTAAAATGCGTGCTTGGTCAGTAATTAGTTACGTCATCCTACACTCAGTGCCGGATTAAGTCAGCGCGGGGCCCGTAGCAAATGTTATGACGGGACCCCACGCTTACACAGACACAATGAATGACTTCTTTTTTTGTTATAGCAAAAAATATCTGTGCCCCCTGGCATCGTCGTGCGCCCTTGCACGTTCATGTATCGGCGCCTCTTCGATGAAGTGCCCGTGGGGGACAATCTGCCCAAAAAACATCATTTCTAAAATGCTCGACTTTGAGATTCGTTTTCTCTTTTTATTCAATTTCATTAATATTTTATTTTCGAGATATATGGACATTTAGAAACAAGAATCCGTTCATTATTTTCATTAATTCCGTACAAATTTTACAAGCTAAACATTTTTTGCTCAAGGCACCACGGGGCCTCCAGAAGCGCGGGCCCGTAACATTTGCTACTTCTGCTACGGGGCTTAATCCGGCACTGACTACACTTACTAGAGAGATCTTACATAACAAATGTGTCGTACAGATTCAACCATTCAACTTTCAAACACCTATAACTACCTGAATTTCACGAATTCGAACAAATCCGTTCGCGTACATATTCTACAACACTTATACTTAAAGAAAGCATAATTTAAAAAAATCGATTTTTTCAAAATGAAATCCCAGAATCCCTCCTTAACAACTCTTTGTTAGGGCTGTTACTTTCCTTCGAAGCTTTGAAGAGTCTAAGCTTCGGAAAAGTAACAGCACTAATGCCGATGCTTAGGCCCACCTCGGGCACCTAATTACGGTCCGCAAATTTGCAAATGCCTAGGAGTAGAGCGGAAAATTTGGAAAGGGTAGGGATAGGGCTGTTTCCTTCGAAGGTTGATGATTTCAGAAACTTCGAAACTTCGAAGTTTCCTTCGTTTCTTCGAATCTTTCGAATCTTCGAAGGGTCGAAGCTTCGGAAAAGTAACAGCCCTACTCTATGGACGGTGCACGTGCGAATAAAACGTGGCTTGTTTACAGATCATGACAATGCCATATCTTGATATGGTTATCTCAGAAACTCTCCGCAAGTATCCACCACTGGGATTCCTGGATCGAGTAGCTGCAGCCGACTACAAGGTTCCTAATTCTGATTTGATGCTGGAGAAAGGCACTCCGGTCTACATTTCTATGATAGGAATGCATTATGATCCCGAATACTTCCCTGATCCAGAAAAATACGATCCCACGAGATTTAATGAGGAGAATAAAAAGACCAGGCCATCGTTCACCTACTTCCCCTTCGGCGAGGGACCACACATTTGTATCGGTTAGTAGTTTTTATTAAATTGGTGTTACGCTGTCGCTTCACGACCCCCACTACCACCGTACCGGTTCCCCCACTATCAACTATTTCATATTGGCCTTACCGTGCTTTGCTTCGCGTGACTGCGAGTTATTTTAAACTCGCAACTGTTGAACTCTGAACTGTTACCCTTATTAATATGGACTGTATTAAGGTGGGATTTCCTAGGTGCGTTTTGCGATTCATACTCCATTCGTCGTAACTCGCTTGGTCGCACAAGTTTGCGTTGCTACCATGCGATTTGGTATATGTTTCCTTGTTTCTCACTTTAGAAGAAAGAGGCAAGATCATCGACCAAACTCAAACACGTGCATCGATCGATTTTGTGTAGCTGTTCGACGCACACGTTTGGGTTTGTTTCTTCGCTTCGAGATATCTGAATGTTGCACCAGATGACAGACGCACGCGATTTTTGACCCACTGCTTCCGAAGCAGTCGAGACGCAGAGCCAGGCGTTTTTCGAACAACTGCGTACTTTTCGGACAACTGTTTCGGATTTTGTTGAAATTAAAATATGTTGTAATGTGTAATGACATATATAATTTTTCGAAATCTTAAAAATTGTTGGTTTTACAAACGTGTAAAATAAACATTTTTTTACACACATTTTTAGTCAACATACATTTTTACATTATTTTTATTATTAAATACATTTTTGGTAAACATTTTTTACACTAAATTATAATGGCTGAACTA
Organism: Lasioglossum lativentre; assembly: GCA_916610255.1. Lineage (NCBI taxonomy): Eukaryota > Metazoa > Arthropoda > Insecta > Hymenoptera > Halictidae > Lasioglossum > Lasioglossum lativentre. The sequence goes on along the minus strand of OU744355.1, from coordinate 10,936,714 downwards.
AAAAACTACCTATACAAAACAATTTCAATTATGGTTATTGTTAAGCATAGAAACATTTTTGTTTTTTGAATCATCATCGTGAAGGACTATTTTTTTTTAAATAATTTATGAATTAGCATGGAAATGTAATTTTGTAGTGCAAAAGTATACCAAATGTGGAATCGTGGGTCAAAAATCACGTGCGTCTGCATCTGGTGCAACATTTAGAGATCTCGAAGCGAAGAAACAAACCCAAACGTGTGCGTCGAACAACTACAGAAAATCAATCGATGCACGTGTTTGGGTTTGGTCGATGCTCTTGCCTCTTTCTTCTAAAGTGAAAAAAATGACTAGACGCAGCCGCTCGCGTTCTGATGAAGTATGACGAATGGAGTATAAGAGGCGCTGATATCGCAAAACGCACCTAGGAAATCCCACTTTTACATAGTCAGTTAGTTAGTAAGCGAGTGGAACATGTAACTTTTTTATACGCTAACTTTATGAACGCAGCGTTACTAATTGTAATTTTACTACACAACCGTATTAACATTAGTTATTTTCTCTTACAATGTACTATGCTTCAGGACAACGACTGGGTCTTATGCAATCGAAGCTTGGACTTGTACAGTTCTTGAGCAAATATGAGGTGACACCTTGCGACAAGACACCTAAGCCCCCAGTGGTTATGGACCCAAAGGGACTTACCACCACTGCACTAGGAGGAATATACTTAAATGTCCGAAAGATCAGTACAGAAGCTGGTTAAACCACCTCGACCACATGTCAATTTTTACCAGAAAGTTTTGGACTATTTCTCCACTTGATCAATTATTTAACACCTACCTTGGCGCTTAAAACGTGCTCTTTGTGCAACACTGAGAAATGCATACGAGTATTATGCAATACTCCGTGAAAATTTTTGTCACAACTAAAAACGTTTGAACTTTTAAAAATTAATTTTCAACTATTTAAAAACTAAACAAACAGTATCAGACTGATAATAATAATACATTTATATTCATGTGGGAATAAATGCGGATGTTTTGGTACACATCGTTTATTCACGAATATTTTACAATGGACGATACGATACACAGATTTAACATATACTTAACCACGACGACATCTACTATACATATAACGACTAACGACTAACAATTTAACTATTACCGCCTATCTTATAATGACTAAATCGACTATTTTCAACTCGATTCGACTTTCGACTGCTCCTCGCGCCGCTTGCTTGTCCTGTTTTATATCCGGTCGTGATAAGCGAGTGTTTCACCCCCTCTCTAACGCAATGCTCCCGCAATTCGGCGGATGTAAACGCGGTCCCCCTATCTGAGACGATACGCCGCGGGTTTCCGAACATGACCGCTTGTTTCTCGAGTCGCTGCAGCACCTCGCGAGTGCTCGTTGATTTCGTCGCGTAGAGCCAACCGAATTTGACAAAAGCATCGACTACGAATATGTCGATAGCTTTTCTTTGTCGACGGAAGAGGCCCCAGGTGATCGATATGATACATGTCTAACGGTACTTCGCCCTTTTAAATTGGAGTTAGAAACCCGTCCTGTTTCCCTAATTTCCGCTCCGCTAGTATGCATTCGGGCGAAGTTTCCGTTTACGTCCATGCTCAGAATTCGATGAAATTTTTAAAATAGGTTCTTTTTTTACTAAAATGACGATTGCCAGAAGGATTTTTGGCGACTCGAAAAAAAATTGTGTCACTCTCTACCTTACCAACAAAGTCGTAAATGGCCCACATCACCGACGAGATACTGTTAAGGGTATAGACCTTACTCACACACTCGAACTCACACACCGCTAGAAACTGTATACGTACACGAGATTGCAAGGGGTCCAGTTCTAGACGTGCCATTTCTCTAAAAAGCACATTTGGGACCCCTACGTTGCACAATCGCTAGATGAAAGATTTCTCCATATCGCGAGCTCATCCAAATGGCCTGCTTTTGCGTTTTCGAGGCGTAATTTACATTGTTCCACAAAATTTAGCGGAGCCACGAGAAGCATCGAGCAGCGCGACAGTGCTGCCACTGTCAAGAGACACACATTTTCTTAAATATCGAGAGAAGTGGGATTTTTATAGAAACGATCGATAGCTCGCGATCTGCGGGGGAAAAATAGCATGTCAATGCTACGTTTTTATGATAAAATAAATTAATTTAAAAAAATGGCACGTCTAGAACTGAAGCATATCTCAGAAGGGACGGTCCTCTGAAACTACAGCTCCGGCATTTTTCCGCTACGAGCGCTGATGTCGGTTCTTAGCATTCGGTCACCCGGCAATTCCATCATTGTATCGGTAAAACGGAGGATGACGAGTGTTGCCGGTAAGTTAGGCACACACGCACACGTGACGTCACTACGTTGATGCTCGTTGGTGTGCTCGAGTGAGAGTGTGTGGCACAGCTCACCGCTCGGGAAGCGTGTAGGTACGTGCGCCTGCTGTGCCTCTGAACCATTCTGTAAAAACTGTACCCAGCTCCCCTACTGGACGGAGCTCAAACTAATTTCGAGGTCAAATATTGGTCTACACCCTTAAGGGGGAAGTATACCCATCAGAAGTAACTAGAAAGGAACTAGAATCTCACTAGATTTTGGATCGAATCATGGGTATGCGGAAAAAGATTTTTCGTCCTTATTTGGGCAGATTTTGGGCTGTGTAAGGGCTCATTCTAAAGAGGAAGGTTAAACGCGGATCGCTCTACTCATTATTTGACGAGATTATGTTTATATCTAATAATATGAGTGTCCAAAGTAGAGGAAAACATCGAGAAAAAGAACCGCACATTCCAATGTATTTTTCTGTCTCTAAGAGATTTTTTTGACTGATTTGAGGAGTAGAGCGATCTGCGGTGGACTTTCCTCTATCAAATGAACCTTTGTGCAGCTCAAAATATGCCCATATAAGGACAAAAAATCTTTTGGCGTGATTGCATTCACATTAGCATAAATTTCCCCATGATGACAGAGGTCCTGGGTTAGGTCTCTGATGCAGAGCCAGTCTAGAGCCAATTTTCGTTCAGCTAGTTTAGACGAGATGGCGCCTAGTCAGGAGCACTGTTTCTTTATTCTACAAGTAAATAGAGATGGCGTTTATTTTCAATGATACACTGCATATTACGTTATATTGTAAGGTATTTTCAATAATACACTACAAATTACGTTATATTACAAGAATTCAGTAACGAGCTGAATAGAATATGGAAATAGCAAACAACTCCATCTCGCGCAACTGCCTAATAGCGTGTTTATCAATGTTACCAAACTTCTTTTCTGCACAGAGGTTGGTAACACTTCCTTTCTGGTTACTTCTGATGGGTATACTTCCCCCTTAAGAGGGAAGGGTAGTCAAGTGACTTTTCAGGATTTGTCCCTAGAATTTCCCTAGAATACCCTAGAAATCTGGCCGAAACTTGGGTTTGCGGGAATACGTTTGACGTCCTTATACGAGCATATTTTGGGCTAGGTGAGGGCTCAATAGAAAGAGGAAGGTTCAGCGCATGGTGCGCTGGTTATGACAGCAGTCAAAAACTCTTTTTGTAACAGAAAAATACATTGGGATTCTGCGGGTGATTTCTCGACTTTTTTCCCTACTTTGGACACTCATATTATTAGATATCAACATAATCTCGTTATGTCATGACCAGCGCACCATGCGCTGAACCTTCCTCCTTCGATTGAGCCCTCACCCAGCCCAAAATATGCTCGTATAACGACGTCAAACGTATTCCCGCAAACCCAAGTTTCGACCAGATTTCTAGGGTATTCTAGGGAAATTCTAGGGACAGTTTTAGGGTACCCTTCCCCCTTACCTTTGCACGCGTGTACGAACTTGTAAAATCGTTTATAGTTTCGTTCGCCTTGTTGGGTACATTTGCTCATTAAAACAGCCAGCTTCATATATACATTTTTTTTGCGTCACTAACATTTTTTTCTTTACTAGGAGTTTATTTTATTTATATAGTTATATTATAGTTATTTAATTTATACAGTTATTTTATTTATATAGTTTATTTTTATTTATATATTACGCCGATAAAAAAAAGATAAGTAACGTTAATACCCATATTGTATCGCACTATAATGCAATCAGAATTACAATTTTAATTATGATTAATTCTTCTTCAAATATAGGAACGAAGAACATTCAAAATCGCGCGTGTGCCAGCAGCAGCGGAATTTTTGAGAAACGCGAACCAACGACCGACAGCCTAAATGATAATTTGGAAAAAAAGATAAGTGTGCAGTTACATTGATATTTTATTCTGTAGTTGTTTTTTTAATTATAGAAAAGCAGAAGACTGTCTCAAATCGCGCGTTTGCCAGCAGCAGCGGAATTTTCGGGCAACGCAAATTGCATCATTAATTTAAGTAAAAAAAAAATTATTCGGTGGGTATTAGTCGGAGACCTTACCGCCTGCACCAACCCTAACCGTTGAGAATCATGCTCATGTATTGAAATATAACGCAAATAAAATATTTTATGTTGCAGTTTAAAGTTTGTACATTCTTTTTGTAACAGACCTGTAATACGACAGGCCTGTTACTAGTTAACCGCGTACCGCCCAGAAACGCGAACAACGCCAGTATTATAAATCGGCCGCCAGATGGCCACAATACCCGAAAGTAAAATTGTACGCAGCACGCCTTCCGAAATCGGCCGCTAGGAGGCTACAATTCCCGCACGTGAAAGTATGCACTGTGCACCTTCGGGAATCGGCCGCTAGATGGCCAACGCCGCGACTACCGATTCCCGCTGGCAAAATTGCCCGGCCGCGGGAATATAGCACCCGACCGACGCAACGATCAGAGAGTACGATTTCCGTAAACACACCGACCACGTCATATACCGATATAGTACGCGAACTAGATTACCGGCAGTAATCCGAGTCAGCCAACCCAGCTCTCCCGTAAGTACCATTCCGGTCTTACGTTTCTCTTACTTCGACTACGTCTTGAAGACGTCGTCGAGTCCCCGAGTCAACGCCTCGTCGTGATAACGAGACCGTGTGACTCTCCCGTTCCCGCGGCTTGTCGTCATTCATCCCCGCGCTGCAGCGCCTCGTCGCCGTTATAACGAGCCCGCTCCAGCGATCCTGCCCCCGCGATTTCGTCTTGACGGCGATTTCCCGTTCCCGCATCGGCACCTCACTGTGACAGCGGGGTCCACCGACGACTCCGTACCCCCGACCTCGTCTTGACGGCGATGTCGACACTCCGCGTCGGCGCCTCCGTGTGACAGCGGGCTACACCGACGTCCTCGTACCCCCGACCTCGTCGTGACGGCGATCTCGAGCCCCGCGTCCGCGCCTCGTTGCGATGACGAGCCCGTACGACGTTCCCGTATCCCCGAACTCGTCGTACCGCGATCTCGAGCCCCACATCGGCCGTCAATAACGTGACCGACGCGATACAACGCCACCGTTACCAAGGGTCGGTACCCTGCTTCTACGCGTCCCGACACCGCCGCGATTCCGCGTCTCCGCGAGCGTGCGAACGACGAGCAATCAAACGATACACGTAGCGTTAATTCACCTCATCCATCCTGAACCGACCGACTCCCTCGTCCGACCGCGGACCCTGGCACGGCGAGCTTAATCCGGCACGAGTGGATTCCGTTGCAACTGGCGAACAACTCGCGGACTCGTTACATAGCGCCCAAACAGGGACGAACCGCCGGTACCAGGAGGCCATGCCGTGAAACCGGCGTACTTCTCGCAGCGTTCTCGGGGCGGCAATTTGCGCGATGGCATCGGTCTTCTCGGGGTCGGTGCGGATGCCTTGCTGGTCAATTATGTGGCCCAGGTAGCGCAGTTGGTCGACACAGAAGCGGCATTTGTCGGGGTTCAGTTGTAGGCCGGCGGCGCGGAGGCGGTGGAACACTTCCCGCAGGTGTTGCTGATGATCATTTAGTATCCGGCTCACGATAATGATGTCAAATTCCGGCCCGATTATCTGATCTAGCAGGCGTTGGAAGGATGCTGGGGCTGACTGTAAGCCGAATGGCATTACGGTGAACTGGAACAGCCCCTTGCCCGGTACGGTGAATGCGGTGAGCGGGCGGCTAGCGGGCTCTAGCGGAACCTGCCAATAGCCATTCTTTAGGTCCAGCGTCGTGAGGAACCTCGCTCCCCGCAGCTTGTCGAGAGTGGCTTGTATGTGCGGCAGGGGATAGGCGTCCTTTTCCGATCGTTCATTTAGTTTCCGGAAGTCCACGCAAAACCGCGGCTTGCCGTCCTTCTTCTTCATGACGACCACGGGGGAGCTGCATGGACTGCTGGATGGCTCGATGACCCCGGCGTCGACCATTTTGCCCACTTCTTCGTTAATGACCCCTTGCATGGCCGGGTTTCGGGGCGGTATCGCTGCTTAATCGGGGTTTCGTCTACCAGTTTGATGCGGTGCTGGATCAGTGCCGTCCGGCCAGTCACTTGTTTGAATAATGCCATCTCGGTATTGAGGAATCTCTCGAATGTCTCCTTCTCGTCGTCCTGTAGTTTCCAGAGCCCCAGGTGTTGGCACGGTTCGGCATGGTCGTGATTGTGCCAGGTAGCGATCTCGGGGGGTGGTTTGAGGGCCAACTGGAGGGCGGCGATCGCCTGAATCCCCAGTAGGATCGGGATGTCCATCTTTGGCAGTACGGTGAATTCCGCCGTGCATTCGTATCCTGCTGTGCGGAAAGAGAGTTGGATGTTACCGGCAGGCTGAATGTTTGATCCATCGGCTAGGTTGATCCGATCGGTTCCTCGGGTCGGCTGGATGCCCTGTTCGGTTGCCCATCCCAGCACCTCGCTATTAATACATGATAGTTGCGACCCAGTATCAAGCAGCGCGTCGATTCTTCGTCCGAGTATCTGGATCGGCAGCATTGGTTGCGGCGAGTATCGGATGCGTGGTGTATGTCTTACTGCTGGGGCCGTCGCTCGTTCGTGGGCGGCGGGCCCCGGGGGCCGTTTCCCGGCGGGTGGCAGTCTCGTGTGAGGGTGCCGTCGCCCGCACACCGTGAGCAGAATTTGCGATACGCGTTGCGGCATTCATAGCGGTGATGTCCGCGCTGTTTACACCGCCAACAATGCGTTTCGGTGTTATACAGGTCATCGGTGGGTTCTGTTTTGGCAGGAGCGGCCGGGGCAGTACTTAGTCGGGTTAAACGGGCTTCGATTGGCTCGAGGTTCGGTACGGCCCACAGTGGTCCAAATCGAGAAGTTCAGTGACTTTTTGTTATAACTTTTGTACCATAAGAGATATCGGGATGAAATTTGCACTAAAATTCATTAAAAAAATAGTCAATTTGAACTAAAGAGAAATTAATATTTTTTTAATTTGTTAAACAATAATTTTTAATTAATTTTCATTGATATTTTTCACTAAAAAAAAATTGTTTAAATACAATCTTCCAAACCATTTTTTTCTTTCTAAGTGTGTATTTTATATTTATGTTTCACACATGGAATGTTTAATGAAATGGGCAAAATGTAAATTTGAGGAGTCGCGTAAGGTAAAAACGTCACATAACTGTTTCAAAAGATATTTTTAATAATAATTGATATTATTTGTAATATTGTATAATATAAAATAATTTAGTAACATTTTTGTAAGTCTTTTGTGATAAAAATGTGATAACAATAATAGTTTCATAATATAATAATAATAGCATACAACGAATAACATGAAATATAAAAAAATAATATTTGTTTATACTATTAACACAAAACATAAAATGATTAAAACGAAATAAAAATCAATAGCGGAAAAATACTCCGAGAGATCTCACTGTGGCAGCTCGAATGGTTCTGTCTAAACTAAATGCAGCAGAAAGTCGAAGACTCATTTGAAGCCTTATCTGCACCATAATATAAACATTTCAAGTATCTCTAATCGAAACAGTTCGTTGAAAAGAACTCCGTATCCCTTTGGAAGTTTGGTCGGAGAATACAAGTTAGTCCGTAAAACGTAAGGGGACGAGACGCGACGTAAAATTGACAGTTTTAAACTAATATAATTTGTAAAGGCGGAAGAGAGCGGAAGTGATTTTTGTACCATCATATAGAGGAAGGTGTACTGAAAATATTCCAATTTGTTAGGACCTGGAATAACCTGGAATAAGAAAGATATCCCTTACCGATTATAAAGAATTTTTAAAATTTTCTCCATTTAGTTCAGCATTGACTTTTAATATATTATGCAGACTAATTAATAATGAAAGATACGATTTCTTATCGCAAAAATCTGCTCTTTAATTTAAAAAAAAAGCGCGAGAAAATATTAAATAGGAACGTCAGGGCATCGCATCAAAGTGAAGCAATTTTTCTCGTGAAAAATACTCTTCTTAAAATGTCCAACTTTCAACATGTATTACAACTATAATATTTAATAAATTGTACTAATTTCTCCATTTCCGAGGTCTATGGACATTTGGGAAGCAATGTTCATTGATCAGATATCGATACAAGAAAGTTCGTTTTTGGGCAAAAGTCACTGAATTTCTCGATTTGGACCACTGTGCGGCCGGGCGGCGTTCGCTAGCGGGGTGAGTAGCAATCTCCGTGGCGTGTGCGGGAGTGCGATGGCATCGTGCTTCTCGCTCGTCGATCCGCTCGATCTGTTGTACTCGCTCAATCAAGTCCTTTAGGTTTTTCAAGTTCTTAAACTGGATTACTCTACGGCAGTGATGAGCAAGCCGCGGCCAGCGGGCCGCATTTGGCCCGCTAGCAAACTGCCTGCGGCCCGCCTGAATATGGCGCGGCTCGACGCCGTGATTTTCAATTGCTACTTCCCGGCTATTTTTTCTAGTTTTCTACAGTCACTTTTTAACTGCGACAGAAAGCGCATTCGTGTGTAACAAAACGTATAACCTCGTAATTTGCCATGAGCTCGCCTGTTAGAAAACGCAAAATTGAAAATGAACATCGGCAGTTCATTGATAGTTGGACATATGATTATTTTTTTTCTTACGTAAAGGAAAATGCTGTTTGCTTATTATGCAGCGAAAAAATATCTGTGTTAAAAAAATATAATATTAAGAGACATTATGACAGTAGACATTCATTAAAATTTAATAATTTGCAAGGACAATTATGTAAGGACATGGCGGATCAATTAAAATCAAATTTAAATTTAAAACCACCAAATTTACTTAAAAGTACTGCATCCACCGTAGAGACGACAGTTCGTGCAAGTTACCTTGTTAGCCAAATTTTGGCGAAAAAGATGAAACCCTTTTATGATGGAGAAATAGTGAAAGAATGTTTATTGGCGATAGCAGATGCCGCCTTTCCCAATCAAAAGGATATAATTTCCAAAATTAGTTTGTCGCGATTTACAGTCGCAAGGAGAATTGACGAACTTTCAAAAAATATTGAGGAAAGTTTGGAGGAACATATTTCCAAGTTAGAATGGATTTCTCTAGCTGTGGATGAAAGTTGTGACATTAATGATACCGCACAACTTGCCGTATTTTTAAGAGGAACTGATTCTAGTTTCAATATAATGGAAGAATTTGCATATTTAATTCCTATTTTAGGAACTACTACCGGAGACGATATGTACAGAGAATTAAAAACTGTTCTGAATGTAATAAACATCCCAATGGAAAAAATTGTTGGAATAAGTACAGATGGAGCTCGAGCCATGTCCAGTATGAATGTTGGTTTGTCGGGATTGTTATCGAAAGATATTAAAACTTTAACAGGACGTGAAATATTTATTTCACACTGCATTTTACATCAAGAAAATTTGGGTGCAAAAGTTCTAAAAATGTCGAATGTTATTCCAACTATTATTAAAATTATAAATTTTATTAGATCTCGTGGACTAAACCATCGTGAGTTTAAAGAATGTTTGAAGGATATGGAAAGCGAATATGGAGATATTCTTTTTAACACCGAAGTTCGGTGGTTAAGTCGTGGTACAATGCTGAAGCGTGTATATGAGCTAAGGAACGAAATTAAACTGTTCTTAGAGATGAAAAACAACCCAGTTCCACAATTTGATGATAATGATGTGTGTTGATATTACGCAACACTTGAACACATTAAACATAAATCTTCAAGGGAAACACAAATTAATCACTGAAATGTTTGATAAGATAAAAGCCTTTGAACAAAAATTAAAAATTTGGAAACGGCAATTAGATTCAAATAACACAGCTCATTTTCCAATTCTTAGAAAAGAAAATCTATCAAATACGAAGAAATATGCGATGGAGATACATAGCTTACAAAACGGATTCAGTTCACGGTTTACAAACTTTTGCGAAAACCAAACAATGTTTGATATTTTCTCGCCACCCTTCAATATAGATGCTGAAAGGATTCCTGAAGAATTTCAAATGGAAGTAATTGATTTACAAAACGACACAGAATTAAAAAATAAATTTCAGAATGTTAGTCTCAGTGAGTTTTATAAGCTTTGCTTTCCAGCTACTAAATTTCCATTGCTACCTAACCCACGCCAAGCAAATAATGAGCTTATTTGGCAGTACTTATACGTGTGAACAGCTATTTTCGAAAATGAAAATTATAAAAAGTGACCGTCGTAATCGATTGGATGACGAACGACTGAAAAACTGTATTAGAGTAGCGGTTTCGAATATCACACCCAATATTGACAAGCTTGTTAACGAGAAAGAAAGTCAAGTATCGCATTGAGTATCAAAATTTATTTAGTTTCATTTAATTAGTAAAATTATATGTAAAGATATATATTGTCACGTTGCCCTTTTTCCGTCGCACCGAGTACGGGGAAGAACGGCAACTTCCGGGATTTTACAGGCGCTGAGGCCGGGCCGCGCGCGGCCGTGCGGACGCGGTCCACCCGGGACAAACGCACCTCTCGAAATTCGATCAAGGTTGACGTGATTCGACAAGTTCGGGCGCCAGGTACCGGAAGGGTACCGCACGAAACGTTCTCGCGGTTTGCTCGCGAGTCAGCTGACGCGAAGGCCGAATATCGAGAAGCGCGAGGTCGAGAGGAAGGCGCGAGGAGTCGGAAATTCGGACACGGGAATAGCGGGGACAGCCCTCACGGCAGGGCGGATCTCACAGGCGAAATTAACGAATTCAATTTTCGCTCTCAGTCATTTAATTATTCGTCAGTAATTACAGGCACGCGGCCACGTGGCCGCAACCGGGAGCCCGCGCTCCTTGTACAGGATTGCGTTAAGGTGGAGGTTCGCAGCGCGCGGTTGTCGACGTGCGAAGACGTTCGTCGCACGGGTCGCGACTGTCGAGATCGTTCTCGGGAAATTCGAAAGTTTCCGCGAACGAGATGGTAACGGCTCGCGCGATCTAAGCTCTCACGCGCTCTCCAAGCGATATCTAATCCCCGCGAAATGGCGATTCCTACCCTCGCGAAACGCTTACCGTAATGTTCGCGAAAAGGAACTATCTCACCGACGCTATCGGTTCTCCCGAGGAAAAACTTCCGAAAGGCTAACGGGAGGGAAACACTAACGTGGCTCAAAGTACCAGCGAACCGGTACGAGCCCTTGCACGAGGCGGGAAGCGCTTCGGCGTATGCGAAACTCGGGGACAGAGTCGGATTCGGCTCGTGCCCCCGCGAAACGAACGAACTCACTCGTATACGAGAATCTAAAATCAGAGTCGACTCACCGTTACTCGTTCTAATCCGTCCTGCGATATGGCCGCTATGCAGGCGAGGGTCGGCTCGGTGCTGGCACGAAATTACGCACTCAATGGTAAGTGTCGTTGACAGTCAGTGCGCGGGACGCGAGCCGGGACGACAGTGCTTCTTTCGATTCTCGTTACGGCGCGTATCGATTATTGTTCCCCCCACTCTAGCGACCTAGCCGAAATTCCCTATTGGCCTACTTCGCTCCCGCGATCTATCGGTATGCAGGACCGGGTCCTTACGGAACCTAGGAGCCCGAGAATCGCTCGCGACATTACCGGCTGCGATAACCAGCCGGCGAGGGTACGCCCTCCTAGGTGTCTCCCATACCACCCATGCTAGAACCCCATTTTAAGCGGGGTGAGGCGACAACGGGATCGCGAAGAGAACGGGGTTCGGTAGGGGTTCTGGTCCCACGTCGGCGCCTCCGGGTTGATTGGCCCGTGTGCGTTGACTCCTTTTATTTTCGCCCGTGCACGGACTGTGGTTTTTCGGCCTTCCTCAGATTTCGGACTCTCCTCTCATTGGATTCCTGCTTCGGGGAATTTTCGGCGGTCTCGTCGCCCTGTTGATACGCCCCTGCAAATCCGGCCACCACGGAGGTGACTCGGATGTACGACCTCGCCTCTAAGGGCATACGCTTAAGTTTCCATCCACTTCCAGCGCGTGGCACCACTGCAAGGGGACCGAGATTGGAAAAATCCCTCCTTCACCATTTAAGGATCTCCAGGAGGGTAGACCGTCCATAACATGGAGGTGATTCGCTTGGCCGCTTCTCCGTCGGTGCATCTTCGGGGAGATACATCTCCGGGGAGATACACCGCCGTCAAAACGTTACCAGCGGGGACCACGTGGAGGTGGAATCACTAGCTTACGCTCGGTCTCTTGCAGGACGGCGCAGCCGTAGCTCTGACACGCCATTACACCCTACGATTCATAGTACGGATAAAGTACTACCTGCGTTGATCGTCAGGGTGAGTGAGAGAGAGAAAGAGAGAGAGAAGGAAAGAGAGAGAGAAAGGAAGAGGGAGAAAGAAAGAGAGAAGAAGTAAAGAGAGAATGGAAGAGAGAGGGAAAGAAGAAGGAAAGAGCGAGAGAAAAATGAGAAAGGAAAGAATGAGAGAAATGAGTAAAAGAAAGAGAGATAGAGAGGAAGAAAGAGAGGGATGTGGGGAAGGAATGTTTCGTTCCCGAGATCGTCGCTGGTACGCGGTGATTAAGGCGCGGCACGTGGGTCGACGAATTCGCGAGTGAGTTCTCCGGGGGTTCGCGTTCAGTTTGACTCTGGCAGTCAAGGAAACCTTTCAGCCACAGCGCGTCGCGGCAAAAGTGTGAAAACGTGGAGAAGGCGTCGGCAGAGGCAGCGAAGTGCCGAGCTGCTTCTGGCCATCTCCACTGGTCGGCAGGGTCATATTCGGGGCAGTCAAGGAGAAAGTGGCCAACGGTATCCTCTTCGCCGCAGCTCACACACACCGCAGAGTCCACGCAATTCCTCTCGTAGAGGTACGATTGGAATTTTCCGTGGCCCGTGAGTGCTTGTGTGCTGTAGTGGCTCGGGTTCAGCCATTTGGCAGTCACTCTCTCTCTGATGTCGGGGAAGAAGGCATGCGTCGTGCGCCCAAGGTGGGAAGAATTCCACCGGGCTTGCTACACGTTCAACGCCTCTTCCTCGGCGTCCTGCCTAGGAGACGTCTCGGTCGCGGCGTGAATTATGACGTCTCCGATCTTGGCGTCTTTACCGGTGCGGAGGGAATAAAGGGCGCGGCGCTTTTCGAGCAGGATGTCCATCGGAAGGATACTAGCTGTTACGCAGAGTCCCTCGGACGATAACGTGCGGTAGCCGCGCGTTACCGCTAGGAGAGCTCGGCGTTGCGCGGATACGAGGATTTGAATATCCTTTTTCCTACAGAGGTCGAACCAGCCGGCTGCAGCATAGCTGATTACCGGGTCTAGTACGGCTCTGTATATGGTTATCAGTGAGTGGAAGCGAAGCCCCCACTGACACCTCACGAGTGCACGGAGTTTCGCGAAAAGCAATCCGACCTTATTGCTTAGTTGTCGACAGTGACTATGGACGTGGAGGTTTTTATCGAAGTACGCCAAGATATCTACACGCACTAGCGTACCTCTACTATATAGTAGACTATATACTAGTGTGTGTAGCGCGCGAGCGCGTTGGAGAAGGACTGTAGGGGCAACAGTAGGTCGTAGTGGGGAGGTCTAGTTCCACGGCTTAGTACCACAGTACCACGATTTCGGCATAACTGCACTGACCGGGTCGACAGGGGACACCAAACTCCCCAAGCACGAACAACCAGGGAATAGCGGGTACCCGGTGATACCAGACCTGAACCGCCCGAAAGGACCAAGCCCTCTATACTACGTGGGCCGATTAATGCCGCGCGCCTGCGTGTGGTACCTGCTGCCGACAGGTTGCTACGTGGAGGTCTCTGTACAGCTGGTGAGCGGTAGAAAAGGATATGTGTCATCCGCGGGGGGAGACGAGAGATGGGTGCTACTGTTCGACAAAAATGGACGGATGCGGCGATGCAAACTGCGCACCATCGGGGAACCAGCCCCATAAAAACATTTCCGTAGGCTTAAGTTAGGTTAAGGGTGTAGATCTGGATTTGACCTCGAAATTAGTTTGAGAACCGTCCAGTAGGGGAGCTGGGTACAGTTTCTACAGAATGGTTCAGAGTCACAGCAGCGCCAACGAAAGACCGTCTCGGTGGAGACAGCAGTCACTGTATCAATAAATGTTGCCGGTAAGTCAGGCTTCATCAGTGACGTCACTGTACGGCTGACGTTGATGCCGCGTTGGTGTGTCGAGTGAGAGTGTATGGCGTGTGGCACAGGTCACCGCTCGGGAGGCGTGAACGTGCGCCTAGGCGGATCGCAAGTCGCAAGGTTTCGGGATGCTTCAAACCATTTCTAGTCTTCCGCTGCATCCTCCACCGTATCTTCTGCCGCATTATAAATTATTATTCTTATTCTACATATTATAAAACTTGAAACAATTATTTTATCAATAACTTAGTAGGTTGGAACGGAAGTTCGTAGCGTTTTGAAATCAAAATTCAAAGATGATTTTTAAAGACTATTTTTCTTTTCAAAGATCAAAAGATTATTTAATGATAATATATTTAAATATATATTTCTAACGCGCGCACGGGAAGAGCAGGGAAAGGGAAGTGTGGTTAATTAAAATGTACCCATTCTATATCATTTATTTCTTTTTATTAATAATTTAAATAAAAATTAAGAAGAATGAAATGAAGGAGAGAGAGAGAGAGAGGGGGAAGGGAACGGGATCACCTTGTAACCCGTAAAGGAACAAGAATAAACCTACATACATAGATATATTTTATGTTTTATTTATTGATATTAAAATAAAACGAATAAGGCAGCACTTCTCTGCCGCCTCCTCGGCCGTCTCGTCGGCCGCCTCGTCGGCCATACGGGTCTCCACCGCGTCCTCTTCTCAAGGATTGAAAATATTTTTTTCGTGCCTCCTTCATTAAACGTTTCTGCAACATATAAAAAAAATAATGATAATATTGTAAAAATAACATAGAAGGCCTAGTTGGGACCAGGGATTGAAAACATCATATCTCTTACTCACCCAAATCGGGTCTTCTTGCGGGGCGCCGGCGGGGGCGGGCGCAGGCAGTGCGGTATCTGAAATTGCTGCCCAGTGCGGAACTGGGGCCGCGACTGGGACCGCTGCCGGGGCTACGGCGGCTCCTGCTGCCGCTTGCCGGGCCGCGAGCTCGCGGGACTGCTGGATATGCTGGAATGCATAAGAAAAATATTAATGATCATGAAAATAACATAGGAGGCATCTGACAACTCACCGAAAGCAGGTGTCTTTTATGGGCGCCGGCGGTGACGGGAGCAGGCAATGCAGGAAACCGCGATGGTCCCGTGTAGTATTTTGAGTTGGTGGGTGGTGGAACGGCCCAGTAATTGTTAACTGGAGCCGCGACTGGAGCCGCGACTGGGGCCACCGCGGTTTCTGCCACATCTTGCCGGGCCTTCTTGCGTACTTGCCTTTTTAGTTTTTTCTGCAACGCATAACAAAAAAAATTAATGAAAATAACATAGGAGGCCTAGTTGGGACCAGGGAATGAAAACTGTTATCATATCGGTTCTGGTTTTCGAAACAGTTATGAAGAACTGAAATGACGTTGTAACTTACGAAAATATCGGTCCTGGCTTGCATATATCGGTTACGATAATGGTTCTGGAGAACCGATATTATTTCGGTGCTATAATTGTTATTTTCCGCTTCTGCCTTTCGGTTCCCCCGATTTCGCTTCTGTATTCTGTATTCTGTTCGGCCTTATATATGCATTATTCAAGTAGTTCTTTGTTGTTATTCATAATTTAAACAATTTGAAATGAATAAATTTTTATCATCCGTGTAGCGACACACGGTTGGCGACCGTAATAACTATTAAAACTATCCCCTTGCAGATGTCAAGGAATAGGCTATAAAACCTTTCCTGACATTTGCAAGGCCCAAGAATGACTTTATTCTTTTATCACTTTCACTGGCATACCTCACCGCCAGATGAACCGCCAGACGTGTACCGTTACGGGACTACCCGATCGCGGAGGTTTCCTGCCCCCGCCGAACAGGGAATGGACTTTGTCAAAGGAACAAGGTCCACCCCCGTGCAACGCCTTCTTTACGTTGCATAGTATAAATACGAGGCATCACACCAGGGCCTCTTCAGTCTTTCCGATATCTGTACATACTGCATTATCACCATAACGAATAAAATATACTCGTACAAAAATCTGTCGTTAGTAACACCTATGCTACCTACAATCCGAATAACAATTTATTGTTGCAACAATTGTTTAAAGATGCAACGCCGCACGGGGGTGGACCTTGTTCCTTTGACAAAGTCCACTCCCTGTTCGGCGGGGACAGGGAACCCCCGCGACCGGGTAGTCCCGTAACGGTACACAGCTGGCGGTGCGTCTGGCGGTAAGGTATGCAAGTGAAAGTGATAAAAGAATAAAGTCATTTTTGTGCCTTGCAAATGTCAGGATAGGTTTTTATAGCCTATTCCTCGACATCTGCAAGGGGACAGTTTTAATAGTTATTACGGTCGCCAACCGTGTGCCGCTACACGGATGATAATTCAAATAATGCATGTAGATACAAATTATAAAAATTTATTCATTTCAAATTGTTTAAATTATGAATACCAATAAAGAACTACTTGAATAATGAATATATGTGGCCGAACAGAATACAGAATACAGAAGCGAAATCGGGGGAACCGATAGGCAGAAGCGGAAAATAACAATTATAGAACCGAAATAATATCGGTTCTCCAGAACCGTTACCGTAACATATACATGTATGTATGTATGTATGTAAGCCAGAACCGATAGTCTCGTAACAATTCGTAACATCATTTCGGATTTACGTTACTGTTCCGAGTACTGGAACCGATGTATGTACAATGTACAACCGTTTGAAATAGTTTTTGTTACTCACCAGAAGCGTGTCTGCTGCCGAGGCGGGCGGTGGTCCCTCACTTGGCGATGAGGCGGGTGGCGCGAAATTTAATGTTACCACCGCCTCTTCAATAGCCTCTTGTTTTACAGCGAGCTCGCGGGCCTCCCGCTGTCTTTTTGCCAGTCGCGCCGTAAACTGGCGCACCTCGTCTTGTCGCTGGACAAGACGGGCCGCGGACTGCTCTGCCTCCTTCTGGGCCTCGTCTAGTGCAGCCCTAAGACGACGAGAAGCTGCTGCGTCCTCCTCTATAGTCGACGAATTGTGTTCCATCTAAAATATACAATGTCAAAAAAAACAAATTAATCCAAAAAATTAACACACGCTCAATGAATATCCAAAATATCTGGCTAGCAATAACAAGAATAAAGAAATAATAAAAAATAAACAAAAACTATATGCCAGATATTCTGGATTGGAAGAAATAGATTTGGAGAGTACTTACTGTGCAGATTCTTGGAAATCTCCTTCCTCGCGTAAGATATAAAAAACAATTGTTTAAGTGAACATTATTACGGAAATGATAATGCAAATAATGAATATAGAGAGTTTCTATACATTACCTCTTCAACACGCGTGTCAATAGTTTTCCACATCACCCATGAGGTACTATTGTAGATCCGTTTTTTTTTGTCAGTGGTATCCCCTTTAGGCCTATTCCACTGTGTCGCATAGTGCAACATTTCTCGACGTCGGTAAGCTTTTGGATCACATACGATCCCTGAGCCATATTATTTTATAACTTTACTTGAATCAGTGGTACTGCATTTGTAAGCGGACCTCGACGTCGGACAGTTTAAACTTTTTTTTTCTTTACAATTGTGCAGTGCCAGCTGATGGAATCAGTGGTACTGCACTTGTAAGCGGACCTCGACGTCGGACGGTTGGACCTCGACGTCGGACAGTTGCAATTTTTTCTCTTTTTTTTTTCTTGCTAACTCTGCTCTGTAGTCTAGGATACGCTGAGGCTCTCTAGGGGGCATGCCTCTTGTGTGTCTGCTGTCGACAATTTCGGGCTGCATACAATCTAAATAAAACTCCGACAATTTTGCCTCCATTTTATGTTGCCAAAATTCGTCGTCTCTGTCAACTCGAATTGACTTTATCCCTTTTCTTGTCCACACAGTAAATAGGCAGTATTTTCTGACCGTTATGTGCAATTGTCCTTGCAGTTGGTAGTAGTACCGGTGTGTTTTGCGCATTGCGCTACCCGTACTATCTGTAAATATTTCCTTGACGGCTTGTACTGTATGTAGTGCCTCTTCTGGCGTTACATTTTCCGCAGTTATCGGGCACTTTATTTCAACAATGCCGTCGTCATCGATCACACCATCCGGTGATGCTCCCAAATAGGGTATCTATGCATCGATGAAAATGCCGCATTTTCTAATGCGTATACCCTCCTTTGCCGATAATTCTTCGCGAGCAATATCTTCGTGCTCCTGTCCGTATCTTACGGCAGGAACAACGTCTAGACGCTTTGGGAAGAGCAATCTATCTACCAGTTTTCCACATAGCGTTGATTTGAGTCGGATGCACACTGCGCCAAAGTTTGACGCTGTCAAAAGTTTTGACTTCAGCTCCAGCCAGAATTCGCTGTCGCGCTGTTCAGTGGTATCCTGCTGGATCTATTCTCTATTTTGCTGCCAACTCTTTAGCGTTTCCATATGCTCTTTCATGTGAAGGTCATACATCGGTTGATCCATGTCTGGCTTTTCTGCATTCGGTCCGTAATCGGAATCCTTGACTGCACGGAACTGCTGATATGTCCTGTTGCTGCAACTTTTATTTTCGGCATTTTGCAATCCTTCCTTTTTTCGTCGTTTCTCCATGTTCTCCAAAACTTGTGAGGGCACATTTCCAAACGATTTGTGCAGACGAGACAATACTTCGTTTGTATTGTACTGGATCCTCTTTGGCCGAGATTGAGTCTCTTTCCGCCAGTGTACTTGGCGATGATGGCATTGATACTCTCTACCACGTTGTTATTGCTCCGATAGAGAAGGCTTTCAGAGTGGGACGCCAGCGACCGGATGATTTCCTGTATCTGTCGATACACTCCCATTCTTGCTAACTCGGGAACAATGTTTATTTCTCCTTCTTTCGGAGTTCCATCGCAGAAATATCTTATCGTGTTGCACTGTTTGTGTTCTCCGAAAACGTGGCTGGGCACATTCATGATGTCTTGAAACAAGCGTTTGATTTTCTCGTGTGTTGGCACATTCTCATTCGACCTGTATTTAGCAGCTTTCACAATTCCCGTGCCCATCCGCCGAATATTATTTGCTACGGCTTTCCTGTAGCAGCCGGCCTTAGTCTTCTTCGCAACATCTTTCATCTTGTTGCAGAAGTTGCGCAACAAATGGTTTGTGCACTCGATCTTTTTCACGCTGATCTGTGAAAATCTGTATGGATCGCAGTCCAAAATTTTCTTATACACACTGCTGTCGCCGTCAACAATCAGTGTTGAGTACACTAATCCGCGTTTTTCCACGCTGGTGTTGAAACCTTCTGCGATGACGTCGCACTCCATTCTTGTCGATGTTTGGTTTCTGCCCCAATTTTTGAAGCATTTGTGTTGCGGCGCTTCTGTTTCCTTTTTCGCCGAAATATAGCAAATGCGGCAGTCTCGATTCTCCACTCCGGTGAATAGCACCTCCTTGGTATAATTGCCAATGGTAAACCTTACGTTTAGGGGAGGCAGCTCCGATGACCTTGATCTTCACATATGTTGTCAAAGACAACATTCTGAACAACTTTTGTCGTTACAACTAACCGGTGCTCGGTCTTAGTTTTCGAGATATTTGCGAAAAACTATTGCTAATACTGTATTGAATTTTACGTATTCTTCCAAGCTCCGTGGCAACGTGAGCCTGTTCCCCGGGGCGGCATCTGTTTATTTTCTGTTTGTAAACACATTGTGGGGATCAGAACAGAGTGTCACTCTATATAGGGTGAGCTTTCAATTTAGAAAGACTACTTCTGGATTTTCGCATGCGTGGTCGGGCCGGCCTAGCGGCCGGCCCTCTGCGCCCCCCACCAACTAACCCTAATTAATTCTGATCGCATAATTTTTGGTAATCAGAATTAGTTAGGGTTAGTAGGTGGGGGGCGGAGAGGGCCGGCCGTCAGGCCGGGCCAACCACGCATGCGAAATTGTGAATATTTCAAAATGAGAATTTTATTCAGCATTTAAATAATAGTTGTTCGCAAATATCTCGAAAACTAAGACCGAGCACCGGGTAGTTATAATGACAAAAGTTGTTCAGAATGTTGTTCCCGACAACATATGTGAAGATCCAGGTCATCGGAGTTGCCTCCCCTAAACGTAAGGTTTACCTTGCCAATTATCACGCCGACACCAGACGTCGAGTCATACTTTCCTGTTCGGTACGACCTCTTCAACCAGCTCCCGTCAGCCACGACGGGAATGTGTGGAGTTCCATCTGACAGCACATCGTCTCTGTCCATGGCTAGCTTTCGTTCTTCCGATTCGTTCTGCCGATTTCTGAAAACTGTTGGGAACAAACAAAAAAATTTTGGTGGCTACACACAACAGAACGGTGGGTAAACACATACAAAAACCAAAGAACAAATGCACAGTACAAATGCATACTCAGCAATTCGTTGAATATTTGTAGATTGAAAATCCTGCTTGATAAAAATCAAAAACCTCAAATTTCGCATGGAAGGTACTCGTAAACATTGAGCATTTGGCAGAAATAATTAAAAACCGAAATCAACTTGATTAGCATTTCTACAGCATCAACATTACATCTGGAAATAAGAGCCATTCTATTATCTTTAAAAAGAAATCCTACATACACATCTGCAATACAAGGAACAAAGATCAAATATACAGTTTCACTTTCAATCCGCCTTATAATAAGTAATGCCTATTTGTTGGGAGACGCCCAAAGCCATTAATTGCGGTTTCACGCCGATATACCTGAATGGCCGCCGGATTGCCCGGCCGCGTTTATTACACCACTTGGCCACGGCGACCGAGGCATTGGTCGCCCTGTCAGAAAATCATTCGAAGGATTTACTCGAGAACTTTCCACGAATAATTTGACGAAGAAACGACTTTATTCAAAATTTCTATTTCAATAGATATATTTTAATGAAAATCGGATATTGTAATGAAAAGCCCACTATTATTAATTTATTTTCAAATAGAGTCTTAGAGTTTTGTCGCGGGGTGTATAAGGAGGTTCGCAGTGGAACGTCTAACGCATTGTGCCAACCGAGCTGCTGGGAACATGGCTAATATTTCCAGATGTAGTGTTGATGTTGTAGAAATGCTAATGAAGTTGATTTCGGTTTTTAATTATTTCTGTCAAATGTTCAGGGTTTATCAGCGCCCAATAGACTTACAGAATAAAGGGTCATTCCATTAAGTCATCATTTTGCCGATTTCGAATTTTTTTTAGAAATGGCAGACCTTCAAAGTTTGCGATTTTTGCCCATTTTGCCGAAAATAGGCCTCACTTACGAATTTTTATCTCAGGAACTGTTTGTCCGATTGAGCTATACTTTTTTTTGTTTAATTTGGGAAGAATTGGGCTATTATAACATAATTTTTTCATCCTCGATAATTAACTTTATAATTATGTCAAATGTCAAAAAATGTAAACAAATTCTTTTCTTATGTTTTTTTCAATTTTGGCCAGTTATGAAAATTTTGAAAAGATATGGTTATATTCCTTGAAGTTTCCTCTTCAAAATAAGACTTTTTAAAATATGGCATCTTTCCTGTAATCGTCACAATATGCTGGGAAAGGACGCGGTGTGACCCGCGTTTTAGGTATAGGTGAGTCAAGCGCACCGCTATTATGGTCAGTTTTCAATCTCGTTTTTTATCGAAATCATGCATTTTTACAAAAATCAATGTTTTTCGAAAACGTTGCGTGATAGAGCAATTCTGCTTTTGGATTCGGTTTTAGGACGACAATGTCTACAAGAATCACCCAACAGTAGTTAGAGCACACGAAAAAAGTTCTCATTTGTTGGACAGTGTAATGGTATATGTACTGTATATACTTTTACTTTCAATAACCAAATCGCCGATGGTGCCTGCGAAAACTGATCGATGTGGCATAGAATGACCCGTAACGTTTTACGCGCAATTGCTAATATATTTTGCAAAACTGTCGTCGAAAATAACTCTAACAATGTTCAGGTAGCAAGAAAAATAACATTTCCTTCCTGCCTGCAGAATGACCGCGATGAATGTTTCCGAAAGTGCCTGTTAGCATTTGGCACGCAAGTGTTTTATGACCGAAAGTCCATTACGGTGAAGGGCGTACTACCAGTAAAATGGGACAGACTGGGCCGTTACAGTAATCCCTTTACTAAAGTTTTTACGACTTAAAAAGGGTCGTTTGCAAAAATTTTTATTCTGGGTCAACATCCAAGAACTTTCGAAATGAGATAGAGCGATGTTTTTTGTTAAAGCTGTAACATTGCAGAATATGGGAAACATAGAGAGATAATGGCACGAATGTTTTGCTACCTTTAGAAAATTCGTTGAACTTGTACAATTTGAGGAAAATTGTGGTCAATCCAATACCACGCGCGGAATTATTATTCATTATTATAAATGTATCGATTATACACTTACCTAAACCTAAAATGCTGTTTTCTTCTGCTAAGTCTTTTCGATGCCAGGCGAAGTATCTTTGACGTTTTGTTGTTCCTCGATTCATGACCTGTCGCTTTTCGTCCCGCAGTTTCCGTTGAACTTGCAGAATTCATTGTCACTGTACACTACGCTAAACCAACTTCAAGCACACAAATCACACACAATCGCTCAACTTTAATCACACAAACCACACAGAATCCCGTAACAATATTCAACACTCGTTGAATATACGCGTTGAATATACGCGTTGAATATCGCGCTGTTCAACTATACGAATAACACGGGAAAGCGTTCACGTACGAACGCATCCCTATACATCCGAAAACTAGAAAACAACGACACCACTTGACACAAATCGATCCACACAAACCTCTTTCCCCTCTGCCTCCAGATGTAACTCGAGGTTACTAGAAATCTCGGGTCCACTCGAGAGCTTGAGCCTGCCGCACTGATGTACAGTGACTCCCATTAATATTAGAAACACCATAACTTTTTTCTAATATTGGACTCTGCGATTTGAACTTCTTTGGGAAGCTACAGCAATTAGTTTACTACAAGATGTGAAAAGAAATTTTTTCAAAAATTGCATTTGGTCGGAATTGTACAGAAAATACTAAAAGTTGCATTTTATAACTTTTTTATGCGGGTCTATATTGAAATTTACAAAAATACGTTTTGTAGATCTGTGTCAATTATATACACTGTGAAAGTTTCATAGAAATCGGTTGATACGGGAAAAAACGACAGGCATTAAAAGATGAAAGAATCCTTACATACAGGGTGTCCCAAAAGTACTTCAACTCCGGGAAATGGGAGGTTCCTGAGGTCATTTCAAGCGCCATTATCCTTTTGCAAAATGTTGTCCGCGGCTTTGTTTAGGAGTTATTAACGAAAAACACCGCCAACCGCCTGCCGGCTCGCCGCGCTGAACGTGCCAGCGAGCGTCGAGCTGTACAGACACAACCGAGCCCCATCTGGCGGTGGGGTTTTAGTCGGTATTACCGGTCCGTCTGACCGGTCGAGTCCGACACTCACCCCGGCTCACAGTCGGGGTGGTTAGTGCGTAAATGCATTTCCCCACCGCCTTAACAAAAAAAAAAAAAAAAAAAAAAGGTATGAAACGCCTAAGATACATGACTATTACGCGGCTTTACTGAATCGGTAAAGTTTTATGATGAAAATTTCTAAATGAATCCTTTTTGTTCTGGTCACTCTTTAATTGATTCTATATATACTTTTATATATATATTTTTTGTGGCAAACCATTCTATGTGTGTAATTCACTTGATTACCTAAAAAGGTTTATTAAGGTTTATTAAGGTGAAAGGTTGTAGTGAAAAATGAAAGTATTACGTTTATACTATGTTTGAAATTGCCGCCTTATTTTGACTTTAGCCAATAAATCGATACTTGATCAACCATTGGTTTTCCCGAGTGTCTATACGTTTTCCTTACGTTTATACTTTCTTCACTACCGTGATGACTGTCCAGGCAGCAACATGTGGTCATTTTTAATTTTTGTAACCTTTCTAATTTGAAGTTTGTTTTGTAACACTACGCAAGTGAGTAACTTTTTTTCTTCTATAATATGGTTCATCGGTTGTTTTTTGATGTTTAATATAAACTGAAATGATTTTCTTTTGTTTCATTACAGACACAAATTTATTTTTATAAATCTCTTGAAAATGATCTGAATTTAGATCGAAACGTCGAGATAAAATTTTGTGATAATTTGCAAATAGTGTTTTTAAAGTTGTTAACTGATCGAACCAATGCGCCAATAACATTAAAATTTTTGCTTTAAGCTTATTACGATCGCTATACCTGTAACTATTTTAACGAACCTTTGCAAAGGATATTTTACAATAATGAAGATGCTTTCATTTTTTTCTTCTCTTAAAATGTCTTTTAGATTGTCAAACAGAATTTTCAAAATTTGGCTAAAATGGGGCACCTTATGTATCTAGTATCTATCTCTATCCACATATAATAAAATCGTGTCTGTCTGTCATTTTGTGACAGCGTGAACTGAGAACGGCTGAACGTAAAAAACTGGTGTTTGAGCCATTAGACGCAGCGTTTTTTCAGGAAGGGTTAGGAGAAATTCGTATTCAAAAAAGTCCATTCGTTCAAAAACTGTGACGTAATTAGTCACCAAACACGACTTTTTCGCCCCTTTTTGGGCAACGTTTCTGCTTGTAACGATTGCCGGTTGGGAGAGTGCCGACTCAGCCGGCGGTGCAGGATTCTTCGGGACACGAATAAATACGCCTGGATCTGGTAACTCGCGGCTTTTATTTCGTCGTAACGGCTTGATTTATAATTCGCGGCGGCTTTGGTATCTACTAGTTTTACGGTTAAATATTATCTTACACATCTACGGATTCATCGGCGTACTAATCTACGGGTCTGTTGGCTTATTAATCTACGGTCGACTATTGTCTTCTACATCTACGGATTTATCGGCTTATTAATCTACGGGCGACTAGCGTCTTATACATCTACGGAGTTATCGGCTTATTAGTCTACGGTCGGCGCGGTTCCTCTAGTGCGGTTGACGGAGTCGTGCTCCATTGGGTGCGGATCAGGACTGCTCGCAGCTTACGCGGCTGAGCGGTGAGGAACCCCGGTGGCGTGTGCAACTCGGGCGGTAGGGTTCCGGATGCTTTCGCGTCACGGTTTTGGGAAGGACCCCGCTGTGTATACAGCTGGGGCTTTTGGATACTCGCGTATCTCGGCGGAGGGTCTCCCGGTCTTGTATAAGACTCGGGCCTTGGGAGAGGTGTTGTTGGAGGCGTTCGATACTTTGGCTTTGCACGCTATGCGTGTTTCGGCTGTCAGTTTCAGAACCCCTTTCCAGTGTCCGGCCGGCCGTATATATGCCGGGCCGGTGCACTTTCACTTGCGGGTATCTGCGTCATCGCGGTCGCCACCTAGCGGCCGCCGCGGGAACTATCGCGTTTGTGATCGCTCGCGTACGGCGTTCGGGAGGGGATTTGTCTCGCGTCAAGCGTGATCGTTACATCCCCCCCTTACTTCGGGGCGCGAGACTTCCCCGTGTGTTTTTGTTTTTTTTTTTTTTTTTTTTAGCCCTGTCTTAGTGCTACCTCTACATGTACTTAACCTATCTTAATCCTATCTTAATTATAATTGCAAAAACTTAACCTACTTATATGCTACTGTACATAACGAACTTAACCTATTTATTCGCGGCGTCGGTATTTTATATAAAGGACCCCTTCGGCGTTCATGCGGGCCAAGAACCAACCGCCTTCGACCGGGAGGCGGTACGGGTGCCTCTGCCTCATCTGGTCGAGGCGTAACAGGTAAGAGTCCGGGGCTTCGGCTGGGACTACTGGCCGTGGTAGGGTGGGTGGGGTGGTGGTTGGGCGGGGGGTCGTTGGCGGAGTCCCACTTTGTTGCGGGGGCTGGTGGCGCCGTCCTGTTCCCTTGGTCCCCTGTGTTAATGCTGCTGGGGATGGTGGGCAGGGTGGCAGTGGTGGCAGGGGGGTGGGGGAGGGTGGAGCTGCTCCTGACTGCGTCTGCGTAGCTTGTTGGCCTGCTGCTGTTCCTGCGGCTGCTGGTGGTGGCGGCGGTGGCGGCGATGGTGGAGACGGCGGAAGAGGCGGTAGTGTCTCCTGGTCCTCGTTGATTTCGGCCAGGAGTTTCTCGGCGGCGGCGTCAACATGTTCCATCACGTCGAGGGAGGAAGCTGTTCTCGGAAACGGATTATCTTTGAGAGCTCTTGCTCCATAGCCCTAAACTATCAATTGGACACGTCATGGAACTTAGTTCCTGTGCCACCTTACTCTCCTTCGAGAACTCATCTTGACGTATAGCAGCTCTTGTTTCATGTCGAAACCTTTCTTCGTCCTTATTCTCTGGGTTACAAACCTCAAGAGCGGAATGATCGCCATTATCGGACGCTCGCTCGAAAGAAGACCCCTCTGACGGAACCACATCGTCAGTATCGGACGGAACCACTTCGCCATTGTCCAAGCGCGCGGGATTTACGTTGAATACCTTCGCGGCTCCAAAGACAATTCCAGGCATAGATCCCTGTATATCCTGGATTATGCGTTGTGTTTGTAGAGACAGCCCATGTAACTGAACAGACCGTTCAGCGACTGTTTTTGTCAAGGAATAAATGGATTCAAGTTCGAACCCACTTGTATGCTTCGGCGGGAATTTCCAATCTATGTGGAAATGGACGACGAGTGAATCGCCACTATTACCCAAAAGCACACACACCTTTTTATTGCCTTCGGTGGTATCATCACCGGTAGTGTTCTCAGCGGTTATGGTCACGGTAACTACGTGCTGTGCATCAGTGGCTGGCCACTGGTATCCCACCGCTGGCAAAGTTGTGGCAGTACCCGAGTCAACCCAACCACCAATCTCATCCATGTCGGTGGTACTGGAGGACGACTCTTTTGTATAATCGTAGGGCTGGATACCGACGGTTCTACCTGTCATGTTCCAAGCCTTAACAGCCTTAACTCGTACGCAAAACGAGGGCTTAACGTACGCCACTTTACCTCTCAGGTTTGGCATAACCTGATTGATTGTGTTCGGCGGCGGAGGTTGTAATGCCGGCGCTGTGTTTCCGTTGCCTGCGCTTGTGTAGTGCGAGCGAGTTGGTAAGCGACGGGGAGACGGTTGAGTGTTTCTTCTCGGTCTTCGTAATCTTTTCTGTTCGCATTTACTCCGAGGTGATTGGTCGGTGGTCGATCCGAGCCGTGTGTTGCCAGTTCCCTGCCGTATGTTAAGA
Organism: Lasioglossum lativentre; assembly: GCA_916610255.1. Taxonomy (NCBI): domain Eukaryota; kingdom Metazoa; phylum Arthropoda; class Insecta; order Hymenoptera; family Halictidae; genus Lasioglossum; species Lasioglossum lativentre. The sequence continues at coordinate 10,909,128 of OU744355.1, read as the reverse complement.
AAGCTGGGGTCATCCCGGTGGTTCCGTGTCTTGCTGTATTATATGCGAAAACGGCTGCGGCGACGGTTTTGTCCCAGGCCCGGTGGTTGTCTGTCGCGAACTGCGCTATCATGGTTTTTAGGACTCGGTTTGTCCTTTCTACTGGGTTACACTGTGGTGTGTATGGTGGCGTTTTCCGATGCTCTATTCCGTACCGCTGGAGTAGTGCTCCGAATTCGCGGCTCTCGAACTGTCGCCCGTTATCTGTGATGATGAGGCGCGGGCATCCATGGCGTAGCATAATTAGTTCTTCGACGGCCCTGGTGACGGCCGGCGCTGTTGCCTGTCTCAGTGGTCTCACCTCTGCCCATTTACTAAATTTGTCCTGCAGTACCAGCATGGCGGTGTATCCCTGGTTTGTTCGGGGAAGCGGTCCTACCAGGTCTGCGGTTGCTACATCCCATGGTCTTACGGCCGGTGTGGTAAACATTTCTCCTGCCGGCGCCTGTTGCATTGCCTTGTACTGTAGGCAACTTTGGCAGTGGCGTATATGTTTTGCCGCGTCCTGTCGCATCCTTGGCCAGTGGTATCGTTGGTTCAGACGTGCTATTGTTTTGGCCGTCCCTAAGTGTCCGGCGGTTGGGTCGTTATGCATCTGATGTAGGATCGTTGTTCGTTCGGCGGAGGGGACGCATTTCTTCCACTCCCATTCCGGCTGCAGGCCGGTATTATCAGGTATGTGGCGGTACAGTTGTCCTTGGTGTTCTCGGTATTCTGGGTGTTGTTCCGGCCTCTGTTTCACTTCTCCTAGTGTTCGTTGGTACCAGTCGCCGTGTGTTTGTTCGAGGAGGCCTAAGTCGTCCGGTTGCCGTGACAGAGCGTCTGCTACGAAGTTTTGTTCGCTTCGTCGGTACTGAATCGTGAACTCGTACTGCTGGAGTTCTAGCCCCCATCGGGCGAGCCTGCCGGACGGATTTTCTATCCTTTGCAGCCACTGGAGGGCCTGGTGGTCCGTTATGACTGTAAAATGGTATCCCTCTAGGTACGGCCGCATCTTCCGAATCCCCCATACTACTGCTAAACATCTTGTTCTGTGACGGTGTAGTTTCTTTCCGCCTTGTTTAGTGTACGGCTGGCGTAGGCGATCACTCTTTCTTCTCCGTTGGTTTCCTGTGTGAGGACGACTCCGAATCCTTGACCGCTGGCATCCGTTTGCAGGATAAACGGCTTGTCGAAGTCTGGGCATGTCAGTACTGGTGTCCGTGCTAGTTGCGCTCACAGTGTTTCGAAGGCGTGATTTTCTTCTTCCTCCCATGTCCATCCGCGGCGCTTCTGCAGGAGTCGATGCAGCGGTTCGGCGGTGTCGGCGAAATGTGGAATGTAACGGCGGTACCATGATACCATGCCCAAGAAACGGCGGAGTTCTTTTAGACACTTCGGGGCTGGCAGGCTTCGTATTGCTTGGACTTTTTCGGGGTCAGTGCGGACCCCTTCGCTTGTTACCAGGTGACCCAGATAACGGAGTTCCGTTCGGCCAAAGTGGCATTTTTCTGGATTAATGCGGAGCTGTGCTTGCTGTAGTCGTTGTAACACCTCTCGTAAGTTGGTCAGGTGTTCCTCGAAGGTACGGCCGAGGATTATTATGTCGTCTAGGTATGCAAACGCTCTTGGCTCTAGTTGGGGTCCGATCACCGTGTCAAGGAGCCGTTGGAAGGTCGCTGGTGCCGAGTGAAGGCCGAACGGCATAACCTTGAATTGGAATAGACCTCTTCCCGGCACCGTAAATGCTGTAATTGGTCGACTTTCGTGGTCCAGTGGTATCTGCCAATATCCGTTCGCTAAGTCGATCGTGGATATGTATCGAGCTCCCCGTAGTTTCTCCAGAGTTGCTTGTACCTGTGGTAGTGGGTACGCGTCTTTTTCTGTTACGCTATTTACCCGCCGGAAATCGATACAAAACCGCGGTTTCCCGTTTGACTTCCGAACGATTACTACTGGTGAGCTCCACGGACTCTTCTTCGTTGATGATCTTCTGGGTGGCTGTATTTCGTGGTGTATATCGCTGTTTGACTGGTTCCGTTGTTTTGAGCCGAATTCGGTGCGTTGCTAAGTGTGTCGTTTTCTTAATTTTTTTGAATTTCGGTAGTTCGGTGTTCAGGAGGTCTTGTAACTGCTGGTACTGCTCTGGTGTGCATTTCGTGAGCCCTTCTGTGTCGATTATGTTGATCTCTTCGCCCAACGACCATTTCTGTGTTCCGATGGTAACGGATGTTCCTAGCGCTCTTAGTGCGTCCACCCCTATTAGTACGGCTTGTGCGAGTGACGGTACTACTGGGCACGTGATTGCGAGTCTTGTCGGATGTAAGAGCGCGTTGCTCCTGTGTCGATTAGTGCGTGGAAACAGCGACCATGCGCTGTTACGGTTGTAAATATGCGTGTGTCCGGGCCTAGTTCCGTGGAGGCACTCCGTTGTTCTGTCGGCTGGTGCCTCGGCCGCCGACTCTGTTCCCGTTTCCCGTCACGGGGTTGCAAGTACACCTGATGGTGGTTGTTCCTGTTGTGCCGCAGTAGGAGCAAAAAAGTTTCGCTGGTCTTCTGCATTCTGTTCGTTGGTGTCCTCGTTGCCCGCATTTCCAGCAGCGTGCTGACCGGTCATATGCGCTCGTGATTTCTGCGGCGCTCTGTTCTGTGTTCCTGACGTGTGTTTGCGGGGTATTGTCGCTGGTGGCCAGTAGTGCCTTTCGCCGTTGTTTCTCTTCCGCCAGTACTTCCTCTAGTTCGTCGGTTCGCTTGAGGAGATCGTCCGTGGATTCGATCTCTGTTCGCCGGATAAATTTCTTGAGCCCCGGTTGCAGATTTCTGTATGTTCTCTCTAATTGTTGCTCTTCGGTGAACGCTCCGTGACGACGCATCATAGTTTTGAGGTCCCTGGCGTAGGCTCGAGTTTTTTCTCCTGGCTTTTGTAACCGGTCTCGGATTTTGTCCTCGAAGTCGATTGTGCGGTTCCGAGGTAGGAATTCCTTGTGGAATTCCTGGAGAAAATCGTCCCAGGTCTTCCATTTCTGGTGCCTGTTCCAATACCACTGGAGGGCATCCCCTCTGAACACTTCGGCTAAGCAGGGTAGGATGTCTTCTGATTCTACCTTGAAGCCCCTATGTAGGTCCTGTAGGCGGTCGAGGAAGTCTTCCGCTCCTTTTCCTCCGTCGTAGTGAGTGCCCAGCGGCGGACCCGTTCCATGATCGGTTGTGCTTGGCAGGTCGTGGGGTTAGGGGTGGGGGGGTTTGGTGTTTTTTCCATCGTGGTCCGGATGTGTGCGGCGATTCGGGCTCGGAGCTCGTCTATTGTTCCCTCTTGGGATAAATTACGCTGACGAGCTTCTTCCGCTAGCTCTGTTTTGCGGAGATAGTATATCCAGCTCGTACTCATTCGTGTTTCTCCCTGCTTAAAGAACCTGTTCGGGCGCCATTTGTAACGATTGCCGGTTGGGAGAGTGCCGACTCAGCCGGCGGTGCAGGATTCTTCGGGACACGAATAAATACGCCTGGATCTGGTAACTCGCGGCTTTTATTTCGTCGTAACGGCTTGATTTATAATTCGCGGCGGCTTTGGTATCTACTAGTTTTACGGTTAAATATTATCTTACACATCTACGGATTCATCGGCGTACTAATCTACGGGTCTGTTGGCTTATTAATCTACGGTCGACTATTGTCTTCTACATCTACGGATTTATCGGCTTATTAATTGTGACGTGGCAGATTTTGCCACTGTCCTGCCGAACCCTCAGCGAAGGACCGGGCCGGTATTAAAAGCGAAATCGGCTGTGCGATCGGTCTCCCTGGACGTTCGAGTTCCAGCGGAACGGAATTATCGCGTTTGAATGTCGCGCCGCTGGGCGCGACACGAAGTTTCAGGGATAGCCGGAGTCATAAGGAACCCGGTACCTATTTCCTGCCGTGATTGGCGCAAAGGCTTAAGGAGAAGCGCTCGGAGGACCTATCGCAGCGCGTCAATCGAGAACGAGACGATCGAGTCGGAAGCGAGTCCGGATCCACCAACCCGGAGAGGCCGACGAGGATTTCGAAAATAAGGGACGACCAGCAGCCCAGCCTCGTCGACTCTCGTCCAGGAGATGCACGGAGAACACCCTGGAATGGCTCGCACCCACTCGTACAGTCCAGCAGCCCCGTACCGCGTGCCCCGGGAAATCGACAAATTGCCGGAGGCACGGGGCCGAAGGGCACGATAGTTGTCCCTGCTGCGAGGAACCACGCGATAGGCCCGAGCGCCGCCGAGGAGGAAATAGTCGAGGGAGAGGGGGACGCCTCGCTTCCGCGTTACCGAGCCGGCTCGAATTGTGTCACTGGGTCACGAGAGCACGCAAAGGAAAGTTGTACCGCCTTTAAACCCGCGACCAGCAAATATAGTTGCCGTTTGCAAAAGATAGTCTTGATTTAATACCGAAGGACGAGCGAACAGAACCCCTTTGCCGTTTGGTAAGTGCCGATCTGATCATTTCGACCAATTTAAATGTGAGTGAACAATTCGTGTCGGCTCGGGACGTTTTCGCGACATCCCTGAATCGTGTCGCGCACCACGTTGCCGCCGGCGTTTCCGAAGACCAGGAGTAGCTCTCCCGAGAGGAACGCGAGGCCGTGGGTCGTATTGCCGCCGATTGTCCGGGAAACGGAATATTCGGGGCGTACGATTTTTGACGAGTAAATTACGAGCCTATCTCGAAACGTTCCACGGTGGGACGACGCGACGCACAGTGGGTCAAATCGACGTTCTAGCTGTTCACGCCTATTTCACCATTATTTCAATACATAAAGACCACATTAAATAGGTCGTTGGATTCGTCTTGCCGTCAGCTATAACATTATTGAATAAAAAATATATAGTTATAAATAAATAATGAAGGTGACCACAATTTTTTATTGAAAACAAATTTTTTTTGAAATTTTTTGTATTGATATTTGTAAAAGACTGTGTACTGATTACTTTTTGTAGGAAACATTTTTTTGTCACATCACCGGAAATGTCTGAAAACTCGTGTGAATAATGAATAATATTTGAAAACTGGCTGTTTACGCCAATTTCACCATTATTTCAATACATAAAGACTACATTAAATAGGTCGTTGGATTCGTCTTGCCGTCAGCTATAACATTATTGAATAAAAAATATATAGTTATAAATAAATAATGAAGGTGACCACAATTTTTTATCGAAAACAAATTTTTTTTTAAATTTTTTGTATTGATATTTGTAAAAGACTGTGCACTGATTACTTTTTGTAGGAAACATTTTTTTGTCACACCACCGGAAATTGTAGTACTCCTTCCTATTTTGGCCACGATTTCGATCCAACTCACCACTGTGCGCGTGTCACGCGACGCTTTAAACTATCATAACTTCGGATAATGGATTATAACGGATCTAAATTTTGCACGATCTTTTAGAGGAGATCTTGCCGAAAATGTTCCACTTTGTCAGAACATGGACATCCCCGGACATCACAACTTATCCCTTGTCAAAGGTGAAAAACTTCGACAATTTTCCTTAGTTGATTAAATATTTTTTTTTATAATAAATTATGAACAATGATGTTTAGTTCCTGGTGCGTTCTCAACATAGATATACATTCTTCATATAAAAAAAAATTGGTCACTTATTCTTCAGTAGGTTTTCCAGGACATCATTATGAAGACAAGGAATTTTTTCGGTGATAAATCGTATCTGAAAAAGTTTGATCTTTGAACGTTTATTGTAACGAGAGTTTTTAATAGCTTTAATTAATATTATCGTTTTCGAATGTAATAGACATTTAAGAAACATTGTGCATTCGTTAAAAATCGATATGAGGACTTTGAATTTTTAGCCCGTGAACAGCTAGAACGTCGATTTGACCCACTGTGCGACGTGCCGATTTCGACCTTCTCGCGACTTTGCCGTGATCCGCGCCCAGTCCACGTCGAAACTGCGCGTCTGTCATCGGAGCTCGACAGAATCCGTGCCGTAAAGGCTTGTATTTTCACGCGAAGTCCTGTGACTGCCGAGCTCAACGCGAACGAATAGATTGCGCGCGATCGGTCGAACATCTGCCGTAGAGTATCGTCTCCGCGCCGGCAAATTTCCGTTGCCGCCGGCGTTCACCGGCGGCCACCATTGTCACCTCGTAATAAACGACTATTTTTGCCGAATTTCGAGTTAATTATTCGTCCTACGAGAAACGTTCCTGTCGCGGGGAATGCCCCGTTCCTTCTCTTCACGTGGAACCCTGACCTTGTTCGCGGCTATCCCAGGTTATCGCGCAGTCCTCGCGGAATCGAGATCGTCGTGCCGAATTCGTGTCTCGTGAATCTTTCGCGTGACACTCTGTCGTGTCTGGCGCCCGAATTTCGTATTAGCCATCTTGATAGTTACTCCGATTCGATTCCGTGAACGATTGTTTGTCCCGGGAGGACCACGTGTCGCGCGACCGAGCGTGGCCCGGTCTTCAAGCCGTAATTTCCCGTGCGCGGTTCCTTCCTCGCTTGCGAGAAAGGAAACGACGTGACATAATCTACGGGCGACTAGCGTCTTATACATTGTGACGTGGCAAGTTTTGCCGACGTCCCTTGATCCCTAAAAAGAGAGGCCGGGCCGCCCTCTGGCAGTGCCGCCCTCTGGCAGTGCCGATGCGTACGGCCGTTTGCGAGCGCTCTCCCTGGGCATGCCGATTTGCCAAGGGCGAGTACTAACGCGTTTTGAGCGTCGCGCCACTTGGGCGACGCGAATTTCACAGGACCGAAACCGGGCTCCAGGGGAGCCCGGCCCCTATTTCTCGCCGTACGAGGCATTATCGGAACTGGCTCCGGAAGGATTTCGTGCCGAGACATCGGAGGAAGTACCGAGCCCGGGTCGACGAACCTGAAGGCACCGACGAGGGACAGTGGACACGGGACGAACACCTCCTCGACCCCGTCGCTGCCTCGCCCGGAAAAGAAGGTGTCCACAACCGGAGCGGCTAGGACTCTACTCTTCACGAGCCGTCGCCGCGACCATCGGAAAAGCGGCGAAAGCTAGTAGTAAAATCCGCGAGCCAGGGATCCCGCGCGACAGGATGCGATCCTGCGAGGAAATACCGCGCGATAGGTCCGCGAGTCTCAAACGGGAGAAATAGGGTAGGGAGTAGGGGGACGCCTCGCTTCCGCGTTACCGAGCCTGCCGAAAGTAGGCCACTGGGTCGTTGGCCGTTATCGCCTGTAGTCGCGTCTAATTAGAACTTAGTAAATTATCAATTGTGCGTGCCGACTTAAGGGACGAGAAAGGACGAACCGCCGCCCATCTACCGTCGTCCTCGTTGCCGTTGGTAAGCGCCAGTCAGGCTTCCCTATTATAGTGATTTAACGAACTTTTCGTGTTGGCTCGGTAACGTTTTCGCGAGGTCCTTATTCGCGTCGCGAAATTACGACGCCGTTTCCGTGCCGCGTGGTCGGCCATATTTGGTGAACGGAAAAACGGTCGTCGATCGGTTAACGTGCGAGCCGGTTGGTAACGCGAGGGCGCGAACTCGCGGGGGGCCGTATCGTTGCCGATTTTCCGAATTAATTATACGCTATCTTCGAGACGTTCCCCAGTGTGACGTCGCAACGGTCCGTATCGTGTCCGACGGCGAAGCGCGAGCGATCCAGCAATTATACCGCGTATTCCATCGGAATTCGGCAGTTATTCCGCGCCAAAAGCGCTTTGTAAAATTGCATCTCCATCTTGTACAACTGCCGGGTTCGACGCGATCGAAAGAGAAGAGCGCGTGCGACCGAAAATCTGTCGCGTAATTATCGTGAACGCGCCGGCTTGTAAATTTCCGCTGCCGGCTCTCACCGGCAGCCCTGTCGTGTCCATCGGACAAATAAATTATTACAGCCGATTCTATCGTTCCTTATTTCCGTCGAGAAACCTTTCCGCCGCGGGAAATGCTCCGTACTTCGTCCACGTAGAATCCTGTGCCCATTCTAGAGCTATCCAGAATATCGTGTGGTTCTCGCAGTTTCGGATAGGTCGTTCGCGCCTCCTGCCGTTATCTCGCAATTTGCGTGACACTGCCGAGTGTCTGGCGCCCGAAAGTAAATTCCATTAACGGCTTCTTTCGTGACAAATCCGAATCTGCGAGATACCTTTTGTCCCGGGTGGACTACGTATCGTGCGGCCGAGCGTGGCCCGGCGTTTCGCCTGTAAAACCCCGGAGTCGCCGACGTTCCGTCCTTCCGACGGATACGCGAAATTTGGGCGACGTGACAACATCTACGGAGTTATCGGCTTATTAATTCTACGGGCGACTAGCGTCTTATACATCTACGGAGTTATCGGCTTATTAGTCTACGGTCGGCGCGGTTCCTCTAGTGCGTTCCGAAAGAGGCGCGCAAAAAATATTTCAAAGCCTTGAGCGGACGCGGCGGAGCCCCGTATGGCCGACGAGGCGGCCGAGGAGGCGGCAGAGAGGTGATGCCGTATACTTTTAATTTTAATATAAATAAATAACATATTTTAAGATTAATAAATAAAATATAAAATATATCTATGTATGTATGTTTATTCTTGTTCCCTTACGGGTTACAAGGTGATCCCGTTCCCTTCCCTCTCTCTCTCTCTCCTTCATTTCATTCTTCTTAATTTTTATTTAAATTATTAATAAAAAGAAGTAAACACCGGTCCCTGATTATGGACCAGATCGGCTTCGTGCTGATGTCCATGCATACACAAACTTGTTGTGTGCCCCACGTAATAAAAAGAAGTAAATGATATAGAATGGGTACATTTTAATTAACCACACTTCCCTTTCCCTGCTCTTCCCGTGCGCGCGTTAGAAATATATATTTAAATATATTATTATTAAATAATCTTTGAAAAGAAAAATAGTCTTTAAAAATCATCTTTGAATTTTGATTTCAAAACGCTACGAACTTCCGTTCCAACCTACTAAGTTATTGATAAAATAATTGTTTCAATTTTTATAATATATAGAATAAGAATAATAATTTATAATGCGGCAGAAGATACGGCGGAGGATGCAGCGGAAGACGAGAAATGGTTTGAAGCATCCCGAAACCTTGCGACTTGCAATCCGCCTAGGCGCACGTACACGCCTCCCGAGCGGTGACCTGTGCCACACGCCATACACTGTCACTCGAGCATACCAACGCGGCATCAACGTCAGCCGTACAGTGACGTCACCGATGAAGCCTGACTTACCGGCAACATTTATTGATGCAGTGACTGCTGTCTCCACCGAGACGGTCTCTCGTTGGCGCTGCTGTGCCTCTGAACCATTCTGTAGAAACTGTACCCAGCTCCCCTACTGGACGGAGCTCAAACTAATTTCGAGGTCAAATCCAGATCTACACCCTTAAGGGGGTGCGCCCCGATTTGACCTTGACGGAGTTGATCGTCACGCTAAATTTGTACGAACGGAGATTAGACGAAGCTGAGTAGTACGATTTTCGACCGATAGATGGGATAGACGAAGCTGATTAGTAAGAATTTCGCCCGATAGGTGGTGTGGGTCTAATTTTCTGTGACGAGCTACAATTAGGTAGGATTTTTCAGAAGCCGCTACGTGACAAGCAGTATTCTGCCGATTATTGCAAATTACTCTTTAACAACGTAAAAATATGAAATTTGAGCTCTGGACGACGCTGCGCAGGACTCTTAGGAATCATTAACAACCAATTCTGAACTTCTCATTGCAATATTGAGGCGTCAGTTTCTTTTCTCGTAAACCCTTGCATGTGAGTATACGCGACTCGAGACAAGCAGTATTCTGCCGATTATTGCAAATTACTCTTCAACAACGTAAAAATATGAAATTTGGGCTCTGGACGACGCTGCGCAGGACTCTTAGGAATCATAATCAATCAATTCTGAACTCCTCATTGCAATATTGAGGCGTCAGTTTCTTTTCTCGTAAACCCTTGCATTTGAGTATACGCGACTCGAGACAAGCAGTATTCTGCCGATTATTGCAAATTACTCTTCAACAACGTAAAAATATGAAATTTGGGCTCTGGACGACGCTGCGCAGGACTCTTAGGAATCATAATCAATCAATTCTGAACTCCTCATTGCAATATTGAGGCGTCAGTTTCTTTTCTCGTAAACCCTTGCATTTGCGTATTCGCGACTCGAGAAGCCGCGCCGCGCATTCTTCAGGCGCCTCGTGGCAGGCAGTTTGCTGCCGATTATTGCAAATTACTCTTCAACAATGTAAAAATATGAAATTTGGGCTCTGGACGACGCTGCGCAGGACTCTTAGGAATCATAATCAACCAATTCTGAACTTCTCATTGCAATATTGAGACGTCAGTTTCTTTTCTCGTAAACCCTTGCATTTGAGTATACGCGACTCATCAATCCGCAGCGCGCTTGCTTCAGACGTCTTATGTTTTTAGTATGTATTTTGCTGTTTTTTTACCACCCTTCCGTTCTCCATCCCCAAAATCAGGTTTGGGCATTATTAAAATAGAAAATTATTTAAATAGTGATTCGAATAAAAGATACCTTATCTTTATTCGTTATTCGAAGGTTAGAATAAGAAAAGTTTCTTTATTCGACGAGTATCGAATGAAGAAAGTATCTTTATTCGACGAGTGTCGGATAAATAATTTTATTCGACAAGATATTTATCCGACGTACAAGGGTAATTTTTTTATTCGAAACGGATTTATTAAAAGGCTTCGATAAAGAAGTTTTGGAAGTGGATTGGTAGTGGATTCACATCCACGTACCTGACCCGTTGTCGGGTTACCCTGCTGTGTTTATTGCACCACTCGGCGACCGAAGCGACTTGTGCTACTGGGCCTAGGCAGTCGGTGCTCGTCACCGTTTCTTCGATTTGGCAGAAAATTGTTCGGAGGTTACGAGTGGCCCGCGGATAAAACCACTAGATACAGTCCAAATTATATCGTGTTTAGTGTCATTTTGATCATGAGAATTCCACTAATTAGTTCATGTAGGTCTAATAAAAAAACAATTGAAAATAAAGAAGTTTTGGAAGTGGATTGGTAGTGGATTCACATCCACGTACCTGACCCGTTGTCGGGTTACCCTGCTGTGTTTATTGCACCACTCGGCGACCGAAGCGACTCGTGCTACTGGGCCTCGGCAGTCGGTGCTCGTCACCGTTTCTTCGATTTGGCAGAAAATTGTTCGGAGGTTACGAGTGGCCCGCGGATAAAACCACTAGATACAGTCCAAATTATATCGTGTTTAGTGTCATTTTGATCATGAGAATTCCACTAATTAGTTCATGTAGGTCTAATAAAAAAACAATTGAAAATAAAGAAGTTTTGGAAGTGGATTGGTAGTGGATTCACATCCACGTACCTGACCCGTTGTCGGGTTACCCTGCTGTGTTTATTGCACCACTCGGCGACCGAAGCGACTCGTGCTACTGGGCCTAGGCAGTCGGTGCTCGTCACCGTTTCTTCGATTTGGCAGAAAATTGTTCGGAGGTTACGAGTGGCCCGCGGATAAAACCACTAGATACAGTCCAAATTATATCGTGTTTAGTGTCATTTTGATCATGAGAATTCCACTAATTAGTTCATGTAGGTCTTATAAAAAAACAATTGAAAATAAAGAAGTTTTGGAAGTGGATTATAATCAAATATAAACTATTGACTATCTGCCCCTAAAGTGTTATATACGCGATACTTATCCTTCATTTGGGGGATGAGGAACGGAAGGATAGTAAAATAACTGCAAAATATGTATCGAAAAAATTAAATATTTTATTTGGCAGAAGCAAAGAATACCAACATTCGCTGCTAGGATAAGGAAAACTGCAAAAACCTTATCAGTATTCGTACACAAAACAAAAAGTATATTTATATTATTTTGTCGAAACACCGACGCAGCTCGACGTTCCACCTAATCCGCATGAATCTCATCTGTAACGTGACAAAAGTAAAAATGAATAAACTGTTGCAACATATAATACATAAACTCGTATAATTGTGTGTACATACCGGGTTTGAGATGTGCGGTCGGATGGCCTGGTACTCTCCGTCGATCTGATAAATCCTGGCTGCTGCATCAAAGGAAGGCGAATCTGGAAATAATACAATTTTCAATCGCTGAAATAATCAGCGATTGCGCACACTATTTTGCAGTGTGAGGACCGACATTGCGTCGGCAAGCTCCAGCGATTCTAATGACTCGCAAGAGCTGAGCAATCAACAATTTGACAATTTTCAATCGCTGAAATAATCAGCGATTGCGCACACTATTTTGCAGTGTGAGGACCGACATTGCGTCGGCAAGCTCCAGCGATTCTAATGACTCGCAAGAGCTGAGCAATCAACAATTTGACAATTTTCAATCGCTGAAATAATCAGCGATTGCGCACACTATTTTGCAGTATGAGGACCGACATTGCGTCGGCAAGCTCCAGCGATTCTAATGACTCGCAAGAGCTGAGCAATCGACAATTTGACAATTTTCAATCGCTGAAATAATCAGCGATTGCGCACACTATTTTGCAGTGTGAGGACCGACATTGCTTCGGGAAGCTTCAGCGATTCTAATGATTCGCGAGCTGATTACTATTGGTCTTGATTGTTCAAGACGAGAGGGCTCTCGAATAGCCATACTTCTCTTGTATCGGCTGTCCACTATTTCCGGCAGCATACATTGAATATAAAATCTTGACAATTTTGACTGCATTTCATGCTGCCAAAATTCGTCATCTCTGTCTATTCTTATTGATTTCAAACCCTTGGGTGTCCAGAGACAAAACAGGCAATACTTTTTACCTGTTATGTGCAGTTGTCCCTGCACTTGATAAAAATATGGATGCGTTCTGCGTAGCGCAGTACCTGCATCATCCTCAAACATTTTCCTTATTCGCGGAACTGTTTTTATCGCTTCCTCTGGCGATAACTTTTCTGCCGTTTTTGGGCATTTTATTTCGACGATACCGTCGTTATCGTCGATCACACCGTCTGGAGTTGCTCCCAAAAATGGGATTGAGGCATCAATGAAGAGGCCACATTTCCTTATTTGCAATCCTTCCTTCTTCGCGAGTTGTTCTCGGGCAATTTCTTCACACTGCCGGCCATATTCAATGCTGGGTAGATTCAGCACTTTTGGATATAGCAGTGTCGTTACCAATTTACCACACGGCGTTTTCTTCAGTCGGCGGCACACAATCCCGAAGTTGGATGCCGTGAGTAATTTTGATCTATGCAATTGCCACTTCTGGCTCTTTGCTTGATCTGTAGTCTCCTTTTCAATGGTCTGTCTACTCTGCTGCCAATCCTGCAGAATCTCCATGTGCCTCTCCTTTTCTGCATTGAACACATGTTCTTCCATGTCCGGTTTCTCTGCGCTGGGTCCGTAATCCTTGTCCTTCGTCTGGGAAACCGGCTTTCGTTCGCTCTTGGGTAGACATCTTCGGTTTTTGTTCCTTTTCTCGCAGTTTTCATTCCTTTGTTCCTCCATTTTTTGCAGACATTTTGGCGGCTCCCTTCCCTTGGCCGTCATTAGGCGGGATAATGCTTCCTTCGTGTTATATTGGACGACAGCAGCGGCACATCTCGCGGTGTACGATCCCCTCTGACTCCAGTTGATCCTCTTTCCGCCAGTATATTTGGCAATGACAGCATTGAAGCTCTCCACTGAGTTGTTATTGCTGTTATATAACAGACTTTCAGCGTGAGCCATCAATGGACGGAAGATCTCTTCCATCTGAGCATACGTTCCGATTTCCTTCAGATGCGGCACCATGTTTTCCTCGTCCTGATTTGCGGTGCGGTTGCAGAAATATCCCAGTCTTCGGCACTCTTTATGCTCCCCGAAGACGTGGCTGGGAATGTTCAGCATGTCCTTTTTTAAATTGTTAATTTTGTGGATAATCTGAACCTTTTCCTGCGATCTATAATCTGCAGCTTTCAGAACATCCGTGCGCATTCTGCGAATACTTGTCTCCACTGCTTTTCTGTGTCTGCCGGGTTCAATTTTCTTCACAACGTCCTTCATCTTTTGGCAGAAGTTTCGTAGCAAATGGTTCGTGCATTCAATTTTTTTCAATGTGATGAGCCCCAGGTGCATATTTTTGCGCCCCTGCTTTACACATTACCCCCTTTTTTGCTTGCGTTCTAACATTTAGTTGTTCTAACTGGCAGCCAACCTTCTTTGAGTTCTAAACATTTAGTTGTTTAAAACCAGCTTCTTCTTTTCCTTTTCCCTCTCCTCCCTCTTCTGTCCCTTCTTGGTTTCCAAGCCAGATGGCGTTCCAATCTGTGCTTGACACCCTTTCCAACACCATCCATCGAGATGCCATAACCGCCCCCCTTGTTGAGCACGCCGCGGGTTCTTTCCGACGCGCCCTAGAGTTGTATCCTTGGCGATTGGACACCTCTATAGTCACCCAGCTCAACCAGCTCGGAATTGGCGCTTCCCAATATGGCACGCTCTCTCATCCTCATCCTATCCATAAAACTATCGAAACTTACCTGCTACATGAACACTGGCGCTCTCTCGCAACCTCTGACGCCACCGTTCTTTTCATGAAACCCGCTAAATTCGAAAAACTGCAAAAGAAAAACCCCAACTTTCGCCATCTTATCAATGTAGCTCAGGTCCCTCGTGATATCACCCGTTATCCGACCTCTAAGCGGTCTTGGGTCAACACCCCCCTCGCTTTCATGCATGATGCCATCATGTACTACTCCCCCGCTCAAATCTATGACCTCTTCCTAAACTCGCCCGCTCTGAACACACTCTACGCTTCCGCCGTTATTCCAGCCGAGACTTATCACAACATGAAGTCTCTATACCCCGCAGTCTACCAACATCAGATCTTTAAATCCGCGTCAACACGGTTTTTTTTTGTATCGTTCGGTTCCTTGATTTCGGATTTCTCATGAAATCCAAGGCGGGCGGTATGTTTAGGATTAAGCGTAAAAAATTAAGTTAATTTTAAGATGTCGAGGTCGAGCGACACGGCCTTTGTTAGCCCCCCCCCCCCCCCCCCCCCCCGCGTTACCCGTACTAAGGATTGTCGCGCCTGCCAATTAGCGGTAAGCGGAGCCGTGGTTTTGGCGATTCCCGGTAACGCGCTCGCGATGCGTGATCACGTGAGCAATAAAGAACGACCGTTAATCGCTCGCACGTCCTCGCCGATCAGACTCGTTCTAACATCCATACGCTTTGCACGCTTTATATCGCGCCCAGTTATTTTACGTTTTTTGTACTGCCAATCGTGATCGATATCCATCGACTCGATCGCGCCGCCCTATCTCGTTTACGCGATTTAAATTAATAAATCACGGTTCCATCGTTAACGTGCAACGTCTTTTAACCGCCTTTCTTTAACCGCCGTGTCCTCACGCTTCCCACACGATTTCCCGATCCGAACTCCCTTCTGTGTTCCGCACCCGATCCTTTCGATTTCCCCATACAGTCCACTCCTCAAATATTCGTCTCGGGTCCCGAACATATTCTAAAAGTACGAAACATAAAAAGACGTTGATAACATGTAGTCATTTTTATATGGGTGACCTATAAACGAATCTCAAAGGATTTTTCGAAATTTGTCTTCTTCAGATTTTTGTTGTGGAAGTATAAGCATTTAGTATAAACGTTTATAGTGTTCTCAGCGATGATACTAATTGTTTTATTAGTAGCCAAGTTGTCGTGACGCGGAGCTCATCAACTCCGCGCTGTTAGGGTACTGTCTTTTATGGCCAATACGCTTGGGGATTTCCACGGTCGTTGGGCCCTCGGTCAAAAATATAAATGGAACCTTTTGAGTGCAATAAAGGGGGACAAAGAAGCTTTTCTTCCTTTCGTCTACGACTAAACACACCAAGAGTAAGGAGTATTCCAAAAAGTGTCTGATTTCGCGGGGAATATCCACCACAACAATCCTCCTTGTACATGTTAGAAGGGTGAAAGACCAAAAATTTTGCCCTTCAGATTTTACTTCCATCGAAGGGATATTACCACAAGCATATTACCACAATACAGTGTTTTGTCGATAATTGTCGCAAATATGTAGCCTATAACTACCCCAGAACTACAGTGCGTATCGGAAGTTTAGACGCACTTGCTTTTCTTGTTGTTGGGTAAACCCCATGATAGGCCGGGAAGCTCGAGAGGCCTCGGTCGCAGAGAAGTGTAAGATAATACGGGTCGGGTACATCGATGTTAGACCAGGAGACCACACTAATCCAATAACAAAACTACTTTATGTTTCATAATTTTTTGATGGTGCTTTGACTAACATATTCCTGGTATTTTCCCAATGAAAATAATACCAAATACGATATAATTCCGATGATATTTTCTTGTGTAAAGAGTAATGAACGATGAATGTTTCGGACGCACGGAAGAACAGCCTATGGGAAAGCCTTTGAACTGTGCCAGCGCGCCACGACTCTCTGCGTCTCTTTATTTCCCATACGCAATCCTACTTTCTGTCCCAGACTTTCGTTATTCTTTACACAAGTAAATATCATCGTAATTGTATCATATTTGGTATCATTTTCATTAGCAAAATACCACGAATATGTTGGCGACAGTTACATAAAAAAATAATGAAAAATAAAGTTTTGTTATTGGATTAGTTATGTTTACACTTCTCGGCAACCGAGGCCCTCGAGTTTCACTGTCATTTTCAACGTTAGGCTGAAGTCAAAGAATAGTATCTCTGGCCGATAATTGTATCTGGCCGGATCCGTGTTTTGGACAATTATCGATAAAACACTGTACAAGCTGTACAGTTTATTAATAGTATTGAAAATGTACACTACCTCTCTTTCATAATTTTCTTTAAACTGCGTCTCCATCCGCCATGTCGAGGTTTTCTTACTGCATGTTGCTTCACATGCAGTGTCGACACTGATGGCACTAAATCTTCCGCACTGTTTCCCGCAATTTTAGTCATTTTTATTTCAAAAATAAAATAGAATAAAATAGAATAAAATAAGAATAAAATAGAATAAAATAAGAATAAAATGAAATAGAACTACAATTAATATAATATTGAATATAAATCGCGTTTTGTGTAATTACTGTTACAGGAGCATTCACGACTGAATGCGTCTCTGTCCGTCAGTAATCTGTGCACTCAACTGTTTTCGAAAAATGTCAAAAAGGCAACACCGGCGCGGCGGTTCGGCACAGTCGGGAGTGGGGGAACCGGCGCGCGCAGGTAGTGGGCGTGCTCCGGCTACTGGAGGGCCTAAGAGTGTTGCTTCGTTACGTTCTTAGAAATTTCATAATTTATGTACAATTTTCATAAGTTTTTATAAACTATTATTTCATTAGTTTTTATAAACTAATAAAATAATATTACCACAAAATTGGATCATTCCACGCGAAATCGTCGACTTTTGGAGTACTGCTCGAATTTTATACAAAGGCCGTACCCGCGTTTGGTGGTGACATTCGCCCCCGACGGGTTTTTAATCGATCTTTGGCCATTCGAGAGACTACCCAAAAATACTCCTTTCTGCCAGATTGCAGCCTCACATCCCACCTGTACGGGTAGTTATTGAGGAAAATTGAAAAATCAGTTTTCGGCACATTTTCCCCATTTATTGACAATTCAAAATTCTGAAAAAATTCAGACACGTTTCGGATACCAAGCCATATAGTAGGTATCATTTTCAGATTTTTCCGTTGCAAACTCTAGTATTACATTTAGGTTCCGTTATTTAGAAGAAAATAATAATATTGTTAGTACTCCAAAAATATTTTTCCGAAATGTTATTAAAAAATAGTTTAAACATAGTTAAAAAATGTTTTTACAATGGTTTAACAACAATTATATGGTTTGGAAGCGACAAAACATCTGAAAAAAATTGACCTGGGCGGGATTCGAACATGGGCCAAAAAATCAAGAGCGGTTCCACAATCGTTGACCATAACCGGTACACCAACCAATACCGTTGAAACTATCTTCGAAATGTTTTCATGTACAGTGTTTTATCGATAATTGTCCCAACCACGGGTCCGTACAGGAACAATTATCTGACAGGGATACTATTCTTTGACTTTTGCCGAACGTAGAAACTCGACACCGAAGCTCGAGAGGCCTCGGCCGCCGAGAAGTGATCGAGTACATCGGTGTGAGACCAGGAGACCACTACTAATCCAATGACAAAACTTCTTTATTTTTCATAATTTTTTTATGGGACTTTGACCAAAATATTCGTGGCATTTTTCTAATGAAAATGATACCAAATATGATATAATTCTGATTATATTTACGTGTGTAATGGACGACCCCGCGTAACTTCTCATTGAAATTATCTGAACGACAATTCATGTAAATATATGATGCGAATTATATCGTGTTTAGTATCATTTTAATCAGAAAAATGCCAGAAATATATTGGTAAAAGTCTCATACAAAAATAATGAAAAATAAAGAAGTTTTGTCATTGGATTAGTAGTGGTCTCCTGTCCCACACCGATATACTCGACCCGTATCATGTTACACTTCTCGGCGACCGAGGCCGCCCGAGCTTCTTGGCCCCTCACGGGGTATACCCCGCAGGAGTGGGGATAGTTCAGAGACAATTATGTGCCAAACATTTGGGATATTTATGGATAAAATACTGTACCATACATACTATTATTTCGCTTTTGTATTACGCAAGTTTTAGAGTCTGGAAAATATTTCTCTGAACATCGGAATGTTTAATATTACATAATATATTTTTAAGGTTCCGAAAAGATAAGTATAACTTAGGAAAAACGCTGGGAAAAGTGGTTTTTAATTGTTTCCAACAATAACAAATATTCCTATCTACTGACAATTATCGTAATAAATATATATTTTTTGTAATCATTTTTTAATTAATTAAAATAAAATTTGAAATTGTTTATTTGTCACTCATTCAGTAGTTTTCCAGATAATTCAAATCACAGATGGCTTTGATTATAACTTTCTCTGTATTTATTCTTCGCATCCTGAATATTTCAAGAAATACTCGGTCTTCGGCTAAACGAAGAAATGCTGGTGTGTTTCCCATTATTGCACTAAAAATATTTTTACAACAGGCCCAACGATCTCGGAAATCCCCAAGCATATTGGCTATGGAAATGGCCATAAAAGACGGATTGCGTCACCCTTCGGCTACCAATAAAACAATCAGTGTCGTCGTAATTGACTCTAGGCAATAAAATCTTTGAAAACATTCATCGCGGTCATTGTACAGGTAAAAAGGTAAAATGTAATTTATTTTATTACCTGATCATTCGCTCATCTATTGTCGCCTATAGAGGAACCAGCATACACTTTGTTCATATAGGGTAGCGTGCGATAATTGAAACAGTAGACTAAAGCTATATATAATATATATATATAGATGATAGAATGAAATTTCGGTGTTGATGTTGAAGCGCCGAGCTCGACAGCTGATTTCGGTGATGGGCGCAAAAACCAAACTCGACGCTGGCAGGGCATTGTTGTTTCGACGCGGCCTGACTAGCAAAAACCCAGCCACGAGCACGCAAGCTAAAAACAGCATTTTTAAATCTAACGTAAACCTAACCCAGACCGATAATATAAATAATTAACGGTTTTTATACAATTTGAGCAATTCTGACTGTATCATAATCATTGATATTTTTTTAGAATTCTTTTAGAAGCAATATTTAGATAGTGACACAATATATTATACGCGGTGCAGCATCCACTGCAAATAATTTTATTTTCGTCAATTTTAAAGTATCCATCTTTATAAAACCAGATTGGTGAAGAGAACATTGGGTTGAGACCACATCTTCATTTATTTCCAAATTTTTAAAAAGTTCCCTGCTACGAAACCATTGCATTTGTTTCAAACAATTGCAGAGTGAATGGTGAAAAAACATTTAAGTATTATTAGGTAAGTAACGAAATACACAAAATTTGTATACAAGAATAATAAACAATTAATATTCTCATCGCTGATGATAACTTGATTTCTGACTCTCGTGCCGCGACCAACGGTCGCGAGAAGTTCCAAAGACGAACATCAGTCAAATTCAAAATTCGTTGGATCCTCCGTGCACGGCGCTGCTTGACCCGACACGGCCCGCCTGAGTCCCGAGAGCTCATTTCGACCTCGAACATGTAAGTACCACATACAATGTTAGTATTGCTGTGCGTCGAGTCAAATTCATAGTTCATTCTTTCTTACTTACAGTAGACTCCCATATAACGCGATGGAAAAATTGTTTAAAATTAGTGTATATATGTATTTTTTGTGGCAGTAAATGTACATTCTTCTTACGTACATGTACTGTACATTTACTGCCACATAAAATACATATATACAGTTTTTTAAAATAAGTTTTTCGTAGCGTTATACGGGAGTCTATTGTATTACGCGAAAATACATGAAGCTTATTTGCATTCTATTCACTTGATTCATTGGACGCGTGATAAAGTGTTATATGGTGATGTGTACCATATGTTACAGTGTATAATGTGAAAGTGTGTGAGAACGTTTTTCTCGGGATCGTATCAGATTCTCGAACACAGATTGTGACTATTGTGAGGTGTGCAGTAATTCGAAAGAGTCGCGTACCACTATCCTATTCCAACAATTGGGTACCCCATTCATTCGAATTATTGCACACCTGCAGAAACTCACAATCTTTACTGGAGAGTCCTAACACGATATTTTCGAGGTGTCGCAGATCCTCCATGAAGTAATATTGTTTCTTTTTTTCCAGATAATGGAAAAAACTGTAAAAAAATTGGAAGACCTCCGGGTGAACGACGGCGAGGAGCAGCCATCCGCGGCAGCGCCGGCAACGCCAAACAGGGGGCATTCGGTGTGTCCCGAACGTAAGTAAATTATTTGTAAAAAAATATTAATGTAATATTTGTAAAAAAGTGTTTAGATGATCGTAATAAATATTTGTATGTTACATGAAGAAAACACCACACCGGCCGCGGTGCCGCCGCAGCGAGCAACCGCTGACGAGGCGGGCCCCTCACAAGGAACATATCCAACATTATCGAATGTAAGTAAAAGGTTAAGAATTTATAAAAATCCGTTAATTGTCGTCCGGCCGCGATTATAATCCGGGCGATAACCCGATATTTAGGTTTCTTTTACGCTTGATCAGTTTTGGGAGTTTTTGCTCACCAGCGAGCTCAGCCGTTCGTAAACACAGGTTCAACTGAAAGGTTGAACTCGTTGCGTGAGCCACCGTATCCTACCTTTCATAAGAAAAATCCGTTGACTATTTCCTATGTCTCCCTCGCAACACCGTACCTTATAGTATGTTAATATTAAATTTAATATTAATATGTTAAATTTTCCTATGTTACAGTCACAGTTAAAAAAAATAATGCGCCAACTGTTGTATGGCAGACGCCGCGGCAACAAAATGAAGGGTGGCCGCGGCGGACGAGGTGGCCGTGGCGGCAGAGGTGGCCGCGGTGGGTGGAATGGCCGCGGTGGGTGGGGTGGCCGCGGTGGGTGGGATGGACCGAGCGACGGCAGGGGTGGAGGCGGCGGCGGCGGCGGCGGTAAAACCATTTATATAAAAATGTAAAAAAAATAAAATATACATATATAAAAATTATTGTCTTATTTGTGTAGTTGTTACCTATTGTAACCCTCTATCTCGATCGGGAGGTTAGTTATGGGGTAAAATTGAAAAATCAGCTTTTGGCCTATTTCCCCTAGTTAAAGATGTTTAGAAATTCTGAAAAAAATCTGACACATGTCAAGCACTCGAATACATACTCTGCAATTCGTTTCACATTTTTAAATTGAAAATCCTGCTTGTAAAAAATCAAAAACCTCAAAAAAATCGAAAAAATGCAGATTTCACATGAAAGTTTTAAATTGACCACCTCTATATTTTTACAGTACCGATATATTATTAGAAGTGTCGTTCATGAATTTTTTCAGATTTTGAAGAGAGGTGCGATGTTGTTAAAAAAAATAAGAACCGATTTTTCCAACGTTTTTCCCGTGAAAAGCTAAGTTAACCTTCAAATTGTTATATTTTATTTATTCTGTAAGCCTATGAGACACTGATAAACCTTGAACATTTCACAGAAATAATTAGAAAATGAAGTTAACTTGATTAGTATTCTACCGCGTCAGCGCATAACATTAGAAGATATTAACGTTGTTTCCAATAGCTCAGTTGGGTCAGCGCGGTAGGCACTCGTCTCTCAACCTGCGTGTACTAGGTTCGCGCCCCCTCAGGTACCTACTTTTTTTTATTCCTAGCTATATAATAATCAATGCTACTTTTGTAGAATACTTTTAGAACCTACATTTGAATATTTAAAATTTAAGATCAATTGCAAAATTTGTACCGAACCGACAGACAGACAGACAGACAAGAAACCGAGCTAATAAAAACGTGGTAAAATATTGTAAGGTAAAATATCAGAAATCTGAAAAAATTCATGAACGACACTTCTAATAATATATCGGTACTGTAAAAATATAGAGGTGGTCAATTTAAAACTTCCATGTGAAATCTGCATTTTTTCGATTTTTTTTTAGGTTTTTGATTTTTTACAAGCAGGATTTTCAATTTAAAAATGTGAAACGAATTGCAGAGTATGTATTCGAGTGCTTGACATGTGTCAGATTTTTTTCAGAATTTCAAAACATCGTTAAACTAGGGGAAATAGGCCAAAAGCTGGTTTTCAATTTTACCCCATAACTAACCTCCCGATCGAGATAGAGGGTTACAATTTTACACAGTATGTTTTTTTTTATCCCCTATCAAATGGCCCATCCCCGATATTATTCGGACCAGGGGCATTTTTGACCATCTTATCTGGCTATTTCTTGAGATATCATGAATATTTCATGAAATACAGACTTTATAACCAACGACATCGGTGATTTAAACTAGTTCAATAATGAGAAACAGACCAGCATTTCTTCGCATACTTTGTTAGTCGAAAACGGAGTATTTCTTGAAATATTCAGGATATGACGAATAAATACAAAGAAAGTTATAATCCAATGTGTGATTGGAATTATCAGGAAAAGTACTGAATGAGTAAAAAATAAACAATTTCAAATTTTATTTTAATTAATTAAAACATGATTACAAAAAATATATATTTATTACGATAATTGTCAGTAGATAGAAATAATTGTTATTGTTGGAAAAAATGAAACCCACTCTTTCCGGCGTTTTTCCCATGTTATATTTATCTTTCCGGAACCATAAAAATATATTATGTATTATTAAATATTCCGACATTTTCTGCCAGATCGAAAAAACTACGACGAGCACCGACTGCCTAGGCCCAGTAGCACGAGCTGCCTCGGTCGCAGAGTAGTGCAATAAACACGGCCGGGTAACCCAACACAGGGTCAGGTACATCGGTGTGAAACCATCGCTAATTCAGTTGCAAAACTTCTTTATTTTTCATAATCTCCTTATAGAAGTTGCACCTGCTGATTCCTGGCGTTTTTCCGATTACAATGACACTAAACACGATATAATTTGGATTGTATCTAATGGTTTTATCATTAGAGTTATTCGAATAAAGCCTTCGAATAAAAAAATTATCTTTATCCGACGGATTTGGGAAACTATTTATTCGATACGCGTTGACTAAAAATACATTTTGTATTCGAACCTCCGTATAACGAATAAAAATTATTTTATCTTTCATTCGTTATTCGAAATTTTTATTTAGATAAACATTTTGCCCAACTTTGCGCACACGGTGGGCTGGATCGAGAAAGGTGGTCTTTTACTAGAACTCCTGAACCGTAAGACATACGGGGATGAAATTCGCACTAAAATTCATTAAAAAATTATTTCTATCTACTGACAATTATGGTAATAAATATATATTTTTGCAATAATATTTAATTGATTGTTTAAATTTTATTGTCTTAAAATAATATTTAAAGTTGTTTAGTTGTTGCTTGTTTGGTATTTATGTAGACAATTGTAATGACCGATGTCTGGTTATAAATTGTCTTATATTTCTTGAAATTTATCCTTCATATCATGAATATTTCAAGAAATACGTCACGAGTCGCGAATACGCAAATGCAAGGGTTTACGAGAAAAGAAACTGACGCCTCAATATTGCAATGAGAAGTTCAGAATTGGTTGATTATGATTCCTAAGAGTCCTCCGCAGCGTCGTCCAGAGCCCAAATTTCATATTTTTACGTTGTTGAAGAGTAATTTGCAATAATCGGCAGCAAACTGCCTGCCACGAGGCGCCTGAAGAATGCGCGGCGCGGCTTCTCGAGTCGCGAATACGCAAATGCAAGGGTCTACGAGAAAAGAAACTGACGCCTCAATATTGCAATGAGAAGTTCAGACCCGGTCGATTATGTTTCCTAAGAGTCCTCCGCAGCGTCGTCCAGAGCCCAAATTTCATATTTTTACGTTGTTGAAGAGTAATTTGCAATAATCGGCAGAATACTGCTTGTCTCGAGTCGCGTATACTCAAATGCAAGGGTTTACGAGAAAAGAAACTGACACCTCAATATTGCAATGAGAAGTTCAGAATTGGTTGATTATGATTCCTAAGAGTCCTCCGCAGCGTCGTCCAGAGCCCAAATTTCATATTTTTACGTTGTTGAAGAGTAATTTGCAATAATCGGCAGAATACTGCTTGTCTCGAGTCGCGTATACTCAAATGCAAGGGTTTACGAGAAAAGAAACTGACGCCTCAATATTGCAATGAGAAGTTCAGAATTGGTTGATTATGATTCCTAAGAGTCCTCCGCAGCGTCGTCCAGAGCCCAAATTTCATATTTTTACGTTGTTGAAGAGTAATTTGCAATAATCGGCAGCAAACTGCCTGCCACGAGGCGCCTGAAGAATGCGCGGCGCGGCTTCTCGAGTCGCGAATACGCAAATGCAAGGGTCTACGAGAAAAGAAACTGACGCCTCAATATTGCAATGAGAAGTTCAGACCCGGTCGATTATGTTTCCTAAGAGTCCTCCGCAGCGTCGTCCAGAGCCCAAATTTCATATTTTTACGTTGTTGAAGAGTAATTTACAATAATCGGCAGAATACTGCTTGTCTCGAGTCGCGTATACTCAAATGCAAGGGTTTACGAGAAAAGAAACTGACGCCTCAATATTGCAATGAGAAGTTCAGAATTGGTTGATTATGATTCCTAAGAGTCCTCCGCAGCGTCGTCCAGAGCCCAAATTTCATATTTTTACGTTGTTGAAGAGTAATTTGCAATAATCGGCAGCATACTCGCTTCCGAAACAAGTGAAATGTAACAAGATTGTCGCCATTGACACCACCTAACGGTTCCGAAATTTTCCACTACTAGCGCCACTGTCTCTTTCGCAGTTACCCTATACAAATGCATGGGACAGAGACACTAACGCTAGTAGTGGAAAATTTCGGAACTGCAAGGTGGACTTTGTGGCGGCCATCTTGTGACATTTCACTAGTTTCGGAAGCGAGTATGCTGCCAATTGTTGCAAATTACTCTTCAACAACGTAAAAATATGAAATTTGGGCTCTGGACGACGCTGCGGAGGACTCTTAGGAATCATAATCAACCAATTCTGAACTTCTCATTGCAATATTGGGGCGTCAGTTTCTTTTCTCGTAAACCCTTGCATTTGCGTTTTCGCGACTCGAAACAAGCAGTATTCTGCCGATTATTGCAAATTACTCTTCAACAACGTAAAAATTTGAAATTTGGGCTCTGGACGACGCTGCGCAGGACTCTTAGGAATCATAATCGACCGGGTCTGAACTTCTCATTGCAATACTGAGGCGTCAGTTTCTTTTCTTGTAAACCCTTGCATTTGCGTATACGTATATGCGGATCTGGCGATGTGTGAGTGGTAGGGTGGTTGATGGTGTTTGGCAGGGCGCACCGCCTTAATAAAGGACCGCGAGATCGCCTCACTAATTAGGTCTGCGTACGCATCGATCCCCACTCGATAGCGATCGAAGGAGGTCGATGCGGACCGTCGATAGATCACTCTGCGTCTGGAAACGATCTAGTTAGCACGCGTTCGCGAAGTGTCCGTTCGACGAAAACCGGCGCGTATCCGGGAGACCAAACCGGCCTGTTGGAATCGACAAACCGTCGATCCAACCTCGTTACGTACGCGCCTCAAACCGAGGAGTCGCGATCGCAAACCGCGTCGTGGCAAAGTCGAAACGCGGTTGTTTAAATAAATATGATACGGACGTAACCGTGTAGTAGTCAACTGCGAAACATATGAATTGTAAAAGAATCCGAAGGAATGTAACTTGCCTTGAGCAAGCCGCGGTTTACGCAGTTAAAAACAAGAGCGAAAGAAAGAGCGACGCGTCGGTGACGAACCGTCGCACAGTGGTTCGAAATCGCTAAAACGTGGCCAAAAATACATTTTTCAACTTGGTCCAAAATGAATGAAATTTATGCCAATAGCTTCTTAAGGGGCTAGGGTAGTCACGTGACTTTTGCAGACACAGCAGGTCGGTAACTGCCGGTAACTGCTGCGCTGTAGAAATAGTATTTCCGACGAGACATCTGGTTGGCGATGGTATTAACTACAGATGAGGAAGGGAAAGTGGAAAAGGAAGAGGAAGAGGAGGAGGACGATAACATCCAAAAAACTCACGAAATGGCATAAAAATGGCTCGCTCTACATTGCTGAACATCGAATTAATTTTGGCCTACTTCCAACACTTATATTAGAAAATATAGGCATAATTTCATACAACCGAGGGGCAGAGGCACCTTCATTGAACCTTCCTCTTTCGAATGAGCCTTTGTCCAGCACAAAATATGGTGTTATAAGGACGAAAAGTGGTACCGCGTTAACCCCTAAAATGTCGGTAATTTCGTCGGTATTTTGTCACTCTACTTTATCGCGGTGGTACATACTAGTACATAGTCTAATACGTAGCCTAAATATGAATTGCTCAAAGTCACCCATTATTGTTCTAGAGCAGTTTGAAAACAAGCAAAAATTGAAACCTA
This sequence comes from Lasioglossum lativentre, assembly GCA_916610255.1. NCBI lineage: Eukaryota > Metazoa > Arthropoda > Insecta > Hymenoptera > Halictidae > Lasioglossum > Lasioglossum lativentre. Next base: position 10,882,204 of record OU744355.1, on the reverse strand, counting down.
AGATAGTTCGCATTTCTTCCCGAAAGTTGACGTTGTTTGCCTCATCATACTTTTTTATGAGTAACATTTTTAGACAAACTAACTACATAGCGTTAAAGAACGTTCTTTCAGCTATGCGTATGTGTAACTTTTAACAATATAGATATATTTTATCATTTTGAAAATTGTCTCTTCCTAAACAACTACATTCCAGTTTTTGTTTTTCTTTAATGGCAAGTACACAGCAGAGGTCACGCCAGGTCACGATGAATTTTGGACAGCGTATTTGCTGAAGCCTCCTGAAGATTTCTACATAAAAATATCTTACGTGACCTTGCGCGATGAAAAGTTACAACAATAAATAGGCAACGACCCAAATCGCCAATACAAGAAGTACTCAAATTTAGTTAAAAAATAATACTTAGTGGTTTTTCGGGTCGCTGATTATGAATCTGATTTCAAAATGAATAATTATAATAAATTAAAAGTTATAATAACTTTTTTAAAACGCAAAAATAAAAAATTTGATTTATCCGTATATTGTATTTGGATATACACTTATCACACATAAACAGTCAAGAAAATTTTTATTTTTAAACAATGCTACAGTTCTTCTCATACACGAATCGTTATGTTTCGAATTGCTCCCTTTTTCATTAAAGACACAATGGTTTTCATTATTTAACTGCCGTATCGGTGACCGGGGTACAGGTTAATAACACTTTTGTAAGACTCGGGAAAACCATGTCATAAACCGCGACCCCCGAACGAAATGCTATTAGGCAGTATTCGGAGTGGTTATTTCAATGTTTCACTATAGGACTACCTCAGTTCTTAGAAATATTTTGCCGGGAACAGTTCACTGCGATCCGGTATAGTGCTCTCTTTGAACAATTCTGCCAAAGCAGCATTTTTTGTAATATTTTGAGTGAAATCTTTCATTAATATCATTTAGTTATTGTGTGAAAGAATGGCGCAGAAAAAAGTTACGCGACGTATGATACATGATTTGATGTTGCAATCAGCAGATAAATCAGTAGTAGGGAAAAAGTACCATATACTGAATTATTGAATGGAAAGTTCCCTCGAGGACAATATATCGGCAAGTGCGAAACTTGAGAAATATATTAGACATTGTTTTTTATCTAATTATTTGAAACGTTGGAATTCGTGTAGTAGGAATAACGTGAACTTTTTAATCAAATATAGTGAGTGGTTGTCAAAAGAAATTTCCTAGAGAAATTGTGCAACAACTTCCTAGCCAGTCAAGAGGAAATGAGCGCGGGCCCGGGCGTCCACAAAAATGTTTTGAAGAGCGTTCCGAAAGAGCAAAACGAAGAAGAACGGAGGAACTTCGACAAATTCACTCTTCTTCAGAAATTGTTTATGCAACAGCAATGAAGCTTAGAGAGGAAGGACAGTCATCAACAGCAACATTGCTAATAGAAAAATCATCGTCGCCGTTTGTACCTCCAGAGGAACAGAAATCTGAAGATGCTCCGACACAAATGTCGCCCGAGGAAGCATTATCTTTGATAATATCTTTAAATTTATCAAAAGAAGTGTAGTAAACTCTGCGTTCATCGGCTATTGCGCATAACCACAATCTATATCCTTCGTATAATGAAATGTGGAAAGTGAAGAACAAAATTTTATCCGGAACAAATTACATCAACAGAATAGAAGTCTGAAGTGCCTTTACAAAATTTATTAAATAAAACGTGTGAAAGTGTAACAAATCTAATTCACTCAGCAGACAATGAAAGTGAAAGACAATTTACGTTAATTTGTAAGTGGGGTTTTGATGGCAGCTCCGGATATTCCAATTATAAGCAGAGAGGAGAGGCAGCCGACTTTCAAGATGGAAGCCTTTTTACTACATCATTAGTTCCTCTACGATTAATAGACTCCAGCAATGAAGAGATCATATGGAAAAATCCTACGCCATCAAGCACGCGTTTTTGCAGGGTCATTAGGATGCAATGGGCGAAAGCAACTGATGAACTATCGAAGCAGGAAGAAAAATATATTTCCGAATAAATCCAGACATTATAACCATATTGTTCAAAAATAGGACAAATAGACTTCTCACTACATTTAACAATGATTGATGGAAAAGTGTGCAATTCATTATCTGGTGCTTCAGGTATGCGGTGTTATATGAGTAAAGCGACAATTTCGGAATTGAATCTAATTCAATCGATGCGAGTAAAGTCTGTTGAAACAGACAAATATAAATTTGGACTGTCAGTATAGATTAGAATTGAAAGTATGGAAAGTTTCGCAGAATTTAAGGACAGTTTTTGACGACAGAAAGAAATTTATACAACAGAGATTTAGGAAAGATATGGGACTCTTTTAATTAATATTCCAAAACCGGGGTATGGAACCACTATAATGATGGCAGTACAGCCAGACATTTTTTTTCGAATCCAAAATTATCCTCTGAAATAAATGATTTAATCAAAAGATTCTCTATAATTTTGCGTGTAATAAATAGTAAATACGAGATAAATGTAGAAACATTTGAAAAATATTGTTTGAAGACTGCGGAAAAATATGTGCAATTATATAATTGGTATTATATGCCTGTTTCAGTGCACAAAATTCTTTACGATGCTACGTGAATCGATTGACAAAAAACGATCGGCGTAGATTTCGTGGTCGACGCCGATCGCGACAAACACAGAAGCTAAATTACATCCCATCAAACGACAACGTAAGTACTCTAAAAAAATTTTTTACTTGATCGCGTTATACGGGAGTGTTCTACAGTGTAATCATTATACGCGTCGGGTACATCGGTGCGAGATATGCCATGATATTTTCACGTGTAATGAAAAAATGTACGCGAAATGATGTTTGATTTCACCACGTACAATGTCGCCGATTTCGTCCGAAGTGCCCACTGTGCGCCGCGTCTGTCCGCGTTTCTTTCTTTCCCATGCGCTCGAAACTATCATCGTTCATTACACGTGAAAATATCATTGGAATTAGTAGCGGTCTTCTGGTCTCGCACCGATGTACCCGACGCGTATAATGATTACACTTCTTCTGGGACAATTAATTATTATATTTGTTTCACAGAAAAAAAAAAATGGAGGTTGATCAAGCGCCTGCCCCAGCGCAGGCACCGAAGGCGGCACCGAAGCCGGTGCCGAGGGCGGCACCGAAGCCGGAGCCAGGAAATGCGGCACCGAAGCCGGAGAAAGACAATGCGGCGGAGCAATTACGCAGGATGGTAAGTAACAAAAATAACCTAAAACGTTAACTTTTTAAGAGTGTTCGAATATTATTTACATTTTTACATTCATAAATTGTTATGTTACAGAAACAGAAAATGCGGAAGCTCCGCAGTCAATTTTTCAAGAAAATCGGCGGCCGCGGCAGACGACGCGGCGGTCGTCGTGGCGGCCGACGTGGCGGCGGTGGTGGCCAAAATGGCCACTATGTAAGCGTTCAGATTTATTAAAAAAATTTAAAAAAAGCATTATTTATTATTGTAGTTTAGTTATTATTATAGTTGTAAATTCATTATCATTAGAGTAATATCGTTGCTAACCGTATCAACAACGCGTTACTAGGGATTTTGGAAGGTTCTCGACTCCGGAGCCTTCTAGAAAATTCGACAACGGCGCGATTCGTCTGTCCTTCAGGGTGGTGTCGAGGCGCCCCTGGGATCATCTCGTTACAAAACTATATTATTCTAATGAGATAATAAATTTGTCAACAATTATAATATATACAGGGTGTCCAAGACCACCCGTCCACCCCTATTAAAATGGCGGAGAGTGATTTTTATTGAAAACTAAAAAAATTTTAATAACTAATTCGGGTACGCTCTATCGAATGGTGGTAGTTGCAATTTCCGGTACTAACCGGAAATAGGATTTTCAGACCGGAAGTCGTTTTTTTAAAATGGGACCCGGTATTTTTCACTGCATATTTAGATTGTATGAAAAAAATAATGAAAGTTTTGTCTCATACGTTTTTCTCGAAAATGCGTGTATCAATCACAAAACGATTATTAACACTTTAACGACCGCGATATCTAGCGATATTTAACGATAGCGGTTGAACAGCATACGCACGTCCGACCGGCCGCTCAGCTGCAGATACTCCCTGGCGCCGGCTCCGTTTCGGTTTAGACTGTCGCCACGGAGTATCTGTGCTTTTCGTATGCTCAGATAAAATTACCCGCTTCCTGTTATTATAGGATTATTAGATTTAATAAAATCTTTTATATTATATTAAAAATTACGGACAATCTCAATAAATTTAATGTTGCCACGTTTATAAGGCATCATTTACCAGATACTTTTAATACTTGGTAGGTTTAGTGTTAATGATATTAATGATATGCGTCGGCGACAAAAAGCCTATTTATAGGTTATCGGTCGGTAAAGTGTTAAGGTACCGATTACACCAAATATTCGATTCATGTTTATTTATCAGTATTTATAAGTATTCCCCTACTCTCGCTTTTAATGTTTTGAAATTTCTTGCCATTATCTCGAGCTCCAGTCATAGATGACTCTTGGGACTCGACTTGCCAATACTCGATAAAGTTGTTTTCATTCATTTTCTCTATTTCGGTTGCAGAATTTACAATCAATAAGCTTCCGTTATGGTATATTCAAATCAGGAAGCATATGATATGTTACAGATTCTGATAGAGTGTAGAGGTAGATTTTCTACAGCCGAAACGTTGTGGCGAGAACGTTTTCCTCACCGGTTTCCTCACTCTAGAAAAGTTTTTTCACGTTTGGCTAAACGAATTAAAAATGAAGGCATTATTCAACCTCATTATAATAAAGGGAAAAAGATCAAACGCCCAGTTAGAGATACAAGAACGGCAGACATTCTTGCATTTACAAATTTAAATCCTCATAATTCTCTAAGACATACAGAAAGAGTATCTGGTATAAGTAAATCTATAATTTCGTATATCTTCGAAGATCAGAAATGGCACCCTTACAGAATGACGCACTATCAAACATTGTATCATGATGATTTTCTTCAAAGACTTGAATTTTGTAACTGGATAAGACAACAACCACATGATTTTTATCGCAAAATTTTATTCACTGATGAATGTACATTTAAAAGTGATGAAGATGGTAATTCTTGGAATTCCCGTTATTGGTCAGATATTAATCCTCATTGGGCGACAGCCATAGATCATCAACACATTTGGAAGATCAATGTTTGGTGCGGCATTTTTGCAAATCAGATCGTAGGTCCTCTTTTTCTTGAGGGGAATCTTAACAGTGCTAAATACTGTGCTTTATTAGAAACAGATCTTCCAGATTTACTAGAAAATATTCCACTGCAATTGCGAGTGGACATGTGGTTCCAGCAAGACGCATGTCCCGCACATACATCGAGAGCTACTCGTACAAAATTGAATGCAATGTTTCCCAATAAGTGGATAGGAAAATATGGTCCAGTTACATATCCACCTCGGTCACCTGACCTCACCGTCCTTGATTATTATTTGTGGGGAAGAATTAAAGACCTGGTGTACCGGGAACGCCCAACGACAAGAGAGAATATGATAAAAAGAATAAAAGAAGCAATTCGATTGTTAAATGCTGATGAAATTCTTCGTGCTGTCGATTCATTCCAAAACAAGATACACCTCTGTATTACGCAGAATGGTGACCCATTTGAATCCCAAAGTTAAACACTTTTCCATCTACACTCGTTTTTTCAAGTTACGTGAACCAATATTAGATACCTAATTATTTCATGTTTATTTCCACAATTAATCTTTGTTACACTTTTGTTTATTTCCATAGTTTATTTCTGTTAAGTTGTTTATTAATTTATTTAAGAAAAGGTATTGTCCTTTACTGTTTGTCCTGTAACATGTGCAAATTCATTATTAAAAATTACATCTTTAATTTAAAAAATGTGAATTCATACATTGGAGTTAATTTTCCGTCCAATGGAGGCATTTTCGAGAAAAACATCTGAGAAAATACATACTTTTACTTTTTTTGCGTACAATCTGTATACCAGTCCTAACCCTTTCGGTACGGAGGCGTTGGCCGCGGTAGTACACTCGCGGTACGAGGAAGTTTTCCACCAGAGTGGTTGCACTGTTCGGCAGCATAAGCCGCGAAAACGTGTTTTTCGGTATTCATAGAAATCTCGAGCGTGATTGACACTAAACTTTTCATTCGCACCGCGACAGTCATAACTTTTCGTAAATGCCGATTTTAGGTAGAGTGGCGATAGGACCCAGAGAACGTTTCGTGAATGCCGCCAATAGGCGGCGGTAGTACCCAGTGAACGTTTCGTGGATGCCGCCAATAGGCGGCGGTAGTACCGAAAGTGTTAATAATCGTTTTGTGATTGATACTCGCATTTTAGAGAAAAACGTGTGAGACAAAACTTTTATTTTTTTTTTCATACAATCTAAGTATGCAGTGAAAAATACCGGGTCCCATTTTAAAAAACCGACTTCCGGTCTGAAAATCCTATTTCCGGTTAGTACCGGAAATTGCAACTACCACCATTCGATAGAGCGTACCCGAATTAGTTATTAAAATTTTTTTAGTTTTCAATAAAAATCACTTTCCGCCATTTTAATAGGGGTGGACGGGTGGTCTTGGACACCCTGTATATATATATATATACTAAAAGTACTTCAACTCCGGGAAATGGGAGATTCCTAACGTCATTTCAAGCGCCATTTTCCTGTTGCAAAATGTTGTCCGCAGCTTTGTTTAGGAGTTATTAACGAAAAACACGGACCAATCAGAGCGCGAGCTCGACGCTCGTTGGCATGTTCAGCCAACCGCCTGCCGGGGTTCCGTTTCCGGTCCGTTTGAGAAAGCAGGTGTCAGTTGAGCGAGGAGAAACAGTGTATATCAGTGGGAGAAGTGAGAAAGGAGAAAGAGACAAAGCAGCCAGACGGGTGCAGGAGATAGAGAGGGGTGGCTGGACGCAAAGAGGGAGCGAGCGGTCCAGAGCAGAGGGTCAGAGGAAGACACAAAGAACGTGAGAGAAAGTGAGGTTAAGAGGAAGAGAGACAAAGGCGGGAGAGCGAGCGGTGACGAGAGTGGGAGAAAGCGCCATCGGGCGGGAAGAGGAAGAAGCGCTAGAGCAGGAGGTCGGGAAGGTCGATAAAGTAGGAAGACGGGCGTGACATAAGTGGAAATGGAAAGAGAGGATAGGAACGAGCAGCAGGAGGGAAAAGATAAGAAAAAGTTAGGAAGGGTTTTGAAGACGGAGATGCTAGGAAGAGGCAGGAGCAATAGCATGCCAAAGATGGAGGATATAGGGCAATGGAAGAGTAAAAAAAGAAAAGAGAGAGATAGCAAAGAGGGGGAAGAAAGGGGAGAAGAAGGCAAGGAGGAGGAGGAGGCATTCAGAAAGAGTCAGAAGATAGGAAGATCGCCGGAGAAAAGGTTGGGAAGAGATAAAAGGAATGATGCGGGACCTGAAAGAGATGAGAGAAGATTGGGAAAAAGAAAGGGAAAAAGATAGAAAAGCATGGCGTGAGATAGAGGAGAGGGTAAAGAAGATGGAATTGGACGGGAAAGTAGATGAGAAAATAGAGAGGAGAGTGAGAGAACTAGAGGAGAAAAGAGAAAAGGAGGAGGGGAAAGGAGAGCACGAGGGAGTGGAAAAAAGATTGACAGAGATGGAGATGAAGTGGGAGAGAAAGGAAAGAGAGACAAGGAGAAGAAATGTAATTATAAAGGGAATGGAGATGAAAGAAGGAGGAGACGGGAAAGAAGAAGCACAGAAGCTGCTGAGGGGGATTGAAGAGAAGATAGAAATTGAAGAAGTCAGGAGGGGGGGTAAGAAGGGAACAAGAGGGGGGGAGTGGGCGGTGGTAAAGCTAGCAACGTTGGAGCAAAAAAGAAAGATAATGGAGGAGAAGAGGAAATTAGCGGGAAGAAGAGGAAGGATAGAAGATGACCTCACTTGGGAGGAAAGAAGTGTGCAATGGCGGCTGAGGCAGATAATGGAGAAGGAGAGGGGAAGGGGAAGAGTGGCTACGGTGGGATACATGAAGATATGGATAGAGGGAAAGATGTGGAGATGGGATAAGAGGGAAAAAACACTGAGCGATGGGGAGAGAAGGGGGCGGAGAGGGGAAAGTAGACGAGAGAGACAGCAAGAAGGTGAAGACGGGAAGAAGAGCAGAAGTGGAGAAGCCGGAAGGAGGGCAAAAGGGAAAGACGAGAATTGGTTTCTGGAATGTGGCAGGCATGTTAGGAAAAGACGAAGGGTTTTGGAAAGATCTGGAAGGATGGGATGCAATGGTGCTGTTAGAGACATGGGTGGAAGAGAAAACGTGGGAAAAGATCGAGAGAAAATTACCGCAAGGATACAAATGGAAAAACCAGTGGGCAATCAGGGACAAGAAAGTAGGAAGAGCAAGGGGAGGAATGTTGTTGGGAATAAGGAATGAAATGATATGTAAAGAAGTGGGGGGAGCAAAAACAAAAGAAATAGAGGGGATAATAGAGGGAAAGGTGAAAATAGAGGAGGAGGAATGGAGAATGATAGGGATATATGTAAATAAAGACATGAGTAGGAAGATGAAGGCTCTGAGAGAATGGTGGGACAAAGGAGGTGAGGAAAAACTAATAGTCGGAGGAGACTTCAACGCCAGAACGGGCGAAGAGGGGGGGAGGGTAACGCAGGAGGAAGAGGAAGGCGAAAGCAGCAGGACCTCAAGGGATAAGAAGGTGAATGGAGAAGGGAGAAAACTAGTAGGAGCGTTAAGCGAGATGGGACTGGAGATTATGAACGGTGGGATAGAAGGGGACGAGAAAGGAGAATATACATTTATAGGGCAGAGGGGAAGGTCAGTGATAGTATAGCCCAGAGAGGCTGACTTTAAAATTAGAAGCTCGCGTTTAACGAGTACGTTTAACGAGTTTTCCTACCGATTATTCGGTATAGCCCAGAGAGGCTGACATTAAAAATATAAATGCTCGCGTTTAGTGAGTAAGTCGTTTTCCTACCGATTGTTCGGTATAGCCCAGAGAGGCTGACATTAAAATTAAATGCTCGCGTTAGTGAGTAAATCGTTCTTTCTACCGATCGTTCGGTATAGCCCAGAGCGGCTGACATTAAAATTAAATCCTCGCGTTTAGTGAGTAAATCGTCGTTTCTACCGATTGTTCGGTATAGCCCAGAAAGGCTGACATTAAAAATAAATGCTCGCGGTTAGTGAGTGAATCGTTTGTTCTACAGATTGTTTCTGTATAGCCCAGAGCGGCTGACATTCAAAGATAGTAGTTCGCGGATAGTGAGAAATCGGTAAAAGTTCGTGATCGCGTGTGTCTATTGCCAGGAACACGGGCCAAGCTGGCAAGGATTTGTGATTGTGCATACGTGATACAGAATAAAGGATGTGAATACATCCGTCAAGTAAGATTTCATGTTATGCGCTATCACCGATCCTCGTTAACTTGTAACAAGTGAGAAACCTTGCGTCTTGCGCCGTGTAATAGGCAAACAGTGTGGCCGCGAGACCGTCGAGTGGTCAGACGTAATTCTCAGCAAGCGCGTCGAACTTCCACGAATTTCTATCGTAGACAATACACACGGACGGGTGTGTTTCGTGACTCCCGTGAATCAAGGCATAGGATCTTGCGTGCATCCTATTCCACGAAGCTAATGAGGGTGTCCGGGGATCGAGGAGTCGCCCAGGCCACGTAAACGTGCCCTGTCGACAATTCGCTATCTTCCGCATACGCTTTTGTGAGTTTTCCAAGGGATAGGTGCCGCTTGCTTCTCCCGTATATTCCGGCAGAATCGAACTTGCATTCCGTGTTAGTGTGTATCATGGTCAATATAGAATCTCAAGCGATCACAGGGGGCTTATAGGGTCGTCCGGGGATCGAGGAGTCGCCCAGGCCACGTAAACGTGCCCTGCCGACAATTCGCTATCTTCCGCATACGTCTTGTAAGTTTCCTAGCGAGTAGGTGCCGGTTTTTCCTCCCGCGCTGCGGCAGGAAGATCGGGCATTCTATTTCGTAGTGGTCGCGACCGTAATCAAGCTTTAGGTGGACACAAGGAGGTCTCAAGGTCGTCCGGGGATTGAGGCGTCGCCCAGGCCGCGTAAACGTGCCCTGCCGATAATTCGATATCTTCCGCATACGTTATCCTGGATGTCCTAATCAATTAATATCATATACACTTTCTGTGAATTTCAGTCGGATCACTCGTCGCGCTCCGTCACGCTCGGAACGTGGCAAGGTGAACACATTGTAGCGAAAGTATTGTTGTGTACGATTCCGCGTGCGGAGTCGGTGCGTTGTTACCGTGCTGAGATTTGATAGCCGGTTTGTACACGCACTTCTTGCGTGACGTCAAATCACCTGGCGTACGAAACTCAGCACGTTGTAAACATACTGAGATTTAGTCGCGGTTTCTTACACGCATTTCTTGCGTGACGTCAAATCACCTGGCGTACGGAATAGATACATTGTAAATCTACAAGAGTACCAGAATATACACACGTTAGTTATACCTATACATCAAGTTCTTCAGCATTTACTCTTTTCGTTAAAGCCACTCCGCTTTCCTAATCAGATTTAACCATCCGATAAATAGAGAGCACATAATAGTTCGGTTACAGTTGTTTTATTACTTTATTGTAATCGCGTTAACGTGATCGCGTAGTTTGTGCGGGAATTGTTTCGATAGGCGTGTGTGCTTGTTAGTTTTGGTGTTAGTGTTGGTGTCAGTTTTAGTTTTAGTGCTTCGAAAAATGGAATACAGTGGTATCGAATTGTCGGATATCATGATGTGCTATGGACGCACAAATGGAAACGCAGCAAGAGCGCGGCGCCTCTATGCGAGAAGATATCCAAATCGAACATTGCCGAACGAGAAAACTTTTACTCGATGTTATCAGAGGTTGCGAGACACAGGATGTGTTAGAGGTAGAAGATGCGGGGGACACGACCAGCGGGATCCTGAATTAGAAAATAGGATAATCGAACGCATCGAAGAGGATCCCACCACCAGTACCAGAAGAATTGCTTCGGAACAAGGAGTAAGCAATAATACTGTGTGGAGGATTTTAAAGGAAAATCAGATGCATCCATACCACTTCCAAAGTGTACAAGCATTGGAAGTGGGGGATAAAGTTAGAAGAGTACAATTGATGCTCCAAAAAATTGATGTGGACCAAGAATTTGTAAGCGGCATATTATTTACCGATGAGGCCACATTTACAAAAAATGGCATGGTAAATGTACATAACGACCATGTTTGGGCCATGAAAAATCCGCATGCGATACGGGAAACGCATACGCAGCGGCAATTTTCTGTAAACGTGTGGGCAGGCATACTTGGAGACCGGATAATTGGACCATACATTTTGCCTCCTAGATTAACAAGAGAAATGTATTTACAATTCTTAGAACGGCAGTTGCCTGCCTTATTAGAGGACGTGCCTCTTCACATTCGCAGAAATATGTAGTACATGCAAGATGGAGCACCACCACATTACATAACAGCAGTGAGAGATCATTTGGACGACGAATTTTCCGACAAGTGGATTGGAAGAGGAGGACCGATTAACTGGCCGGCAAGATCGCCGGATTTAAATCCCCTTGATTTTTGGGGGGGGGGGGGATATATAAAGCAAATAGTGTACGCGATGCCAGTGACTAATTCAGAAGAATTAGAATTTAGAGTGCGATACGGTGCACTATTATACAACAAGCAATGGAAGATTTCCAAAATGTGCGGGAAAATTTTTATAAAAGACTTCGCGTGTGCATTATGGAAAATGGTGGTCACATCGAGAACCGTTTGTAACCGTGCGTGTGTAATATTTGTGAATAGTGACAGAGCATATGTGTGGTTTGTTCTAGTGTATTATGTGAGGTGTTATGAACAATTATAGTGCTTGATAAGGATTTGTGGATGTGTTAAATCAATTAAAAAGTGAAAGGGCATTGAGCTCTTCTGCTCGATAATTCCATAGGGCGGATATTCAAAATGCCCTTGTGGATTTTAACGAGTAGGCCGGTTCAATGTCGAGCAACGATAAATTTGTTAATCCTTTTCATCAATTTGTTAAATATTTCACCTCGCAGGGGGCCCCAACGAGAACCAAGGTAAGCATGTATGTGACGTCAGCGGCGTATACTTTTGCTGGTCGGGTTGCCGCATTTTAGGCGGATTTTTAATTGATAATAACTAAATAACGAAGCCGAAATCGCAATTTTAGTTCTAGTTCCACGGCTTAGTACCACGATTTCGGCATCACTGCCGCAGGGCTTACGCTCCGTCCTTTAGGTCCATGAGTTGCACGTGCTGTCATAACATAACCATGTATTTCTAACCTTTTTGTTTGATCCTACTACCGAGCCGGAGTAAAATCCTATCGCTGCAGCATTTTCAAATTTTCTTGTGATGAATGCGAAATTGTCATACATAATAATTTAAAAAAAAAAATTATTTAAAAAACCACGTTTTTAAAATGGACTAAAAAGTATAAAATAATTTGAAAATAAAATACTTGTAAGATTTAAAACGAACCGTTTAAATTTTCGCGCCACTCACGACTTCCGTAACGTCACTTCCGTAACATCAGAAATTTGTTACCCTCAGCAAAGAAGTTTCACTTAAAAAAAAAAGTAATTAACAAAAATTTTTAATTCCAAGTGCGTCGTAAATATAGACGCATATACTACCCAAAAAAAAAGATGGGCTCATAATGTTCACTAGGTTTTCCAGGACAGCGCTGCGAAAAAGAGGAATTTTTTCGATGAAAAACGGCATCTGAAAAAGTTTGATCTTTGAACGCTTATTGTGACGAGAGTTTTTAATATTTTTAATTAATATTATCGTTTTCGAACGTAATGGACATTTAAGAAACAATGTACATTCGTTGAAAATCGATATGAGGACTTTGATTTTTTAGCTCGTGAACAGCTACCACGTCATTCTGGCCCACCGTGCGACGCGACGCGGCGTAGCAGTTCATCTCGGTGCCGCTACGCCACACCACTGCTTGGTAACGAAGTGAACTAAACTGATATGTTGCGGTTATTAAACTTGAATTGCAAATATCTCGAAAACTATTGAGTGTCTGCCGCTATAATGGGGTATATTCGTAATCAGGGGAACGAGATCTATAACTTTGTAAAGTCTCAACTAAATGTGTGAGGGCAAACCTTTGCGTTCTCCTTGTAAGATCGTTTGTCAATAAACTACATGAAAACTGTTTGCCTTGTATCAAGGACTTCAGAAATATTAAAAAATTCTTTTTTTACCACGTATCTCAATTACCGAAATGTCTGAAGAGGCTGAGATGCAAACTTCGTTAAATATTACTGTCCTCAGCCTTTCAAAATTAGTAGAAATTAAAAAGAGTGAGAACCTTATACTCATATGTAAATGGAGTTTCCATGGTAGTTCGGGCCACAGCCTTTACAAGCAGAAATTATCAAGCACAAATTCATCTTCGAAATGTTATGTTTGCGGTGCAACTCCAAAAAAAGATGAACAGTAAGAGAGTTACTGAAAAATCTCCAAATATTGAAAATTATCGTTTTGGTATATCCAGTTTACACGCCTGGATAATAAAAAACACGCATTAATATCTCTTATACAGGGTGGGGCATTTTAAACAGGTCACCTGAATAACTCGCTTGTTTTTGAAGATAGGAGAAAATGCATTAGACCAAACTTACTTGGTATCGGGGGGCTCATAATCTGGTATTACCAATTTTTCTGTAGGTGGAGGCGTCAAGGTGATATAAAGGTCAACTCTGTTTTTTTAAACGGAACAGTATATTTTTTTGCTTACATTCTGATAGAGTGTTTCAAGACGAATACAATGACCTATTATTAAGGTCATTCAAGGTCACTCAAGGTCAACTGCAAGAGAAAACTGATTATCTCAAAGCACACTTCGAACACTTTTGTATCTTCCGTAGTTGTTCGCATATCGCTCTTGTAATTACTAATAAGGGTCACAGAACATAAACAAACATTCATTCACCATGTAAGCTTGTTTATATCAACGAATGTTATTATACACGTACTGCTTCCCTCATAATTCTATGACATTCACCATGAATAAGAACTATTTCTACTTTCTCTGCTATCGTGTAACGCATTTTAGAAAACTGAACACAGACTCAATAAATATTACGAAGCTGTAGTCTAGTCGGTAATCAAACTACTAATAACATTTCTGGATACCGGGGTAAGCATACAATGTGATTGTATGTTTATTTACGTTTTGTGATCCTTATCAATACTTACTGTCCGTCCACCACACGAAGTCCCTCGAGACGGCTGAGGGGTCCGGGGGGATCTCTCGCTTGCTCCACCCCTCCCCACTATTTCCACTCCCGTATTCACGACCTCCAAGATCCTGACGTCACACGCTACACAGTAGTAGGACTTGTTTATTTTCGAGATACAAGTTTCCTGACCTATCGTCGATGTTTAACGTTTAAGTGGACTTCAAAATGTACTTTAAAAATGCAATAATTCATTTAAATTACATTTAACGTTATATTTATATTTAATGTAACACATAATTCACGATTGACGCGTCTTTCAATAAGTTACAACAAAAATTAGATAAAATTCATATAACTACTACAAATGTTATAAATTGGTCGAAATTGCTAAAGTCTGTTTGATCAGTATTGGAACGGTTTTTGTATCTGTATCTACCGCGAAAATTAAACTTTAATTACCATTAAAGATAGGATGAATCTGCAGAACAGCTACAATCTATCTATTTTTACTCTTCCGTATGATAGAAATGTGTTAAACGAATGATCGTTACTTATTCATTTTCAAGAAATTAATAATTTTGGTACTAGGGAACATATGTATACATATTGGACAAAATTGAAAGCTGTAGTTCGAAAATATTTCTCATTTGTTCTGATCTGTAGCATTAATTTAAAATTTTAACTGACAACGAGTTAGAAGTTCCTAATACAGAATATGCGTGAAGTCACGTTCCTCTTGGATTCTGTCCTTACGCTACTGGATCGCTCGCTTCGCATTATCTCACTCGGTTTGGAAGAGTCTATTCACTCTCTTCGTCACACGATCCGATTAGTGTGTGTGAGTGCTGTAGCCAATAGCTCGCTAGAACCGATAATGCGTGTGATGCGACTCGAGCCCCTGCCGTTCAGACCAATCGGACGGTTTGTTGTCCCTTTGATGTGAAACTCCTACCAAGGGACTTCTTGTGGTGGATGGACAGTACAAGAACGGTATGCCAACAACCAGAGAAGACACAAAAGTATTTGAAGAGTGCTTTCAGACATTTTATTTTCTATTGCAGTTGACTTTGGGTGACCTTGAATGACCTTCATAATAGGTCATTGTATTCGTCTTGAAACACTCTATCAGAATGTAAGCAAAAAAATATACTGTTCCGTTTAAAAAAACAGAGTTGACCTTTACATCACCTTGACGCCTCCACCTACAGAAAAATTGGTAATACCAGATTATGAGCCCCCCGATATCAAGTAAGTTTGGTCTAATGCATTTTCTCCTATCTTCAAAAACAAGCGAGTTATTCAGGTGACCTGTTTAAAATGCCCCACCCTGTATACTACCACTTAAGTCTTGGCAAATAAGAGGGGCTGAAAATAGAATAATATTTAAAAATAATAAAAAGAGAATTCAGGAAGAATTCAAATGTCAATTAAGGCTTCATATACACAAACCAAAACCTGGTTTTGGGTCATCAAATGACGGTAATATGTACGTCGAGAAAGTTTTTCGACAATTCCGAAATAAGCTGTAAAATTACAGGTATAAATAAAATATTGATAGATAATTTTCATTTGATTTTGCGAGTTTTATCATCTAATAAAAAAGTCCGCATTGATCGTTCTAAATGTTTACTGAATGAGACGATTGATTTATATATTCAATTATACAATTGGTGTTACATGCCCTGTACTATCCACAAAATTTTAATTCATGGGTGACATAATAAATTCTTTTGAGTTTCCTATAGGCCTTCTTTCCGAAGAGGCATTAGACGCTACCCATAAGGAAATTTGGAAACACCGTCTAAATCACACCCGGAAAACAAACAGAGAGGATACCAATAGAGATTTAATGAATAGAATCGTACTCACCTCGGATTCCCTTATATCAAGTTTCAGGAAAACAACATCTACACAAATTAGAAATTTTAAGGAATAGAACAATATATTGACATTGTGTTTGAGACTATTCCTCTTAAAAAAATTATTCAGGTACCTAGGTCAAAAATTGATTAGTTTACAAGTTACGATTTTTGTCCCGATTGTCCATTTACATGTCACACTGTGCGACGCGCCGGACGTCGGACCAAACGGCTCCACTGTGATCGTACCCTAAGATTGGAGCTTCCGTAAGCTTGGCTTTGATTATTTTAAATGCTTCGTACTCCGTTTCCCCGAAATGAAACTTCGTATTCGCTTTTGTCAAATCATAAAGGGGTTTAGCAATCTACGCGAAATGTTCGATAAATTTCCTAAAATAGGAACAAAGTCAGAGGAAGCTACGCACTGCGCGTGCGGTTCTGAGGATCGGAATCGGAAATCTATCAACTGCTTCGATTCTTGTCGGCTTTTTATACCCTGTTCGAGAGGGATACCCTTATCTTATCGACAATTGTTTCACCGGCACGACATCGTCATTTAACTTCGTTGACAATATTTAATATTTATTAATATTTAAAAAAAAATACAAATAATATGCCAAACAGGTTAAGACATGTTCTTAAACACAATAGTTATGTCACAAAGTATTAAACAAATTTTTTAATGCCAAATTACATTATCTAAATAGAAAAATTAATATTGTCCGAATAATTTTGAGAGCCACAAATGGTCCATTATTTCGTTTAATAATTTTTATTATGAAACGTACAGTGACTCCCATTAATATTCGGAAAAAACGATAACTTTCTTGATATTGCACCATACGATTTGAACTTTTTGAGAAGTTAGAGCAATTAATTTGCTACATGATGAGAAAAGAAATTTTTTCAAAGATTGCAATTGGTCGGAATTGTAGAGAAAATACTAAAAATTTTACAACTTTTTTATGTGGTTCTACATTGAAAATTTAAAACATACGTTTTGTAGATCTGTGTCAATTATATGCATTGTAAAAGTTTCATCGAAATCGGTTGATGTGGGAAAAAACGACAGGCATTGAAAAATATATGAATCCTTAGATTTATTGCAGTTAGAGGCTGAAAATCGTGAAAAATTGCAATTTCTACCATCTTTAAAAAGGGTATAGCCGGATAAGGTAGTAAAAAATGCCCTTGAACCGAATTATATCGACGATGGGTCATTCGATAGGGCACCCAGAAAAAACATACTGTGCAAAGTTTCAACCCTGTATCTCGATCCGGAGGGTAGTTATGGGGTAAAATCGAAAAATCAGTTTTTGGCCTATTTTCCCTAGTTAATGATATTTAGAAATTCTGAAAAAAATCTGACACATGTCAAGAACCCAATTACATACTTTGCAATTGGTTTCAGATTTTTAAAGTGAAAATCCTGCTTGTAAAAAATCAAAAACCTCAAAAAAATCGAAAAAATGCAGATTTCACATGGAAATTCTGGAGCGTCCAGATTTATATTTTTACAGTAGCAATATATTGTTATGGGTATTGTTCATGAATTTTTTCAGATTTTTTGGTTTGGTGCGCCGTTGTTAAAAAAAATAAAAACCGATTTTTTCGACGTTTTCTCCGCGAAGAACTAAGCTAACCTTAAAATTGTTACGTTCTATTTATTCTGTAACTCTACCAGGCACTGATGAACCTTGAACACTTGTCAAAAATAATTAAACAATGAAATCAGCTTCATTAGTATTTTTACTATGTCAGCGTATTACATCTGAAAGTATTAACCACATTCCCAACAGCTCGGTTGGCTCAGCGCGTCAGGCGTTCGACTGTTGACCTGCTTATACTAGGTTCGCGCCCGGCATACGTATAATTTTTTTTTTTACTTGATTATTTCTTTTTTTTATGTCTAACTATATAATAATCAATGGTATTTTTGTAGATTTCTTTTAGAATCAATATTTAAATATTTAAAAAATATTTTAAGCTAAAATGCGCAAAAAAAATTTTTGAGTAATTGTTATTATCATCAATTTTTATGTATGCATCTTCTTAATTCTGGTAGTATTAAATATTTTCTGCAGTAAATCTATACGTGCTTCGAGTTTTAAATACTCCGTTATAGAGAAAATAATCCATTGTAATACTACTCTTTTCAAGCATTCGTTTTTGGTACCTCGTCCTTCGTGCGGAACAGCAATTATTGTGTATGAACCGGCGTTTTGTAAAAGCGGACGGACAAAGTGTCCGTGTTTTATTATTTTATACCTTTAGCCTGCCCATTTACCTGTACCTTTACCTTTACCTCTACGTTTATATTCACCTTTCCCTTTCTCTACTCGCTTTATGACTCTGTCGATCATCACTACCAGGACTGCAGAAAATATTTAATACTACCAGAATTAAGAAGATGCATACATAAAAATTGATGATAATAACAATTACTCAAAAATTTTTTTTGCGCATTTTAGCTTAAAATATTTTTTAAATATTTAAATATTGATTCTAAAAGAAATCTACAAAAATACCATTGATTATTATATAGTTAGACATAAAAAAAAGAAATAATCAAGTAAAAAAAAAATTATACGTATGCCGGGCGCGAACCTAGTATAAGCAGGTCAACAGTCGAACGCCTGACGCGCTGAGCCAACCGAGCTGTTGGGAATGTGGTTAATACTTTCAGATGTAATACGCTGACATAGTAAAAATACTAATGAAGCTGATTTCATTGTTTAATTATTTTTGACAAGTGTTCAAGGTTCATCAGTGCCTGGTAGAGTTACAGAATAAATAGAACGTAACAATTTTAAGGTTAGCTTAGTTCTTCGCGGAGAAAACGTCGAAAAAATCGGTTTTTATTTTTTTTAACAACGGCGCACCAAACCAAAAAATCTGAAAAAATTCATGAACAATACCCATAACAATATATTGCTACTGTAAAAATATAAATCTGGACGCTCCAGAATTTCCATGTGAAATCTGCATTTTTTCGATTTTTTTGAGGTTTTTGATTTTTTACAAGCAGGATTTTCACTTTAAAAATCTGAAACCAATTGCAAAGTATGTAATTGGGTTCTTGACATGTGTCAGATTTTTTTCAGAATTTCTAAATATCATTAACTAGGGAAAATAGGCCAAAAACTGATTTTTCGATTTTACCCCATAACTACCCTCCGGATCGAGATACAGGGTTGAAACTTTGCACAGTATGTTTTTTCTGGGTGCCCTATCGAATGACCCATCGTCGATATAATTCGGTTCAAGGGCATTTTTTACTACCTTATCCGGCTATACCCTTTGTAGCTCATTGCAATGTTGACCGATTTTAATGAAATTTTCAGAATATGTTTAATTAATATATATTTACGAAACGTGTTTTCTACATTTTCAATATGAGCCCACATAAAAAAGTTGTAAAACATAACTTTTAGTATTTTCTCTGCAATTCCGACCAATTGCAATTTTTCCAAAAATTCTTTTCACGTTACGTGACAAAACAGATTGTTCTAACTTCTCAAAAAAATCCAAGTTGTATGGTCGAATATTAAAAAAGTTATCGTCTTTTTAAGAGTGTCCGAATATTAGTAGGAGTCACTGTATGTATATTTTTCAAATAAATTATGTATGTTTATCAACATTAATAAATGTTTTATTGCTAGAAACAATTCCCAAGGCGATTGCTTTGTCAACAAATGAATTATTAAATCGTAAAGTTAGTTATACTTAGTGTAGAGTCACTGTATGGCTTCGTAAAACGTGCGTTAGATTTTCTGCGTTTGCCAGTGCCAGTTCCCGTCGAGCAATTTCCGCTTCCCGTTGCGCTACGTCTCGTTCTCGAAGCATGAACTCAAATTCTTGGCATAAAAGTTCACTTCTACCTCGTTCCAGTAGAATCTGATCCTCATATTTCTCATTTTCTTCGCCATGATTGTCCGCAGTCATCCATTTTCCCTCAGAATCTGCTTCCATTAATCTAGTTATTAGTTCAGGTTTAGTCTTGTTGGTGGTACATTTCAACGTCTTAATTTTTGTCTACCGCCATATTTATGTTTGACAATTTAATAATAGCAAACTACTTAAAAAAAAGAAAAAAAGATTGTTCGTAATATCGCACTGTCCAAAATTAGTTCAACCATTCTCTTACTCCGTTAGCACTAAACAACAACGTACACACGATGATCGTAAGCATCGAACATCGATCGCAATAATATTCATAAATATAGTTTGCGTTAATTTTTGTAAATACCGTTCACGGTTGTCCGTACGATTGTACTGTACGCCATAAGAAGTCTCCTGGCAGGAATTCGAAAGGAAGGCGGCAGCAAGTTTTCCGATTGGGTCATTCCACACGAACTTTCGGTTATAGCCGAATTATTGGCTAAAGTGTGTGACGTCAAAGTACAACTATTGGCTGCGAGCGAGGACCCCCTTTGCCCCTGTCCCGTCTCGAGGGACTTCTTGTGGTGCACGAAATACATATACGCATCATTGACTTTCATAAAGTAAACACAACACAGTCTCAACCATCCCAAACCCGACCACCTTGCCGCGCCGTGAAGTTATTACGCGCGCGCACAACAATGTAACGGACACCGAACGTTCTCGACCTTCCCCAAACAAACATCGAACGATCGTTACGTTTTCCCGCGTAATGAATGTTCTCTCGTTCACAGGATTTGCGAGCCCTGATTAATCGTAAATTCGTTTGTACCTAAATCCGATGCTACACACAATGCATAAGGTGCACACCAGTAAAACGTACCTTAACACGCGCTGCCGAAATTTTCGTAAATACGTAAATTGTTGTTCCCGTGTAAATTTTGCACGCTTTGTCGCGGATCCCACTGAGATCCATTCTGAGATTGTAGGATATGATTCTGGTCAGGATAAAAGAACGTAACACACCGACGTAATATAGAAAACGGTTATATATACTTAACAAAGAACAACGTGTGGAAATAATCGTGTTCTCGAACGCAGAAATGTTAACTCTAGGGGAGGCCGCAGCAAACTGCCGAACCAGCCCCCCCCCCCACTCCACTCTCGCACTTTCGTATGTGCTCGACCGTAGCGCAATAATTGTGAGTCATCTCGGCGCGTAATGTAACTGATCGGAACGCTGTTCTAGAAATACTGATCAACTGTCAATAGGTCATTTTTCAATTTTTCTGTAAAATGTTCAAAGTTTATCGTGCCTAATAAACTTATAGAATGAATAAAACGTATCAATTTTAAGGTTAGCTTAGTTTTTCGCGCGGAAAATGTCGAAAATATCGGTTTTTATTTTTTTTAACTACGACGCCGCAGACTTAAAAATTTGAAAAAAATTATATAAACAATGGCTCAAAAATTGTTTTAAAAAATTACATTAGTTGGAATGACCAGAAAAAGAAAAAACTCACGTTTCTTAACTTCTTTATCTGAGGCTAGTCTTTTTCTTGTCACTCCAAACAATTACAATTTTTGGAAACTAACTCGTTATTGGTCTAAAATGTTAGAAATCGTGAAAAGGCAGCAATTTTCGCGATATTTAATTGTTTGTAACTCATAACAATGTCGATGTTGATGTCGATGAAATTTTGTAAATAAGCTGAGATGAGAAAGTTAAAAGATGTGAGTTTTTTATTTCTTTTTATCATTCCAAGTAATAGCAAAACTTAGAAAAAGCCCAATCAGCACAGAGACAGCTCAAAGATAGCTGAAAGATGTCTGCCGCAAGTCGCAAGCATTCAAACGTCCGAAAGACGTCGGCGAATGTCTCCGGACCGTCTCTGGAGGGGCTCCGGAAGGTCGTTTGTTACAAATCTGTCTGTCTTAAAGTCGTCTTTAGAATGACTGTTGGTCGTTTTCAGGCATTGTAGAGACGTCTAAAAAATCGCCTGAAAGACGTATCTTTAAGACGTCTTTTTGGGCATTTTTTAAAAAAAAGTTATAACAAAAATTAGAAACTATCCATATCCATATACTTTTCTATGCACTGCTTGACCTTATTACAATTCAGAAATTTTTATGCAGTTGGCGGGATTACGACGTCTATTCAGGACGTAAGACGGTCAGACCTAAAATAGTGCTATCTAGGATCCTACGTACCCTACAGGTTCTACGGATCTCGTCAAAACGAGATTTCACGGAGCGCAGCTGGATGGCGCAATATGGTCCAGTAGTGTAGGGATTATCCCTAGGGCGCACGCCGCGCTTGGCGACGCGCTCAATGGTTGGTACGGCCGAGAAGTGGAGAGCGCATCTCCTCCTCCGCGCCGATCGGCAACCATCGTCCTTCTTGTTCGTTTTGTCCTGCGACAAGAACGTTGTGCTCACGCGTTACAGGTTACAATCCTAACCTCTACAGCAACGCGTTCCACGTGTAGTATTTTGTAATCACAGCGTGCCTGCTTAATAAATCGATCTCATCTGATCTTGTCGGAAGTCGTGAATTTCAATTCAGACCTTTCCTCTCGTTGCGTGTCCAACCGCGTGGAGCGGTTGTATCGGCGTCGGTAACCGCGGTACATAGTCTTGCCGCATTACCAGCCTGAATCTCCACAGTAGCCCGTTTTTCTTGGCAAAAACTATTGTAGCGTTATTTCAATGTTTAATGTTATATTATTATAGGTCGTTGGATTAGTTGGACTAGTTAGAATATTATGAAGTAAAAAATATATGTTAATATTTAAAAAATTGGGGTGACCTTCATCTTTAGTTAAAAAAAAAATTTTTCTTTAATTTTTTATATTGAAAAGAAAATTGAATACTGATCAACTTTCCCTTGGAAACATTTTTTTGTCACATCATCGGAAATATTTGAAAAAACGTGTTAACAATGCTCACAGTGCATACTATGATGCTATGATCTAGAAATCGCGAAAAAGTGGCCAAGATTCAATTTTCCATCAGAAGTATATGAAATCTAGTAACGAGGGGTTTTCGGAGTCTCTGATTACAAATCCGACATTAAAAATCCAATGAGCGCGACGTTCGACATATTTTACTTACGGTATCGGTTTTTAATTTTGATACGTCCCAGTGATAGCGCTCGCGTCTATTTTTCGCACGAGTGTCCTGCCAGAGGGCAGCCCGGTCCTTCCGATTGTGGGGACTCACCAGGGACTAGGCCTGCAAACAAGCTCGCATCTGCGAGCCGAGTTCTTTCGAGTCGAGTCGGGTACCCGCACGAAGCGAGCGGCTCGCACGAATCGGTTACCCGCATCGGTGCGAGCTACTCGCACCGGTGCAAGCCGCTCGCATCAGTGCGAGCGGCTTGCACCGAAGCGAGCGATTCGAATCCGAGCGACTCGAGTTATAACGGGTGGATCGGCACGTCGCGTCGGTATTAGCAAACATTTTAGTATATTGAGAATGCTAAATGTTTAGGATGTTTTATTATATATTTTGATAGTAAAATGGATATAATGTTAAGTAATGTAAATTCAGAATTTGTGTAAACCTTATTAAAGATAGTAATGCAATAAAAACTGTTTCCTAGATTTATGTAAACAAGTAAATATGATCGGCAAAGTACATTATTTTGTTAATTTTTGTATGCATAAACGTACTGATCTCACGGGTATACAAACATCGGGGGTATTAACTTTAATGGGTGCATCTGCAGTCCAGTTTAGCGTACAGTCGTAAAAAAGTGTTGTCGCAAAATTGTTTATAATGCTGAAAATTTAATATAGTTTCCTCTCTCTCTTTCTATAGTCTTAGTATGTTAATTGTTAAGTTTTTTTCTATATGTTTATTTAGCCTTAGTTATAGATAAGTGAGTTAGATAAGGTAACGTAAGTTAATTTAAGTTAAGTTTAAATTAGTAATAAGGTTAGGATAAGGAGAAATGGGAAGAAGGTTGAAGGAGGCGGGTGTAAAGGATTACGAGTTAGTGGAATATTTAGGTAAATAAAGGAACTTAATTATAAAAGTGACACATATTACATGTATGTATGTATGAAATCATAAATGAATTTTATATTTTTGTTTTTTTATTATACAGCTGTGACCTCCGATTTATCCGAGGATAATATATTACAATAATAATGTTACAATAATAACCTTATGCCAATGAATACTTTTTTGTTTCCTTTATTTCATGTTACGTTTGATATAATAATAAATGGTCATATTAACAGTAGTTATAACAATAATAAGATGAGATAATGACAATAATAATAATAGTAGTAATAATAATGATAATAACAATAACAATGACAATAACGACGACGACGAAGACAACGACAATAAAAATAACATTCACAATAATACTAATATTACACACACGTATTCTCGCAAATACAAAAAAGCAGTCACACTTATTGCAAACACTTAACTATGTGCAAATTAATTTATCATTTTTTTTTTTCTTTTTTTTTTTTTTACGCGGGAGGTGGGAAAACCTTGAAAAGGCACGAGGCAGGGACCGCACTGCCAAGTAGTGTGGGATTTTCAACCACTAAAATACCACCTCCCGTTTCCCCGCTGATTTCCGCGTTTCCACTTCTGATTCTGGCTGGGGCTGTTGGGTCTTCACCGCAAGGTCATCCTCAGCTCTATGCTGGAGCCGGCGCCTGGAGTCGTTCTCTCTTCATCCCGCAAATAATAATGATAATATTAATAACTCTCTCTCTCTCTCTCTCTCTCCCTCTCTCACACACTCTCAATAATAAATATACAGTTACCTCGCGCAATTTTCGATTCCCGTCAGGAGGCATCGTCGCGCCGTTCGGAGCTTTTGCGTGACAGATCTATTTTATATAATAGAAAAATAAGAATTATTATTATAGTCCAATAAGAATAATAATATTAACGATAAAAGCGATACATGCCTTTGCGGTAGAATCTATGTTTTTCGATTGGCAGAAACAAAACATATTTGCTCCACCCTCTCGGATAATAAGGATGACCTCCTCTCGGTGACGATATTGCCGGCCAATGAAAACAAGCGTTCGCTGTACGCTTGTGTTGCAGGTATTCCTAACAAATTCCTCGCAACAATTGCAAGATCTGGAAACCTGGTGGCGTTTTGCCTCCACCACTCCAATATGCAGGACTCCGGCGAAATTAATGTCTCTGCTATATACGTGTTTAGCTGATGTTGCAATACGCTGGTGCTGGATCGGCCTTCTTGCTCGGAAACATTTTTAAAGAAACTAAACAAGCTTTGTGGTGGTGGTGGTGGTGGTGATGACGACAAGAACGACGGTGATGACAGCAACGACGACGACGACGACAACGATGACACTGATGCTGCTGGTGCTGCTGCTGCTCCTGCAAAAAAACATTATAAAATTTTTGGACGTGCTATATTAAATACATTTTCGTACGACTTTGTGATTCTTTTACACTTACCAACGTTTTCATCTGCAACAGAAGATTTTCTGTATTTTTCTGCAAACGCCAGGACAGTCTCTTCAGCCTCCTCCTTCTTCTCACTCGAAAGCAGCCGGTCTTTAACTCTGGGGTCCAGGATCATGCTGACTATTAAGTAGTCCGTGCTCGTTGCGAAGTAAAATCGATTGCCCAGTTCCACAATCAGATTCGTCTTGAATGCTGCAGTCTCGTTGTTGCTGTCGGTATCCAACATGCCCATCAGTGTATCCCGGATTCCAAATATCGCTGGGATGTACCGCGGGAGGGTGGGCTTGTTCTCCACGGTGAGCATTTCCGTTGCTTCTTTGAATAACTGTAGGCAGTTCTTATAATCTTGCATGGAGGTCCATTCGCGGCTCGAAATTGGATCTGGCATCCTTGGCTCGCACAGAACAGTGTTCAAGGCACGACGGACCTCGATGAGCCTATCCAGCATGCCGAACTGCGAATTCCATCTAGTTTCGCAGTCGTTTATCAGTTTCAATGGTGACCTCTCCGGGTACTGCACCAGCTGTTCAGCTTTTAACTTTTCATTAGCTGTAGATGAACGATGAAAATAGCGGACAATCGATCTACATTTTGCCAGTACAGCTATCAATTCCTGGCATGGTTTGATCGCGTCCTTGATCACCAACTGAAAAAAAGTTATTTCATTTAGGCATATTCTTCATTGAAGTAATATCTACCTCGGTAAATAATTGTTTGTTAACATATTTTTACCTGTAGAGTGTGCGCAAAACATGGAACTCGCTCCCATGTGCGATCCAATCGTATTGCCTTTACGATGTTTGCAGCATTATTGGTGACAAAGAATTTCTCTGGATCCTGCAGGTTCCACTCTGCCAGAGTGTCCCTCAGATATGAATTTATCTGTTCGCTGGTGTGGGACTCGGTCATGTTACCGACTTTCAACGTCAGGTTTTTTATGGTGAAATTTCCATCCATGTAGTGTACTGTCACAGATAGATAATTTTCGTTGGCTCTCGAGGTCCACTCATCGGTCGTGAAAGCAATAGTTCCGGTCTAAAAAGAATTAAAAAGATTAAATAAAGATTAAAAAACGAACATACTTTGCTATTATAATTCAACAAAAATATGGTAATTGTGCATAACAGGGGCCCCCCCACTGATTTCGATGATTTTTTAATATGTTGTAAAACTCAATATCCTGAACAACTTTTTCCTTACATGTAATCGTCGCTCAGCCTTAGTTTTTGAGATATTTGCGAAAAACTTCAGCTACTCCTACATTGAATTTTGCCTATACGTGCACGTCCGTGCTATCCGTATGCGTCAGCATGATGCGACCGCTCGTCAACTGTTTCACTACGATTATCGAACAATCTATATAGCGCGTGAACTTTTTAAAATATGTCGTGGCGCGAACGGTTGAACGCGACCGGGGCGCTTCTGCGTTTCCCTTTCCCATTGTTAACTTCTGTCTGCCGAATGATCTGACCGATTGACTCTGCGGAGGCGCTGATCTCTTCTGTTCGAGTGCTCAACAAAATCTGCCGGTCGGTCTCGGGCCATCGAGGGCCTTGCCTCGTATTTTCCCCACTCCGCAGAGTCACTCCGTCCACGTGCACGCATTGGACCGAAACCGCTTCCGATTGTCGCAGCCGATCAAACGTTTCGGCTGCGCGTAAGAGAAACCGATCCTAACTGCCGCGGCCGATCAAACGTCTCGGCCGCGCTACAATGTAACGTGCACGTGCGACCACTCGGCAACCGACTCCGGCAAACGCTTACCCTACTCTTAATCTACGACACGGCCGGACTGACATATCACGCGTCCTCGCGTGTATCTGTAACAGAACAATTTCTCTATATTACATTCGTAGTTCGGCCTTCCTGACGTACAAGACATAAAGAAAGTATTGACTTTTCATTACAGTTTGCCCAGTTTCGATCAGTTCATGAATAGTTCGAGGAAATTTTGCATTGTAACGGGTTCACACAGAACGCCGACTATATTGATAGTCGTAACAGTTCACACAGAACGCCGTCTATACCCCTAGTATAGACGTAACAGGTCACACAGACCGCCGACTATATTGATAGTCGTAACAGTTCACACAGAACGCCGTCTATACCCCTAGTATAGACGTAACAGGTCACACAGACCGCCGACTATATTGATAGTCGTAACAGTTCACACAGAACGCCGTCTATACTCCTAGTATAGACGTAACAGGTCACACAGACCGCCGACTATATTGATAGTCGTAACAGTTCACACAACACATCTTACATCATTGTTAATCTGACTCATTAAACTCATTCGAAACTTGGCACTCGGGCATTTTTCGAACTTGATCATGCGCATACTTATATGTACGATTACTGGTTAAGGATTTTAAAAGATATCTGTCTCCGTCAAGAACTTCAATTATCTTAAATGGGCCTCTAAATTTTGGGTCAAGTTTGGTCTGATTTCTTTCTGAATTTCGAATTAACACGAAGTCCCCTGTTTTAAATTTAACTAGTTTGGACTTTGTGCTGTCAAATCTGGTTTTGTCGCATTCAGCATTTTTCGTTATATTGCGCGCCGCACACTCTCTCACCTCAGAAAGATCTACTTCGACTTCTGCATCATCTGAAGTTAATCAATTCAAGGGTCTAGCTACGCGTCCTATTAGGAGCTCTAAGGGGCTTGCTTTAGTTACCCGATGAGTAGTGCTATTTAAAGCAAGCTGAATATCACTCAACGCGTCCTGCCATGATCTTTCGCCTGTCTCGACAGACGTCAACATAGATTTTAACGTGCTCATGACCCTTTCAACCTGCCCATTGGCGCGGCTACTACCTGTAGCTATCAAGTGTAACTGAATTTTACGAGAATCACAATAGTCTTTAAAGTCTTTACTCGCGAAGCATCTCCCCTGATCGGCGATTACTCGCTTTGGGGATCCAAATAAGGAAACACTCGATTGCAAAGCCTTAGTAACACTAGCGGTATCGATGCGTAAAGTATGATACAGTAAAACGAATTTAGTGAAGGCGTCGATGAGAACTATGACGTATTCTTTGATGTCATTTTTGCCGCTAAGTTTTCCAGTTATATCGATATGGACGGTGTGCCACGGAACGCTAACTTTCGGAATGGGATGAAGTTCGGCTTGGACTCTACTTGATTGGGGCTTCGATACCTTACACGTAATACAATTGTCAACAAATTTGCGCACGTACTTTGACATATGTTCAAACCAATAGTGTTCGTATAATTTATCGAGTGTCTTTTCCCATCCTAAATGCATTATTGATTCGTGAATGTGATTGATTACTGACCATCGGAAAGATCGCGGTACAATCGGTAAACATCTTGTACGATTGTGCCGTTGTACCTTGCGGTGCAAGACACCGGATCGAATCTCATAAGTTTGGGCGATTTCGAGTGAAAGTTCGTTGGTTCTTAGCTTTGCCATGATGGACTGGATCTCATCATCTCGCTGTTGTTCAGCGAGGAGCCAGTTTTCAGAAAGGGTGGCTATATCAACGCGAACCTGTTCAATCCTCTCCGAAGCAGGTGGGGTTGAAATTGAACCTGTAGGCTCGGGAAGGTGGTTTCGAGATAAAAAGTCAACGTGACTCATGCGTGTGCCCTCTCTATACGTAATGTCAAAATCAAAGGCTTGCAAATAAGCCCACCATCTATGAACACGTGGAGTGAGGTCAATTTTATTGCGTGAGGCTTTAAGGGAGTTACAATCGGTAATTACGGTAAATTGACGTCCTTCTACGTAATGGCGAAAATGTTTGATAGCGTTTACCACGGCCAGGGTTTCTAACTCGTAGGAGTGATACCGGGATTCAGGCCCTGTGGTACGCTTGCTGAAATATTCAACGACATGAAGTTTACCGTCCACGTTTAGAAAGAAAATTGCACCATATCCGTCAGCACTTGCATCGGTGTGAACTTCGATAGGATAATCGGGGTTGAAAATGATCAGGACAGGTTCGTTCGTGAGAATAAAGATAATTTTCTTACGGATTACTTCGTGCTCAGGAGTCCAGCTGAGTTTACTTTTACCATTGTTGATTAAAAGAAAAAGAGGTCTCATGATTTGAGAGAAATTCGGGATAAATTTTCGAAAATAAGACGCGAGTCCGATAAACTGTCTCAATTGGTAGATGGTTTCCGGCGGCGGCAATTTGGTCAAGGCCTCGACTTTTCGCGGATTGGGCATGACTTTCCCGGAGGAGACTTTGTATCCGAGAAATTCAACACAGCTTTTTAGGAATGAACATTTGGAGAAGTTCAACGAAAATCCGGCTTTTGTTAGAAGGTCTAGTACAGTGCGCAATCGCTCTAACCCTTCATTTATATCACGCGAGGGAATTAAAATGTCATCCATGTAAACGATGACATAAGAGTAAACAAGGTCGCCTAAGGCCCTAGTGACAGCACGTTGAAAAACACTCGGGGCATTCCGTAAGCCGAAAGGCATTTTCAGGTATTCGTATTGACCGTCGGGTGTCACAAAAGCAGTAAGTTCGATACTATCAGGGTGTACGGGAATTAAATTAAACCCACTAGCGCAATCAAGACACGTGAAATAATTAGTATCAGCCAGGCGAGCGATTTGATCCTGAATCAAGGGCAATGGAAACCGATCAGGGACTGTATTACGATTGAGTTCGCGGTAATCGACACACATGCGATCCGATCCATCACGTTTCTTTACAAGCAGGATGGGACTTGCAAAGGGCGAACAGCTGGGTCGTATGATACGAGCCTCTAACATTTCTTTTATTTTACCGCGCACTAATTGTCTTTCGTCAGGGGAAAGCCGGTATGGTCTACGTTGAACAGTCTTAGTAGGATCAACGAGCCGTATTTTAAGCTCACCGGTAGTCACACGTGTACGTGGCAAACCATCGATAAAAGTTTCAGAAAATTCATTTAACAAGTTCGATAATTTGAGCTTGTGTTCAGGAGATACGTCGGTATCAATCGTATCAAGGTCAAAGGGTTTAGAAACTTTACAACAATCTACCACTTTAATCTTGGTTAACAAGAAACTATTCGCGGTCATAGTGACAGAAAACCCCTGTTTTAGAATATCGCGCCCGAGCATGACATTATATTTCAAGCAGTTGTCGGGTACTACATGAAATAGGACCTCAAACATGCATCCGTTAACTGAGACTTCGCTTTGAATCTGACAGGTACTATACACGTTTGAATTACCAATTCCTACGATCGAAATTACCGTATTATGGCGCGTACCAGAAAATCTACTCGCGGTTCCTTCCTTAATGAGTGAGCATTCGGCGCCGGAATCATAGCAAAATGAATACGACTCACCAGATTGTGTCAGCTGACTGATTACGGGTCGGACTTCGCATGCATCGACTCGGCGTTCGACATGCGCGGCGTTGCTGCTGTTGTTCGTTGTCCGGAACGATGTCGCACCCCTGCCGTTGTTGGTCGCTCCTGAATTCGGACAGCGAGTCGAGACGTGTCCTTTCTCGCCGCAGCGATAACAAGTAACGCTATTCTTCGAATCTAGCCTCGCCGAACTGGTATTAACAGGCACTTGTCCTCGCGCCATTCTCTTGCGACATTCGGCAGCTTTATGTCCCAGCTTACCACAGTAATGACACTGAACGGGGTTGGAAGACGTTGGTTTATACCGCTTATTCTCCGAAGAATTATTCTCCAGCTCAGTAGAGTGGTGTTTGCGTTTAGAACTGGCAAATGCCTTCAGTTCTTGCTGCAGTCTGCTCCTCGTGGTGATATTGTTCGTAAAAGCCAGGTGGTGTAGACGCCGATTAAACTGTGATGTATGCGCGAGCACAACTGACACAGCGATCTCCTCAATAGTTTTTTTCGACCATCTTGATGTAAGGGTGGTCATAAGGCGGCTAGCGTAGGCAGCAAGACACTCATCGTCTTTTGGTCGACCGTTCAAAAGGTTGATCACTGTCGCGGCACATGTTTCGATACAACCGTAACGGGCGAGAAAAATTTCTTTGAATTGCGCCCACGTCATGCCAGCAAATGACACCTGCGACAACCACGTGGATGCAGATCCCTTCAATGCCTTGCTCAATGCGATGACGAGTGCTCCTCCATCTAAGGGCTTTTCCGTCAGGCACACGTCAATCGTCGAACACCAAGCACGTGCATCACAGTCGGGTAATTCCGGATTGAACTGAGGTAATGACACCACAGGCACACACGGTAGTTTGATGGACTCGATAAGTCGCACCATGTTCTGGTTTTGTATTTCCAACAGTGACCGTAAAATATCCGGATTAATTAACTGTGAGGTTTGATCAGATCCCACTTCTGATGTCGTGGCGCGAACGGTTGAACGCGACCGGGGCGCTTCTGCGTTTCCCTTTCCCATTGTTAACTTCTGTCTGCCGAATGATCTGACCGATTGACTCTGCGGAGGCGCTGATCTCTTCTGTTCGAGTGCTCAACAAAATCTGCCGGTCGGTCTCGGGCCATCGAGGGCCTTGCCTCGTATTTTCCCCACTCCGCAGAGTCACTCCGTCCACGTGCACGCATTGGACCGAAACCGCTTCCGATTGTCGCAGCCGATCAAACGTTTCGGCTGCGCGTAAGAGAAACCGATCCTAACTGCCGCGGCCGATCAAACGTCTCGGCCGCGCTACAATGTAACGTGCACGTGCGACCACTCGGCAACCGACTCCGGCAAACGCTTACCCTACTCTTAATCTACGACAAATATATGCTGATGAAGAATTAGGGATAAACTTCCGAAAAGCCCATACCTCCGATTTTTTTATACTCTGGATTCTTACGTAAGAATTAGTGACATTGACAAAACTAACCCAGACCTAACCAAGACAGATATTTAACAAATTTAAATATGTTATAGATTTCGACAGGTTGAACAAGTTTTTCCTTTTCCAATATAACGGCCGGCCCTCTCCACCCCCTCCGCGACCTAACCCAGACCTCACTCTGTTCGCATAATCTTTGCATTATAGTTGTCATCCAGAATTTAAAATAGTACCTGTTATGCACAATTACCAAAAATATTCAGACTTACAGTTTTTATGTCCTTTTGAAGTGTCATCTCTACCCGTTTCCTCTCGCTCTGGTATATTGCTGGCACAATATTTTCCGAAAAAGTGGTGCGGCTCGGTAAATTGTACCGCGGCTCCAGCACTCGGATTAGCTTTCTAAAACCACTATCCTGCACGAGGCAAAAGGGTTGATAATCCGATATCATCATATCGGCAATTGCCTGTGTGATTTGTTTGGCCCTTGCGGAGTTATTTTCGAAAATTACTAGTTCCTGCGTAATGTTGTGGGTTCTAGGCGCCTCTTCTTCTCCTTCCGTCAAATACAAATCCCTATGTTGGCATTCCACATGCCGCTTCAGCGATGACGTGCTCCCCCGCTTGCATTTAAATTTCTTGTTGCAGAGATTGCACACGCTCTCGTCCTCGTTAATCTTGGAGAACCATCTCCATACCGCGCTTCTTCTGCGGGTACCTTCCACCGCCACAGAATTTATGTTGGACGCAATTGCGCCAAACTCCGCGTTGTCCACTTGCATCGCACTGTTTAAATTTGCACTATTCATAATGTTCAGGAAATATTCGAAGTATGTTCGAGGTATGTCTTGCCTGAATCCACTCTGCTGTCGAACTGAAACTACGGGCACCTCGTGCCGATCGTCACTTCGTCCGTCGATCGTCATTTCGGCAGCCGATCGTCAATTTTATTTATAACGTATATGTTATATTGTAACCGCAGAAGCGGCACCGCGACAATTCTTGGACTTCGAGACTTTTCAGAACTATTTTATTTCAACACATTATGCAAAAGAATCTTCAACCCTTCAAATGTATCCAAACAATCGCGGCAAAACGAAAACTTCGCAACTTGTTCTTAAAAAGAAATTCTGATGTATCTCACTATAATAGGAGCAAAACAGTTTTTATTGCGTGAACGTCAACGTTTCAACAACTGAACTCTCTTACAAACAGGAGAACATTCTTCACAACAACGGCTCCGAAACAAAAGATTATTGTTAAATATTCTCTGCGGAGAGCAAAAAGCAAAAAACACCTGATTGATTAAAAAAAAAGAAATTGACCGAAGCGGAATACGAACCTGTCCAAAACTTCATCAGCGGTTACACAGTCGGAAACCATAGCCGCTGCACCAACCAGCGACGTTGAAACTATATTTGAAATATTAGAATATAACGTAGATATTATTATTTTCGTGTTTTGTACTACCCAAGTTTTAAAATCTGGAAGATGTTTCTCCGAATATAGGAATGTTTAATATTACATAATATATTTTTAAGATTCATAAAACGGCCCCAGCCAGAATCAGAAGTGGAAACGCGGAAATCAGCGGGGCAACGGGAGGTGGTATTTTAGTGGTTGAAAATCCCACACTACTTGGCAGTGCAGTCCCTGCCTCGTGCCTTTTCAAGGTTTTTCCACCTCCCGCGTAAAAAAAAAAATGATTAATTAATTTGCACATAGTTAAGTGTTTGCAATAAGTGTGACTGCTTTTTTGTATTTGCAAGAATGCGTGTGTGTAATATTAGTATTATTGTGAATGTTATTTTTATTGTCGTTGTCTTCGTCGTCGTCGTTGTTGTCATTGTTATTGTTATTATCATTATTATTACTACTATTATTATTATTGTCATTATCTCATCTTATTATTGTTGTAACTACTGTTAGTATGACCATTTATTATTATATCAAAAGTAACATGAAATAAAGGAAACAAAAAAGTATTCATTGGCATAAGGTTATTATTGTAACATTATTATTGTAATATATTATCCTCGGATAAATCGGAGGTCACAGCTGTATAATAAAAAAACAAAAATATAAAATTCATTTATGATTTCATACATACATACATGTAATATGTGTCACTTTTATAATTAAGTTCCTTTATTTACCTAAATATTCCACTAACTCGTAATCCTTTACACCCGCCTCCTTCAACCTTCTTCCCATTTCTCCTTATCCTAACCTTATTACTAATTTAAACTTAACTTAAATTAACTTACGTTACCTTATCTAACTCACTTATCTATAACTAAGGCTAAATAAACATATAGAAAAAAACTTAACAATTAACATACTAAGACTATAGAAAGAGAGAGAGGAAACTATATTAAATTTTCAGCATTATAAACAATTTTGCGACAACACTTTTTTACGACTGTACGCTAAACTGGACTGCAGATGCACCCATTAAAGTTAATACCCCCGATGTTTGTATACCCGTGAGATCAGTACGTTTATGCATACAAAAATTAACAAAATAATGTACTTTGCCGATCATATTTACTTGTTTACATAAATCTAGGAAACAGTTTTTATTGCATTACTATCTTTAATAAGGTTTACACAAATTCTGAATTTACATTACTTAACATTATATCCATTTTACTATCAAAATATATAATAAAACATCCTAAACATTTAGCATTCTCAATATACTAAAATGTTTGCTAATACCGACGTGCCGATCCACCCGTTATAACTCGAGTCGCTCGGATTCGAATCGCTCGCTTCGGTGCAAGCCGCTCGCACTGATGCGAGCGGCTTGCACCGGTGCGAGTAGCTCGCACCGATGCGGGTAACCGATTCGTGCGAGCCGCTCGCTTCGTGCGGGTACCCGACTCGACTCGCTCGCTCGAGTCGAGCTAAGCTCGGCTCGCATTATGCGAGTACTCGCACAGCCCTACCAGGGACTCACTGATAGTATATATCAGGTAGTTCCAAGTTCCAACCTATTCCCCTCCGATCAAGAGTCACAAACGGAAACGTCTGCATACGTAACAATGGAGTAAATAAACTGTTATTTGTTAACTGGATGAACTATAGAAATTTCGCACATCCCTTTATGGTCTATTGTTCTTCTTTATGGGGAGATTACGATTTCCGTGGCCCCTCGTTTTGAGGTTATATTTGTGTTCTTGGGGTTATTTTATGAAAAAATACTCTCTGGTATGTATAACATGGTGTCGAATCAGCCTGGTTTAGTCGGTAAAGTAGATTTCTTGTTTTTTATAAATCTGCAAATATCTCGGTAACTATGTGAAATATGGCAAAATATCAAGAGATATATTTTGTAGAAAATTAAATTTCCAATGATTTATGTCGTATGACATTTTTCTATCAGCTGCGCAGTTTCCGAGTATATTTATGTTACGGTGAATTTGCAGAACAACTGCCTCTCCTCCGAAATAATGGTCGGGGGAACGTAAAGCCTCCGTTCTGAAAAGATCAAATTTTGGAAGACATCTACAATGGGAAGATTATGTGAACAGAGTGAGGTCTAACTTGCGTACAAAACGTATACTTGACTGGGTGTCGACTGACTCTTAGCTCACAACTGACCTGGAGTCCTCGTCGTCCCGTCTTCTTACTTGATGTTTTGTGTCCTTGTCTTTCTAATGGAAGGGAAAAAATTCCTTCCAAATAACGCTGGTTTCCTCCAGACCTTACGCACGTGTGGATCTTCCGGTCGCGGACGCCCGCTGCCCTCTCGTCGAAGGTACTTAGGCACTCCACGATTTATGATACTCGTATGCCGCTATTGAGACTGTGACTAACGGAACCTAAAATCATGCCAGACTCTGAAACTAAACAGATCTTTCAGAAATAGCTTTATCTAGTCACGTACACCATAAATCGTGTCCAGCTGTTTGCACACTTATTGTTAGTTATTTTGCAAGGACTTCGAGTTTCCTCGACTGATCCTTACACCCAGGGATCGAAAACCTAACCCGAATCGGATTCGGTTCTCAATAACCCGCTGTAACCCGCGTAGCTTCGGTAACCGGTTACTAGATGGGTAACTGTAACCCGGTTAACCCGGTAAGAGCGGGTTATGGTCGGAAAACTTTAAAACAGGGATCGTAACCGTAACGCGAATCGGTTTCGGTTATTTGTAACCCATAACACTCTGTAACCCACACTAAGAGCGGGTTTTCAGTACGAAGTTTGAACTTCTTTTCTTATTTATAAATTATGCTTTGATGCCAATCAGTTGAATTTCTCTACGATTCAGTTTTAAATAATATGAGGACAACTTATTATTGATGTAAAGAAATTTATATTTTAGATAATTATGAGGAGTATGAATGTTGTGTGTCTAAAAGAACGTATATACATATATAATAAGCCAACAGTAGGCAAAGTCAAAGAATGCATGGTATTGTTGTTGGAGCGCCGATTGGCAATTGTTTAACGCGGAACGCAGCGACCACCACGCGACGTCGCGTCGCGAGATTCATTTTTTTTTACTTTCATTTGTTTTTTATTTCTCCATTGTTAGATTCCTTGAATTTCTGTAACCCGCTCCGAGCGGGTTAACCCGCTCTTTCTACGATTTGAGAACCGTTCCCTCGAGGTTGGTATGGGTTACAGCGGGTTACAGTAACCTGCCTTGGTTAACCGGGTTTGGGTTAGGATTAGACGTCGGGTTAGGATCCCTGTACACCTTTATCAGAAATTTTTTCTTAATATAACAGAAATAATGGAACTATGGTAATTCCGCGAAGTGTATTACTACCCTGTCTTTCTCCTTGAAATTAACTTAAAGTTATACACCGACTACAACGCAATAACGGTCATTAATTATTAGAAAATAAGTAATACCGATGATAGCGAAAAGGTAGGGTCTTTTGGCGATATTATAATTTCGAACTAGAATATCGGAAAGGCAGGCAAGTAGAACATGTAGACCAGACCTCGAAATTATGTGCTCTTCGTTTTCGAAGGCTATGCCCCCTTGACTCGGCCGCGCGTCTCACTCACCGTGGCGGTCATAGTGCTCGAAACTCCTCATGGGCGTACCATAGGAGCTATTCGTTGCGCATTAGGGCGACACCCGTATCAATTTCCACATCACCCATGAGGTACTATTGCTAATGTGGCTTTTTTTCAGTGGTATCCCCTGTAGGTCTATTCCACTATGTCGCACGATAATTTCGGTCAACAGCTGTAGAAAATAAATTCGAAAAATATATATAAATTGGGATAAACTTTGAAAATAGTTTTTAATTTAGACGTGCTTGGCAAATTGGTAAGATCCACGGGAAGTTGATATGCGCTGTTCCGTTTTAATGTAGCCGCTACATTGTAGCGCATTTTAGAAAATGTGCATCTTCAGTCGCCCACCTTTAACTTTTTTTCCCTCTTATCTGTTGAGTGGAATGTCGTGCGAATAGTCGCAAATCAGTAATTGAATGGTGAGGATCGCGAGTTTCTGTAGTGTAGGAAGTCAAGTGTTGGTAAGTGCGTTTGTATTTCTTGCGTATAATAAATTCGGGCGATAGACTTTCGTGCAGTATTTTTAGTGAATTTTTTCGTACACTACAAATATGCCTAAAACGCCGAGACATCATAATGATTTTTATAAAGTTCGGGAACAATTCTTTTTCGCTCAAATTGTTAATCGTACGAATCTATTGATACGAGTATCGCCCTAATGCGCCACGAATAGCTCCTATGGTACGCGCCTGAGAAGCTCCGAGCACTAGGGCCGTCACGGGAAGCGAGACGCGC
This sequence comes from Lasioglossum lativentre, assembly GCA_916610255.1. Classification (NCBI taxonomy): domain Eukaryota; kingdom Metazoa; phylum Arthropoda; class Insecta; order Hymenoptera; family Halictidae; genus Lasioglossum; species Lasioglossum lativentre. The sequence goes on along the minus strand of OU744355.1, from coordinate 10,844,213 downwards.
GGCTGGGTGAAGGGGGCGTAGCCTCCGAAAACCGCACGTCGTGAGCACATAATTACGAGGCCTGATGTAGACTGTAGATTATTTGTGCCGTGATCCTCCAAAGGACTATGTTAAGGATTTGACTGTTGTTTCAGTAGAGGCCTTTTAAATATTACACTTGGTGCCGTCTTTAACCCGAAGGAGCATCCGATTGTTGTGCGACTAAATGGAAAAAACTTTCTGATCGTTCTTGCTGTACGGACTTACATAACTAATCTGTGAACTAAACTAAACTGCCCTGAGACTCTGATACTATACTGACTGTCTATTTGATTCCTCCCAATGTGTAAGGTGAACCCCCGGCGCGGCGTGGGTCCCCAGTCCCCACTAGGGTGGACCTTAGTTATACCTGGTGAAATTTTTTTTGCGAGATTTTCTTCACAGCCCCCCCCCCCCCTAAAATTGTGCCATTGGGTAAGAAAATAATTCCTGCAAAAGATGAAGTTGATCGGATAAGGGGAATACGTGCCGCATTGACGTTGAAGTTGCGAAAAACATGAAATTTTGTAGGAAAGGGAATATTTGCAGGAAAGACTTTTGATTGTGACTAAACCTTCTTCTTGTGTCAAAATATTGATTATAATAGTACCAAAATGTAATATTTTCCATATAACAATTAACTAATTATTATATTTTACGTAATTTATTGAAAGTACCAATTCTTTTAGTTGTATTCTATACTAATTTAAAAAGTAGAGAAATTAACGTTCGACATAAATGTGTTATATTTAATCAGAATATAATATTTTTAACTGGATGTGGTGAATATTACACCATATAAATATAAAAGCGAAGAAAAGAAAATAGAGCTATTGAGTTTAAATACTTTTAAATATATTGTAGAAGGCAACACTTCTTTCTTTTGTTAACGCTTTCTGTAGTCTGATACAATTTGCGACATAAATTGTTTTTCTTCTTCATTTCGTGATGGTTCATTTCATCGTTCAATTCTTGCATAAGTTTGATTTCTCGTTCTGCGGAATCATTAACTACAGCTAAATTATGTACTATACAATTTTAGCCTACGTTATAACTAGACATACCCATTTCACGTGCATTGAAAATACATCCGTATTATCCGGGTATTTTGATACACGTGTGCCCGTGTATTCAAGTACATGGATATACGGATCGTACATTGAGATATACAAGAGTTAACATGATAGGTTGCGAAAATGAACAAACAGCATAATTTCTGTTAATAAACCTTAATCAATTAACTGCTTATTTTGATGAAGAACATACGCGTGGAAATGGTAAACAATAATGAAGCGACAACAAGATCAGGAACAACTAATATAAAAAATAATGAAGCGACAACAAGATCAGCAACAACTAATACAAAAAAAATAATGAAGCGACAACAAGATCAGGAACAACTAATACAAAAAAATTAATGAAGCGACAACAAGATCAGGAACAACTAATAAAAAAAAAATAATGAAGCGACAACGAGATCAGGAACAACTAATACTAAAAAAATAATGAAACGACAACAAGATCAGGAACAACTAATACAAAAAAAAATAATAATGTAGCGAAAACAAGATCAGGATCAACTAATACAAAAAAAAAAAAATTTGCGACGCAAAGAAGGAGAGCGTATGCGAAATGCTATGAACTATGTCTCTTTCTTTCCCATACGCTCTCTTTCTTTGCGTCGCAACTTTTTTTTTTTTTGATTAGTTGATCATGATCTTGTTGTCGCTTCATTATTTTTTACCATTTCCAATCTTAATTTATTTTTTTTGTATTAGTTGTTCCTGATCTTGTTTTCGCTACATTATTATTTTTTTTTGTATTAGTTGTTCCTGATCTTGTTGTCGCTTCATTATTTTTTTTGTATTAGTTGTTCCTGATCTCGTTGTCGCTTCATTACTTTTTTGTATTAGTTGTTCCTGATCTTGTTGTCGCTTCATTATTTTTTTTGTATTAGTTGTTCCTGATCTTGTTGTCGCTTCATTATTTTTTGTATTAGTTGTTCCTGATCTTGTTGTCGCTTCATTATTGTTTACCATTTCCAATCTTAATTTACTTCTAAACATTACTAGACTGCAAGAAGTTTCACTTCTACCGCGCGTGGTTTTCCACGCGTATGTTTTTTTTTTATGGGACTTTCACCAATATATAACAAACACGATATAATTTCAACTGTAATTAGTGGTTTAGCGAGTGAAAAAGAAAGAGAAATTGCGATCTCGACGCTGGCAAAGATTAAAAGCTTACTGTATTGTTTAAAATACTGTAGGAAATTAATCTATAAACTATACCTATCATTAGGTCGGAAGGATGACTGGTGTGGGCGATAAATGAAAACAATTATTGACGGTGAAGCCGTACGCGAAGAGCGCGATTTATTAAAGAAACTCCGAGTACATATTTATTTCAATTTTCTTTCAATGACGGTGTTTTGTTGTTTAAAATGGAAACTTATTTCTTGCAAAATAAATCAAGTTACATCAGATGTTGGTACTGCGACCCATTTTCTACGATACAGAGCTCCGCTCTTTGTACGATGCTTTTTGTTGTCACCATAAGTAGGGCGTCTCGGTTTATGTTTACTACTGCTTCCCATATTATGTTTGTATTTATCACGTACACTTCAGAATCATACGTTGAGAAACGTATGGTCCAATTCGTTGGCCACTGTGTTCTCCGGTTCTGTCTCCATTGGATTTTTATCTTTGGAGATATCTTCAATCCGTTGTACACGACGCAACAATCAATAATGTTCAAGAACTTTCGAATCACATAACAAACGCATGTAATAGTATAAAAAGAGACGCTCTAATTATGGCAACAACGAGAAATCTAATACAAACAGCGGAGCTCTGTATCGTAGACAAATGGATCGCAGTTCCAACTTCCAACATCTGATGTAACTTGATTTATTTTGTAAGAAATAAGTTTCCATTAAAGTTACGTTTGCACAACCCTGTATATGTATTCATTTTGATTTTAGATTTTTTAATGTAATTTTGTAATTTGTATATATACACCTCTTCTTTTAATTAGATATTTATTCTGTTCCACACACGGTAAATTATGTTATGGTCCAGTGTTCAAATACTCTAAGATCGTTGGTTGTCCAAGCGGTTAAGGAGTTGGACTACCAAGCGGTAGACCTGGGTTCTCGAATCCCGTCGGGGTTTCACTTCAAAAACCAAAGTGTTTACATTTTCCGGCAAAAGACATTTTTGCTGTAACACATGTGTACCCGTGTATTATCTGTGTATTTCTATACACGTGTACACTGAACACGTTTACTTCTGTTCCCGTGTATTATAGTATAAAATACGGATATACATATTAGTACACGTGAACACGTGAATACGTGTACCCTCAATACACGTCCAAAACCGTCATCTCTAGTTATAACTGGGATCACTTTGTCATTCTGAGGGCTCTTTATTCATAAAATCTAGGGAAAATGAAATTTTTTTAGAAAAATTAAAAGTTTTTTTTATAAATAAAGGCTGCAATATTGCTACCAACGTACTCATTTACATTATTTGAATTAACTACTAATCTCTTGTTACCTTATCATCATTAACGGCATCTAAACCTACAACCATTTGCTTTTTTTATATGATGCAGAATATTGGGGTGAGTAAAGGCTAGCGCTACAGATTCGGGTGTTAAACACCACAAATGATTACCACAAATGATTACAAAATTTGCATAGTGCTACGCGACTTACTTGGTCATTGATGGCACTATACGCGTATAGACTTTTTAAAAACTCATGGTCTTGTCTTGAAGCCTTTGCAGCAATTGGAGCTTGGATCCATGTTTATAAATACGATTTACTGATGAAAATTCAAATCTGACGTATTCCATATTCTTCATCCGTTGATAATGTCAATTGATTTCTAAATAAGAATATTTTTAAAGAATATATAGCCTTCGTTATCCATCTGATTTGGGATGGGCGAATTAGAGGTATTACTTCAATTGAAACGCGTCGTTCTTACCGGTGTTACGCTTCGCGAAAACGGACTTGTTAGCGGGAAGGTGGCGGACAAAAATTAGACAGGCTAATTAATGTGAAATAATCTTAATTCGTACAAAGTACACTTGTACTTGAGTGCATGTAAAGAATTATGATATTTTTGGAGGTATAAAATATTTAACTTGAATTTTCAGAATACTCTTCACATTTCAAAACTTCGCGCTCGATGCGGCACGTCTTCCCGACGTCCGATTGATCTAAAACTGTGGATATATAATTTTTTCATGCAATGGAAAAATATTGGGGGGTGGGGGGTGCCCATAATTTCATGGTCGAAAAATAAAGTCCACCCTAGTCCCCACGCTTCCGCCACGGCCCGGTCACGTGGCGTGTGTCGTCTCTGTCGTACATGCGTCACCATAATCCGGTACTGGCACAGAGAGGGTAACTTTTTCCTCTCAATTCGTGCTCCTTTCCCTTATGTAGCGACTCTGGTCGGAAGAGCAGTCTTGTCCGAATCTTCAAGACGTTTAGACTTTGCATTACTTTATAACAATACCGACCATTATATGGTACCACATGAGATTAGCTCATCGTAGTAGGAAATATACGCTAATTGAACCGCATTCTCGCATTGTTTTTGTACATACAGTTATTTCCGTTCGAAACCTTGAGTGATAAAATGTTGAACACGTTTAAAGACCGCATTATGTACACATATTCAGATAACCATATTTGGAACAATGTCTCTCTACATAAGTGACAAATTTCCGCGAATATTGTGTAAAAGATATGCGTCGAGTACCTCGAAGGCTTGAAGGTCGAGAATTGAATTTTAATAATTTGTCTGGAGTAATGTAGTTTTAAACTAATAATGGATATTTATCCGTTAATTACAATATTTAAAAGGTAAGGTTACCGAAATATCGGTTTTTCCTGTTAGAGTAGCACCTAAACCCAGGGCCGGCGTGACCTTTTGCGGGGCCGGGTTCAAAAATTTTGCGGGGCCTGAATACACATTCAAATCCTACACTTAAATTTTACAACGAGGAATTATTTATTTACAAATGCTGTTACATATTATATATTTTTTATAAGATGAATATTAAATAGTAATGTAATCCAATAATTATATTAAATAATTTTTCTCGCTTTTTTCGACGCCAAATCTTTGATAACATCATCAAAATCGATTGAATTTACTACTTCACTTTCTATTGACAGAATAGTCAGAAATGAAAATCTCTCTTGGCTTATCGATGATCGCAGACAGATTTCTGCTGAAGCCACGGTTACTGGCGTCGTTAACATAATTTGTAATGCGATTAATAAATTTGGATATGCTTCCGAGAGATTGTTCTTTACAATGTAATTCATCAAATCTAAAGCCGAATAATTGGTTTGCGTTATTGACCGGAACATCTTAATTTCTTCAAACATTTCAGTTCCGTCAAACTCTCTTTCTAAATGTAAGTGAAGATCTTGACAACACTTTAATAAATATTCATCATCTAAATTCCCAATCTCATTCATTTGTAGAAAACCAAAAATATTTTGGTGATTTGCATATAATTCGAATCTACTTTTAAAGGATACTAACGCAATATCTATTATTTTTAAAAAGTAATCTACACGGAAGTATTCTTTGTCGCTGATCGTCGATGATTCATCCTGTCCTTCATAATCGAATAATTTCCATTTTTTGCCCCTGTATGATGATTTGAAATCTGGTGTTATGCCCATTTCCTTTGCAACTTCATTTGCTGCGATCATAGCTTTGCTAAAACCTTCATTTCTGTATTCCGCAAAGAATACGTTAAGACCTTTCAGATGCTTCGCGGCAAATCAATTTGCATCTTTTGATTTTGCAGTACTTTGCTGCCGATGTTAATTTTTGATAATATTTCGTACCAAATGATAAGACTGGCAATAAATTCAAATTCATTTATCTTGCGCACTATATACAAAATCTCAATTTTCAATTTATTGTCAGATGCGTTGTTGCCAATTTCGATCAAGGCGTTTCGAAATTGGCGAACTTGAAATCGAATAGTCTTTACACTATCAAAACGGCATTCCCACCTAGTTTCTCATAATGGTTTAGGTATAATTTTTTCAACGTGTTTTTTTAGAACATCCCAACGCGATGTCGATGCTGCAAATATCGTGTAAATCTTTTATAAAACACCAAAAAAATGTAGTGCTTCGGTTGATGATTTTGCTATATCTCCCAATAACAAATTCAAGTTGTGACTACCGCATTTAGGATTTACACGTAATATATTTGCTTGTACTCCTTGATATACATATTCCCGTCATGTTGGCACCGTTATCATATCCTTGTCCGCGACAGTCGGATACTTTTATTCCCAACTGTTCCAGAATGAGCATGATAGTTTCAGATAGTCCTTTTCCTGTTGTATCGTGAACTATTTCAAATTTGATAAAATGTTCCTTGTTTTCAACCTCCTCGTCTGTTAAGAACAACCGATATAATTGCTCTTGATGGCTCACATCTGGTGTACAATCAAATAAAATGGAATAATATTTTGCTCTCCTTATTGCATCGATAATTACTTTTTATACTTTATTTGCCATTGCACTTATTAATTCGTTTTGTATTGCATGCGATAAATAATGTTCTGTTTAAATGATCATTTAGAACAGAATCAAATTTTGCAATTAATTGTAGTAAACCCAAAAAATTACCATTGTGCGGCGTGTAAAAAGTATCAGAACTTCCTCGGAAAGCTAAATTATGTTGCGCCAAATATAAAATAACAGCAGTTATTCTTTGGAAAACTTGTTCGTATCGTGCCGTTTCAAGTCTTAAAATTTTTTCGCACTCTTTATCAAGTAGAGAGCCAGTGCAAAAATTTGGTTCAGTTTGAAGCCACTTGTTTATAGCTCGTAAATGTACCGCAGATCGTTCATGCATTTTGATTCGATGTGTTAAATGAGACCAATCGCAAAATCCGTCTGCCCCCAATGAAATATCAGTAGTGGAAAATAATTTACAAGCGAAACAGTAAAGCTTATCTTTAGATTTAGAATAAATTAGCCATCTTCGTGTTGTCCTTTGTCCATTCGTCAGTATTCTTGTAAAATATGTTGCAGAAAAACTCCTGTTATTGTCGGGGAAGTTAAATTGAGTGACATGTTTTCTTCTTTCTGTGCTTCAATTTCCATATTTTCAATATGTTTTTCTTGATGAGTTTCACAATCGCTCGGTTTGCTATTGTTTCTATTTTCGTTCAATTCAGTTTCGTTGGTGCCTTCTTCATTTTCCTTCACAGATGTATTCAACTCTTGGTTTTCCTCTTCCAAAGGGATCTGATTCATTGTCGTATGTTCTGCACCTTCGTTTGGCTGTCTTGAATGACTAGTAGTTTCAATTACATACTTCAAAATATTGTTTTTTTGTTGTTTAATGTAATCGTCTCGCTGCTTCTTCCATTTCAGTTTTTCAGCCCCACTTAAGTATTTCAGGTCCACGATCTCTATCCCTGCTAGCCATAGCGGTTCTTAAAAAAACATATTTCTGTGCATAAAATTTTGTCTGTTAAAAAAATGAATTAAATTGCGTGCCAAAAAACATTTACTGCAAGATAGGATAAACTACGTACTTCATTAGTTTGTATATAGTTGAAACATTTCTCTGTTCTTGCTCACTTTATTGAAATTTTAACATTTGGGGCGAAATTAATTTAATAATAACAAATTCAAATTGTCAACTAGTTATATGTATTAGATTTCATTTGTATGACTGCCATATACGTTTTTTCTGCGACGCGATTTCAGTTAGGGTTGATTTTAACTTAAAAGAGGGGAATAATTGAAAAAAAATACTTACCAGAAATCAAACGTTTTGAAAATGTATACATCACGGTGTCTACCATAATATAACTTTGAAAAATATTCGTCATCTTAAATTTACCGAAACGTAACGATCACACTCCTTGCCACGCGTCGAGAGATTGACTTAACGCACAGCATCGAAGACCGTAGCAATTAGCAATGCAATAGCCTGATGCGTTTTTGTTTAAAACATATGAACCGCAAGTCGGAAACTGACACACAACCACTAATAAATGTCAGGCGTTGCTATTCCCAGTTCCTATGCAAGTTCGTAGGAGCTGCGACTCGTCGACAGACTTCCAAAAATTGGGGAGTCTTATCTCTATTTTTTTAAGCAGTTTTTTAAACAAATCTAAGTAATATTTTTTCGCATCCATAATTCGCTTTCAAGGGGTAAAAAATTCATTGAAAGTACAAAATCTGTACTCGTGTATGACTTTTGCAAAAAACTATTGATGTAGTTTAATTTCTCTAAAAAGTATATTTCTCTGAAAGCGCCTGGATTTTTTATCTAAAGTAGTTTCCAGGATATGAGGACTTTATGGAGTTACATTGAACTTTGATGATTTTTGTCACTCCTTTAAACAGAATCATCGCTACTAAAAAAATGTCTTGCATCTGTTCATGGTATCATCATTCTGTAAAAAGTTAATCAAAGGCGGTGTTTTTTAATTGGGTAATTTTCGTAGACCGCGGGGCCTCTCAAAACGCAGGGCCGGGTTCCGGCGAACGCGCTGAACCTGTCTTGCGCCGGCCCTGCCTAAACCCTTATACCTAAGACGCTATGGCCGCTATGCTATCGTTGAATTCCAACACATATTATGTAATCATTTTGTACGAAATGACCCGAATGTTGAACGAGCCCTCCGATACCACCGAAATATTAATAAATGCTTAACTCAATATGTGGAGGTCTATAAAGATTCAACCAATAGCCGAACACAATTGTTAATTACGGATTTCATTACCATGTCTCGCCGATCTGAAATTGTCCCTAATTCATCAACCATCGAACCAGAATGTGAAATGATGAAAGTGACGTCATTCCAATCAGAAAGAAAAGATTAATAGTCTATGAAAGTGATGACAGTGATTAAATTTTTGGTGGAATTTTTTAATGATCTTGTATTTCCTGTGTCTATATATAAAATGAATTAGATACTTATACCTTTATGTATTTGTCATTTTATGAATGGACTGTTAATTTGATGGTTTTCAATATTTATTACTTTTATTTTCCGTTGAAACAAATGACTGAATTATACACATTTTAACTTGTTTTCGAATCTACCTTCATTGTTAATCGGTGGATAGGTGTATTGTATAATATCTGTATATTAGTGTAGAACAATGAGCTGTACTACAATGTCACCACACGCGATGCGACGAATTGCACAATGTGACTCGCAAATTCGCAAAACAATATCTTAATTTTATCTTTGACTTTAAATTTTAACATGCTAAACTCCCTGTGCCTGTATAAGTATGTATGCATAGGCTACTCGCATTCCTTTCGAAATACAGTATTTTATCGATAAATGTCTTAAATGTCTGGCGGATAAATGTCGCTGAACTATCCCCACTCCTGCGGGGTATACCCCGTGAGGGGCCACGAAGCTCGAGCGGTCTCGGCCGCCGAGAAATGTAAACATGATACGGGTCGAGTATATCGGTGTGAGACCAGGAGACCACTACTAATCCAATGACAAAACTTCTTCATTTTTCATTATTTTTTTATGGGACTTTGACCAAATTATTCGGGGCATTTTTCTAATGAAAATGATACCAAATATGATATAATTCCGATTATATTTACTTGTGTAATGGGCGATCAAAGTGTCGAGCGCAAGGATCGATGGCGTATGGGAAAGAAAGAGACGCGGAGAGTAGCGGTCGCCGGCACAGTCCAAAGGCCCGCCGGCACAGTCCAAAGGCCCGCCGCGTCCTCACAATATAATCTCAATAAAAAACTTTTTTATTATTACTTATTTTTGTATGGGACTTTCACCAATATATTTGTGGCATTTTTCTAATTAAAATGATACCAAACACGATATAATTCGGATCATATTGTATAATAATATAAATATAAAAGGCAGGTATGTACATCGGTGAACCAATAGTAATTTAATGACGACACTTTTACATTTCTTATTAGTCTTTTATGAGACTTCTATCATTATTTATATAGATATTTCTCCGATTAAAATTTTTCTGATTATACATACATACATATCTATTTTTTTAAATGACGATGGAGTAAGTTTTGGTGACAGACAAAGAGAGTAACTGATAAAGAAAGAGACACGACCAGTCGCATCGTCTCGTTGAAAATGTATTTGATAATATGAATAATGTTTATAAAATGTGTCCAGTCAAATAAATTCATCGTACAACAGTCGAATATACGAGCGACCAATACAGAGAAGAAAATATTTTTTATAGTTAACTACTGTAGCTGAGCTTCTACCCGTTTTCTAAGTTTAAAAGTCGCGAAATGTCCTAGTCACGAGAGTGTCTTGCAGGGACAAGTTGCCTCACCGATGTACCTGACCATTAATGTCCATTAATATGATCCGAATTATATCGTGTTTGGTATCATTTTAATTAGAAAAATGCCACAAATATATTGGTGAAAGTCCCATACAAAAATAAGTAATAATAAAAAAGTTTTTTATTGAGATTACATTGTGAGGACGCGGCGGGCCTTTGGACTGTGCCGGCGGGCCTTTGGACTGTGCCGGCGACCGCTACTCTCCGCGTCTCTTTCTTTCCCATACGCCATCGATCCTTGCGCTCGACACTTTGATCGCCCATTACACAAGTAAATATAATCGGAATTATATCATATTTGGTATCATTTTCATTAGAAAAATGCCCCGAATAATTTGGTCAAAGTCCCATAAAAAAATAATGAAAAATGAAGAAGTTTTGTCATTGGATTAGTAGTGGTCTCACACCGATATACCCGACCCGTATCATGTTTACATTTCTCGGCGACCGAGGCCCCTCGAGGTTCCCATTCCATTTCTACGTTCGGCACAAGTCAAAGAATAGTATCCCTGACGGATAAACGTCGCTGGCCGGACCCGTGGTTGCGACAGTTAACGATAAAATACTGTAGTTATAATTCATTCCACTGCTATTATTTCAATCCACAACATATAGTGTCTACCAAATGGAGGGGATAATTCGATGTATACTCCTAAGCATATAACGTTCCTGCAATCGGTGGAAGTTCGTCAATCTGTTGTTAGCTGTAAACTATAGTGTAACAGAAGATTTTAGGAACAAGTACGTATTATCTTGTAATTTCTGGTATGTTTCGTCGATTTATAATTTCATCGTGTCATTAACTCGAAATTGTTGGAAATTGTAAGTGCACAGAATGATGCAGAGAACTTCAACTTCCCGTGATTTTACTTTTTCCTGACCTTGAAGGTATATCCAAATTATAGTTTAGAAAACACGAATGCTGCATGTCCGAAAACGTTAATCTAATCATGGCCCGGTCACGATTCTATTCCGGGCGATAACCCCGCATTTACAGTTTTTGCGTGAGCCGTCGGAAACGCGTTTCGGGAGATTTTACATCTTACCGGCGAGCTTACAATTAGATGTTTGCGCTCGGCGACAACAGACGCAGACGAGGTGAACGCACGAAGATGTGAACCTCGCTGCATCGAAGGTACATCAAACTTGTTATGATTGTAACGTGGGCCATCGTGTCTCATTTTTCATATGTCAAATCCGTTACCTATTTCCTTTGTCTCCCTCGCAGCACCTTCATTTGCCTTGAGTGTGCTAACGAAGTTCGGTGCTGTCTTGACCTTACATCTCCAACATTCCCACTTTTTATTCCTTCCCCAATCGATGGACCACCAGAGTATAAATATGCCTCCGTTACACGTCCGAGCTCTTTTACTATCCAGCTCTTGGTATCAACCTTCTCGATAGACTGCTCACGCTAGTCTAATTTCTTTATCGTGTTTTCGCGAACTTCGCGATTACACGCCGACGTTCATTACCGACTTCTCCGCGCCGAATTCTAGACATCTTTTCATGGTATATTCTGTCTCCGCAAATCTTGTATTCATCTTTCCGTTATATATATTATATTTGGTTTTTCACATTACTTTCTCTCGTATCTCTCTACACCTTTCATCTTCTCTACAACGTCACTATTTCTTCCATCTCTCTACGAGAGACATCGCATCTCGAAATCGCGACTAGAGTCTTCACACGCACAGCTGATGTACGACACTCCATACACATACACCGGACACGAAAGGTATTTAAACACTTTATTTCTGATTCTTGAAAAATTGTCGATATTTAAATTGTGATGATTCTATAAAAACAAATAGTAGAACGATAAACCTGAACACATTTTTAAGTTTCAAACCCCCACTTTCGCAAGGCAGTGGTAAATTTCCTCTAAGACAGACCTCGACCCGGCCTCGGCCCCCTTGGCTCGGTCGCGCGTCTCGCTCCCCGTGACGGCCCTAGTGCTCGGAGCTCCTCAGGCGCTATTCGTGGCGCATTAGGGCGATACTCCCCTAGTAGCACAAAATATTGTATACACATTCATATGATATTAAAAAGATATTTAATCTGTTTTTAATATTCAAATATACATACAATATTTATTATACATTATGAAAAAAATATTTTTTTCTCATTATAAAATGAATCTTTATTTAATATTGGAAATGGAATATTTTTGTCCTAATATACAGATAACATTTATTTTGTATTATGAAAAAAATATTTTTTCTTATTATAAAATGAATCTTTATTTAATATTGGAAACATTATATGTTTTCCTAATATACAGATAATATTTATTTCATATCATGAAACAAATAATTTTTTCTCGTTTTAAAATGAATCTTTATTTAATATTATAAATAGAATATTTTTTTTTAAATATGCATTAAATACTTTATGTTTATCATGGAAAAATATTTGTTCCAGAATATGGAAGACATATAACTTTCATATTACGAATAAAATATTGGTTTCAAATATAAAATAAATCTTTATTTAATACTGGAAATAAAAGGTTTACTTTTAATATACATTGAATTCGTGCGTGTCATTTAATTTTTTAATATAAGTTTATCTCTTCTAATTTCATGATTTGATATGATTTGAGCCTCTATAAGAATAAAAAGTAATGAACGTAACAATAGGTTCGCATGGCTCAGCAGCAAGCACATCATCAAGTAAACTGTGTAGGCTCCGAGTTCGAATCCCGCCAACTGCATAAAAATTTCTGAATTGTAATAAGGTCCTTTCGAAGACAAATTGGAATATTTCCTCAAGCAGTAGTGCATAGAATAGAAAGTATATGTACATATATATGTATGGATAGTTTCTAATTTTTGTTATAACTTTTTTTTAAATTCGAAGATTTTATTGAATGTTATTTAAATATTGAATTTATATTTCTCGAATATTGATTTCACATTTTTTAAATATTTAGATTATATTCTTTAAATATCTAGTTTATATTCTCCGAATATTTAGCTTATATTTTATAAACATTCAATTTACATTAATTTAATTTAAACATTAATTTAGGGGATCGTATCAATAGATACGTACGATTACCAATTTGAGCGAAAAAGAAGTGTTCTCGGACCTTATTAAAATCATTATATTGTCCCGGCGTTTTAGGCATATTTGTAGTGTACAACAAAATTCACTAAAAATGCCGCACGAAAGTCTATCGTCCGAATTTATTATATGCAAGAAATACAAACGCACTTACCAACACTTGACTTCCTTAGTATATGCTGGAAGTGAATTAGTTGGTCATGATCAGACACGTCAGACGTTTCCTAATAGCATGCGTATTCGCTGCATTTCCAAACTTTAAACACTTTAAAGAGAAATGTTGTTCAAATGTTGTTCAAACCTTGATAACACATTTCAAGGTCATTGAAATCGGAGAGGACGTAGCACATCGACCCCATGGATTATAAAAACGGAATACATTTAGCTAGAACTAACAGTAATCGTTTTTATTTTCAGGTTTCAGCAAAATGGCACTCCTCACGTCTCATTGGGGTCTAGATGGCATTCTAATCTTTGCATCCCTTTTCGTCGCGGCATACATGTACATGACGCGGAATTTTAAATACTGGGTTAAAATAGGCGTCACCGAAATCTCTCCGACGCCATTCTTTGGAAATTTCAGTGACTGCATTTTACTGAAGAAGTCACCTGCACAGTTGCTATCAGATTTATACGTGCAGTTCAAAGGATTACGTTACGTGGGATTCTATGTTTTCGATCGACCTTGCCTTCTAATACGAGATCCCGAACTTGTGAAGCACGTGTTGGCAAAAGACTTTAAAGTGTTTTGTAATAGAAATGCTCATCCTGCTAAGATTGATCGAATTGAATACACGAACATCTTCGCGGTGAGGAATGCAGCCTGGAAAGTCCTTAGATCGAGGCTGTCGCCTATGGGAACGTCCCTGAAATTGAAGAGACTGTTCGATTTGATGCTCATGGTCGCAGAAGATTTGGATCAGCACCTGGAAAGATTAAATTTGAGTTAGTATGTTAGTTCTTATACGTCAGGCCTGGGTTACTGCTTCCTCGCTGTCGCTTCACGACTCCCACTACCAGGGTACCGGTTCCTATCAACTATTTTACGTGACTGCAAGGATACGATCTCCTATACCGGGTGTCCCAAAACGATAGCGTTAAATTGAAATGGGAGGTTCCTTGGGTCATTTGAAGCGACATTTCCCTTAACAAAAATGGCGCCCGCGGCTTTGTTTAGGAGATATCAACGAAAAACACGGACCAATCAGAGCGCGACCTAGACGCTCGCCTGCCGGCTCGCCGCGCTTAACGTGCCAACGAGCGTCTAGGTCGCGCTCTGATTGGTCCGTGTTTTTCGTTGATATCTCCTAAACAAAGTCGCGGGCGCCATTTTTGTTAAAGAAAATGTCGCTTCAAATGACCCAAGGAACCTCCCATTTCAATTTAACGCTATCGTTTTGGGACACCCTGTATATACACTCCCAATCTCCCCAAGCTCCTTCTACACTCCACAGGACTTTCGTGGGGAGGACTCAGGACTAGGGAGAGGAGTCGTCTGCGGCACGCGAGCCTCTAGTTGCCCGGGCCTGCATTCAGGTGGGATCTCCTAAGCGCGTCTGAACTGAGCGTTTTGCAATCCTGGGACCTCCTATAGTCCATTCGTCCGGAATGCAAACTTGTGCTTCCAGACACACAGCAGGAAGTTACGACGAATGGAGTGTGAATTGCCCAACGCTGCGTGCAGACGCGCTTAGTGGATGCCACATTTAGAGAGTAGACCCCTTGCGAGTTGCACTTGATAGTATCAGAGAGGATACGATAGTGCTCACGACCAGGGTCTTTTCTGCCACCACTATTTTCTGTACAGACCAGTGATGGGCATTTTTGTCCGCCGCGGACAAGAAGGATCCGTGGAGTTTCCCCCACCAACCACTCTTTCGTGCAGCGCGCAACTTCGCTGCGCAGCAGTGCCTCGTGCCTTCCACTGCCTTCGTTTCCCCCGTCATACGTCCCACCATAGCCGACGAGGTTGGTGGGAGAAGCAGGCAACTCAGGGGCCCCTACCGTGCCCATCACTGGTACAGACAGAGACAGAGCATACTCAGGTTTAGCATAAAACAGAACCAATACCCACGTTTACCATTCTACGTATGGTTATAGGTTCTGTTCCATGCTAAACCTGGGTATGCTCTGTCCCTGTCTGTACTGACAAAAGTGGTGGCAGAAAAGACCCCGGGCGTGAGCACTTTCATACCTTCTGTAATAGTATTTCTCGCGGGTGAACACTGTGTAGGGAGTCAGTCTCACTACTCTCAAGTCACTTGATATAAGGGGGTAGGACACCCTCTAGGGTGTCCCTAGAATAGCCTAGAAATCTGGCCGAAACATGAGTTTGCGCGGTACGGCTTTTCGCCCTTATATGAGCGTATTTTTCGCTGGACAAGGGCGCATTCGAAAGAGGAAGGTTAAATGAAGGAGGCTCAGCCCACGATAGCATTGAGAAAACTCATCAAATGGCATAATAATGGCTTGGATTACATGGCTGAATATCATCAATTTTGCCTTACTTCTAACACTTATATTAGAAAATATATGCATAATTTCATATAACAAAGGAGCTGAGCCCCCTTAATTGAACCATCCTCTTTCGAATGAGTCCTTGTCCAGCAAAAAATATGCTCATATAAGGACGAAAGTATTCTAGGTAATTCTAGGGACCCCCTAGAGGGGGTCCTACCCCCTTAATTGGATGACTTGAGTCGGTGGAGTCCTAGCTTGAAATGTGTACGTTGGTATAACTCAACCATAATTATTGGATGTTATTAAAATACCTAAATATCCTTTCAGCTAACGGCAAGGTGTTAGAAATGAAAAACCTCTGCGCGTGCCTTCACACGGACATGGTGGGGAACACAATTTTTGGTCTACGTGTGAACTCATTGCAGAATGAGAATGCACCGTTTCGACTGTTCGGCAAGAAAATGTTCAGCTTCACCACACTTCGATCTATCCGCTACCTTATCATATATTTCATTCCACAATTAGTCGAGATTACTCGTGCTAGATTTTCGGACACGGAAAGCTGCAATTTCTTTCGAACCCTTTTCTGGGGAACGGTAAATCGACGAGTTCAGTCTGGCGAAGAAAGGAGTGATTTCGTTGGTTATTTGATGGAATTGAAGGAACAGTACAAGGACGAGGGCGACATCTATGGATTAAGTAAGTTATTATCTCAATGTACTAATCGTCCATCAGGAGATCGTAGTGAGAAACTTGTGGGTACCACGTGATATCCCTACTACGCGTTACACGTTTTCCATAATTGGCTGAACCTAAGCGTAAGAGTGGGGTCCGCAGCCTGACGTCAAGAATAGGGTCTCGCAGATCCCCCTGCGCCCCATTGTCGAAATCACTGTCATCTCCCGATGGACGACCAGTACTATTAATTCATTATTGTATACTCTACTACTATAAGGTGACGGATACTGCGACCTATTACTTTAATTTGTTATACGTCCTATTCCACGAACTATGTAGGAGTACCGCTAATTAATTCAATTGATTCGCGGTTACAGATTTTACAGGCGACGATTTAGTGGCACAAGCAGTCGGTGCCTACGTTGCCGGATTTGAAACTGGATCCAGCGTTACGGCGTTCACTCTTTACGAACTCGCAATGAACTTGGATGTCCAGGAAAAATTGAGGACAGAGATCCTCGATGCACTAGAAGAAACTGGCGGAAAAATTACGTACGACATGGTGTGTATATTATATTGTCATTTTTATACATAATGGTCTTCCTACGTTCAGTTATGCTTTTTAAAGAATAACTCCTCTGAAGGTTATTTGAAGGTCAACATTATCGAAGTTCTTTTTTCATAAGCTGTATCGTTACACTAATCAAAATGCTTTATCCTATTTAAACAATGAAAGAAAATCTTGACATTTCGGAAAATATGACCTTGAGAAAAAATCTTGGTAATTATTTAGAAGTTTGCCCTCCTCACCGATTTTGATGGCCTTTAAATATGTTGTCAAGGTCATCATTCTGAATAACTTTTCCCTATACATGTTACCGCCACTCGGCCTTAGTTATTGAGATATTTGCAAAAATATAACAGTATACAATATATAAAAAGGGAAAGAAAAACTGATTGGAGTGGGTTGTGTTTAGGTTGTGGTTGGGCGGCAGCCCCTCCCCCAATATAATAGACGAGATTCTACTTGAAATGCTGTGAGATGGTGATGTGACATCAGACATATCCCAGACCTAACCCAGACCTAAACCAAACACCCTCCCCGCCAGAAAATATAACCTCAACCCACTCCAATTACTCTTTCAATCACTATTCAGTGACCATTTTTCCCAGAATACAATGTACTGGTAACATACGTATAACTAAAGTTTTTTACGAATATCTCGAAAACTAAAACCGAGCAGCGGTAACATGTATAGAGAAAAGTTGTTCAGAATGATGACCTTGACAACATATTTCAAGGTCGTAAAAATCGGTAAGGAGGGCAAACTTCTAAATAATTATCAAGCTACATTTTTGCCCTATACGCTTCCTGCATCATTTAAAACTACGAAGAAATTTCAGATGAAAATGTTCGATGACTCAGCCTGAATACATTTGTTTTCATTACAGATTCTGACACTGCCCTACCTTGATATGGTTGTCTCAGAAACCCTACGCATGTATGCACCACTGGGATTTCTGGATCGCCTCCCAACCAGAGACTACGAGGTTCCAAATTCCGATCTGGTATTGAAGAAAGATACTCCTGTGTACATTCCCGTATCCGCATTGCACAAAGATCCGGAGTACTTCCCTAACCCGGAGAAGTTCGATCCCATGAGATTTAGTAAAGAGAACGCGCATAAAATTCGACCCTTTACTTACATGCCTTTCGGCGAAGGACCTCGCATTTGTATAGGTTAGTAACAGTTTGAAATATCGGTCTACTCTATCTGCTAAAACCAGAAAATTCGCATTTTTCATGAATTACTGTACTATACATTCACGTCAGAATAACTAATTATGCTAATTCGAATTAATCAAATATAATCGAAGTATGCACGCTTTACGAGATAAAAATAATGCAAAATGTGAATTTTTGTGTTGCTAATTGCAAACTCTTTTTATATGGAATTCAATGTTAGTATATGTTTTGCATTACGTACCATATTGCAGCACTTCGATGGGGACTACAGCAAGTGAAGATTGGGCTGGTACAGCTTCTGAGAAAGTACGAGGTGACACCTTGCGAAAAAACACCTGTGCCTATGGTTATAGATACAAAGGCATTGACCACCGCGGCAAAAGGAGGATTATACTTAAATGTGCGAAAGAGCACGACAAGAGTTGGATAAACTACCCCAGTAGGATTCCAAATTCGACAAAAACTATTAGATTGTTTGCTCACTTTTGTAAAAAATCACTGTATTCTATTTTTTTTATAATAAATTAATTATTTAATATGGGTTTGAAATTATTTACACATAAAAGCAATATAATGGTGTCTGTCATTTTTTTGTCGTTTGCATTATTTTTTTTAGAAATGTAGGTTACCTTCAATTTTTTAAATAGAATGCTATGTATTTTTTTATATCGTATGAAAGCGTGTGCCAAAACGAATTCATTCGTATACGATATAATTAATGACGTTCAAGGTCACACAAGGTCACATAAGGTCACACAATCCTAATATCGCGAAAAAGGTGAACCTTTCGATGTGTGACGCCTTTACCGATTTGAATGATTTTTGGATATGTCATAGAACTCAACATTTTGAAAAACTTTTTCCTTTGCATATTCGTGTCGGTCGGCTTTAGTTTCCGAGATATTAGCGAAAAACTAGCGAAAAACTACCGGTACCATTACATTGAATATTGTCTATGCGTACATGCTCGGGAGTATGTATGGTATGCGTCAATACAGTGTGACCGCTAGAGTTAACCCAGAACATAACTCATTTTTTGTCTGTGTGAGAGGAGGAAAATGCATTTACGCACACACGGCCCGGTTGAATAAATTCTGTGAATGAACTTATTTTTACAAAATACCGTCGAGGAAAATATACTCGTCTAACAAGCCCATTTTCAGCAACTGGCGTTGGTTGTCGTGATATTGATTATGTTAACATGATGCGAATTCATCACCTGTTAAAAAAATAATGCCGATCGTTGTAATGACGCATACGTTCTCCTGAGAATGCACGCACAGACAATATTCAATGTAATGGTACCGACAGTTTTTCGCTAATATCTCGGAAACTAAACCTGACCAACACGAATATGCAAAGAAAAAAGTTGTTTAAAATGTTGATTTCTACGACATATCGAAAAATCATCAAAATCAGTGAGGGCGTCACACATCGAAAGATTGACCCGAAAAAATTAGTCGTTTGGTCCAATCTGGAAAAAGTTATGCCTTTTAGAAAGTTAAGTCTTTTTAAAAGTGTCCCGATATTACTGTGACATACTGTACGTACTTTCTATTTATATCATTTATTTTTGTGATCTAGCGTTGTTGATCGATTTCAAAACTGTGAGATAGGAGATCATCAAATCACTCGAGAAAATCGACAGAAGCATTATATCTAATATGATGCGTAGATTAAATTACAAATTATGTAGATATCGTTCAACTAACTCCATTTATTTACGTGACCTGCATTACGAAAGCAAATGACCTAACAAGTTTTTATGCTTCGTCATACTGCACATACAGAAAGTAAATTATAATACAACAGTGTAGATAATATATGCTGAATAGAATAGGTATGAATAGGACGAGGAGCTCATAACAAAAGAAGTTTAAAACAAAGAGAAAGAAAACGGGTACAGAAGGATCCTTTTCCAATTTTTCATTAATTCCGTTCTTTTGTTACACTATCCACAAAATTCATGAAACGCTGAATTACAACCAAAAAATCGTCGACCTTGGAACTCATGTAAATAGTCGGTAAAAAATCGCAGCTCTCGTTTCGAGAGATAGTCCAGTCAACGAAAAGTTGTAAACGGAAATGGAAGGAACACAATTTTTGACTTTGGGACTTTGTTTGGACTAGTTAGGAGATAAACATACTAAAAGTCCCCACTCCTAGGAGGTGAGCGGGGTGCAGGGGGGGCGCGTAGAAGGTCCCGATTTTCGGTTTTTCGCTTATATCTCGGAAACAAGGCGTCCTAGCGGTAAGACCATTGTATACAAAATTAATACTGACAAAATGTTCCATAAGATTCATCCCATTCAGTTTTTCGCTATCTCGCATAGTTTCCGAGATATTCGCGCTCAAAGTTCACTAATTTTGAAAAAAAAAACATTTTTGCCTCACGTTTTTTCCCTTATTTGATTAGCTAACTCTTCAGCCCTTGGTCCTACGAAAAAGTCATGCGAAAGGAAGTTGTTAAACATTAAATTTCTTTCAAGAAGATGTTATATTTACTATTTTATCTTCAACCGTTCAAAAGTTAGTTCAACAGCAATAATTGTTATCAATTCCTGGCTCTCTTGGGGCGGGAGGGTCGTGTTCGTGGTTTGCTATGGGTACTTGGTCCTGGGATGGGTTCTGCTTCGTTTTCTTCTTCATCCATTCAGAATGTGGTAGAATTTACACATAAAGTTAATTGTTAATTTTATTAATAATTTTTATTTATGTCGTGGCAGGCCGCCGACCCCTTGTTCGATTCGACATTAAAATGCGTCAACGAGCTCACGGGTGCTGTAGAATTAATCTAACACGTCTTTTCCCCTCAAAATCTTATTGATTCTGTTTATATCAAAAGACTACTCTCGTTGACAACGCAAATCAATCAATATCTCATTGATATTGTCATGTTTTCATATACACTGTAGCCATCTGGAACGTGTCCATTCTACCACCCGTGGTCACGTTCAACAAGGACCTAAACCATTTTCCTAAAGGACCTTGTCTCGCATTTCTTCAAAAATAAAACGAACGTAACAGTAACACAAATTTATAAATTACAATCAATAAAACAAACATGACAATAATAATAATAATACAAATTTACACGCCCCGACATTTATATAAATAATTTTTTAAAGATAAAATAGTAAATATCATATCTTCTTGAAGGAAATTTAATGTTTAACGACATCCTTTCGCATGACTTTTTCGTAGTACGAAGGGCTGAAGAGTTAGCTAGTCAAATAAGGCAAAAAATGTGAGGCAAAAATGTTTTTTTTTTTTTCAAAATTAGTGAACTTTGAGCGAAAAACTGAATGCGATCAATCTTATGGCACATTTTGTCAGTATTAATTTTGTATACAATGGTCTTATCGCTAGGACGTCTAGTTTCCGAGATATAAGCGAAAAACCGAAAAACGGGACCTTCTACGCGCCCCCCTGCACCCCGCTCACCTCCTAGGAGTGGGGACTTTTAGTATGTTTATCTCCTAACTAGTCCAAACAAAGTCCCAAAGTCAAAAATTGTGTTCCTTCCATTTCCCTCTACAACCCCTTTTAAGCATTCATTGACTGGACTAAGACCATTATCGAGGAGAGACTGCACATTTGACGTTAAAATGGCTACGAGAAAAAATTGTTTAAACTCTATTCAGTCGTTTGAATTTGTAACATTTCAAAAGAAAAAATCAATTTCAGTTTCTCACGTAGCGTCGTCGCGTCGTCTTATAATAACACGGAGACTTTGAAAACATTTATTTCAGAAACACGAAGGTAGAAAATTTATCCTTTGAAATGAACACAGCCAGAATATTTAAAATTTTTTTACACAAAATTGTAGAAGTTCAATGGTCGTCAATTTTTCCGTTGTAATCCAGTATTCCTTTAATTTTGTGGAGTAGCGTATAAGATCTGTTTGTTAAATCTGTTTGTTTCCGATAAATTATTCGATTACGTCTAGAGATATTACAATCTATTATCGATGATATCTACGGAAGACACTCAATAAATTACTTACTTTACTTTTACTTCTTTGAAAGAGGTATATCTCTATCGGGTAGATGACTAATAAAAGCAAAGTTGGAAAACAACGTGATTTTCAATTTTTGCTCTTCTTTGCTACCCGCCCAGTCAAGATACTTCAAAATTACCAGAAAATCGTTTTTGTTAAACAATCGAATGACCCAGCGCAAGTCGAATTTGCCAAATTTATTTATTAATTTATAATATTCCAAATTTATTATCTCGAAATTATCATGCGATATAGTGGAATAGGCCTGCAGGGGATACCACTGACAAAACAAGCGCATTGACAATAGTACCTGATCTTTATACATTTATAGCAAAATTGAGTAGATAAAATTCAAAAGTGTAGGAAAATTTTGAAAATTGAAGACGTCTATATATGATTTCTCATCTATTAAAATTATTAAGGGAAGAAATAACATTGTATTTAGTTCATATTCGTTACAATGGAAGCAGACAATTTAATTTTGCATAAACATCCGCAGTCCACCGATGAGTAATGTGGAAACATATTGATACGAGTGTCGTCCTAATACGCCACGCGTAGTTGATTCGATACGCGGCTGAAGAGGATCGAGCACAAGGCCGCGACCGTCGCGTCGCGTCGCGTCGCGTCGCGTCGCGCGGTGGGAGCCAGCGGGCGCCATGGTGATTCGAAATGGGTAAAACGCAGACTAAAGTCCTATTTTCAACTTTGTTAAAAATGAATGATTTTGGGTTATTAATTAATAACCCAAATATAATAATTTACTCAGAACTTTGCACGAGAGCATTGAAATCGGAGAAAAATGTCTGTCTCGGAAGAATCACACTTTTCTCTGAAGTTATCGCACTTTGTGATATCATACATTTGTAAAGATAACAGTTTCATCGAGTGTAGTAGTGTTAAAGTTACATAGTATACATAGTCGCCAGATGAGGGGAGGGAGCACGGATTGATTGGAAAAAGTTATCCGCCCTCGGCCACTACCGGATTAGTCACGTGATATGGTTAAATACATATATAAAAGATATAGATGTAGATATAAAAATGATTAGGATATACACATTATAATCCTTTGGAAAGTGCCATTTTGCGACTGTCAATTTAGAAAGCGGAGTTCACGCGAGTTCACGATGAAGGTTAAATAAAAGTATGTTTGAGAGTATACTTAAGATGTTCGTGTAACAATTTTTTGCTGCGATTTGCTACCTTGCGAATAGCAGCAAAAAACGTGTAGTCAATACGTAGAAATCGATTAACGCCACGAGGATTGGTATACTTAAATATGTGTTTACAGTGTTCATAGCTTCAAGTGAAACCTATAAATAAGGAATATTAAATATGTGGAACTTGTTCAACAAAGTATTTAAAATAATAAAATTTAAAACGCACATATCTCTGACAGTTTGAATATTTGGTGTATTTTCAACAAATGGATTCTTCTGCCAAATGAGATCTTAGAAACGTAATTGCTTTTTAAGCATTCAGGATTTCCGTTAACGAACACTGCAATTGACGAATCAGCAAATGCTGAGGTGTACAGATAACGTAATGACATTCATTGCGTGTATACATAATGTAGAAATAAACTAGGAATTCTGACACGTCAAAATCAATAGAAATCGAACTTTTGTTAACAATAACTCTTTAACTATTAGTTCCATGGTTTTTTGCTGCAATTTGCTACTTTGCGAATAGCAGCAAAAAACGTGTAGCCAATACGTAGAAATCGATTAACGCCACGAGGATTGGTATACTTAAAAATGTGTTTACAGTGTTCATAGCTTAAAGTGGAACCTGTAAATAAGGAATATTAAATATGTGGAACTTGTTCAACAAAGTATTTAAAATAATAAAATTTAAAACGCAAAAGAATGATACAAACGCACATATCTCTGACGGTTTGAACATTTGGTTTATTTCAACAAATGGATTCTACTGCCAAATGAGATCTTAGAAACGTAATAGCTTTTTAAGCATTCAGAATTTCCGTTAACGAACACTGCAATTGACGAATCAGCAAATGATGAGGTGTATAGATAACGTAATGACATTCATTACGAGTACACATAATGTAGAAATAAATTAGGAATTCTGACACGTCAAAATCAATAATAGAAATCTAACTTTTGTTAACAATAACTCTTTAACTATTAAGTTCCCTGGGTATACTTATACAACATGATTTACATAGAGTCACAATCTTAATCAAATCCCACAATTTCAATTTCTTGGTGTAAAACCACCCCTATGAGAGTAGCTTTGTATAGGTAGTTTCTCATCTTATTGTTAGTAAAAGAAAACAATATCAGAATATCGGATTCTATGATCCAAAAAACTATAAAAACTGTTATGTTTGTGATTAATGTTGTGCATAATTGCTAGGCAAGGTTGGGGCACCCTTGAAACGCTTGCTCCCCCCACCAACCTCTCTTTCATGCAGCGCGCATCTTGGTCTCTTAGGTTAGTGTCTCGTGACTTCGTAGCTACTCGCGACGGATGAAGCGCGTCCTTTCATCATGGTAACCGCGCTTACTGGAAGGGGACAGTGGGCGCTATGATGGGGATGGTTTTGCTTCTTTTGGCCACATCGAACCACTGCGATGTGTGTGCTTCCGTAAGTCGGCCGAAAAGTGCAGTTAATTTCGAAGGCTGATCTAGGTATTCCTACATTGCAGAGTGGGTCAGGTAGGCAAAATTAAATTTTCCAAGGTTAATATTTTAAAGAAATTTGTTTTTCTATCAACTGAAAACCCTTTAAAACTACGAAGTCTAAACTATTAGGCTGAAATAAAAAAGTTTTAAAGAATAATTTTTCTATTTTTTCATGTAATTCCAATTGCGATTTTTTCAAAATCTTTTACCCCTAATTTAGGGTATCAATTAGAGATCACGATTTTGGACGTGTATTGAGGATACACGTATTCGCGTATTCACGTGTACTAATATATATCCGTATTTCAATCCGTGTGCTTCTTTATTCACGGGAACAGAAGTAAACATGTACACGTGTATCGAAATACACGGATAATACACGGGTATCCGTTATTTTCAATACACGTGTATTATCCGTGTATGGAAGTTCAAGAGTACAAGTGTGTTACAGCAAAAAGGAACCGTCTTTTGCCGGAAAATGTAAACACTTTGGTTTTTCTTCATCAAAATAAACAGTTAATTGATTAAGGTTTATTAACAGAAATTATGCTGTTTGTTCATTTTCGCAACCTATCATGTTAACTTTTGTATATCTCAATGTTCGATCCGTGTATTCGTGTACCTGTATCCGGACTTTTGCACGGATACAATTAATTACACGTGAAATGGGTATCTCTAATATCAATGCTTCCAATTGCTCAAAACAGAGTCAAGTCGTTTGGTTCAATTTTAAAAAAGTTATTCCGACTTAGAGTCTGACGGTTTTGAGTCTCTCGCTACGCGCGTGACACACGCGATGAGTCAGTGGTTTGCTTCTTCTTCATATAAAATTAAAAATAATGTACTACGTGATAGGAGATACTCCATTAGCCAACAGTGATGTAGCATATAACACTCTTCTTAAAAGAGGGGATAGTCATACATATATAAATTCACTTACGAGTACATAATTCACATTTACGGTTCAAAAAGTGACCGAAAGGCACGGTAGAAGACTTTGGGAATGTGTGATTGTTGTTTTGTTTTGGGCAGCCGAATTGTGTTTTTACTGTGCCGATAGTGGGGGACTTGCGACAAATTGCAAGTATGTGTTATTCATCCTAATTTCATTTATTCTTTCGAATAAAAAAACACTTTTCGAAAAATATAAAGTTCGTGGACGACTGTCCAGTTTCTTCGATCCCCTTCATTTCCTCAACCTTGTATAAAAAAATTCAAATGCATTTTTTATACAGCTCTAATCTTTGGAACGTCCAATGTTAAAAAGTGACCAAATTTTGATTTAATTAATTTTTTTAAACGGAAACAATTGGGCGTAACCACACTGTTTGAGGCAAATTCGTGACAACCAATCATCGAAAATTTCAAATATCTCATAATTTGCTAATTTATTTAACATTACGTGCTAATCTTTTTTTATGGGGGACATTCCAGAGAAAAGCATAAGCTGCTTTATTACAAGAGCAATACATTTTTATATTTTAAATTACAAGTACCGGTGTTCAATAATACATAGCCCCATTTCGAAAAGTGAAGGAGACCATTCAAGTATCCGAAGTTACTCCACAGATTTAAAGATTGAAGATAACTTTTATAACGAAACCTCAAAACTCTGTGTACGATTTTTTTCGTCCTTTTTTGGTCCTCATTTTTGTTTCATAAAACGGTGAAAAAATCATAAATCAATTTCCAGGGGCTCGTTCTAAAGAGCCTTCAATCTTCAAATCTATGATAGTTTCATTTACGAGAAAAATTTTTCAAGTTTTTATAGATGTTTGACTTTGCACCATATTTTAGAAATAATAAGCCTTTAGTTTACCATTTGCTACATCATGCGAAAATATCTTTGAGGAAAATCAATACATACTACTTTGTGAAAGTAGACTTCATACTTTGAAATGAGTCCAAGTTGATTGTTCTTCTATTTGTGTTCACGAAATTATCACAATTTAAATATCGAAAATTTTTCGAAAGAATGCTTCTATATACAAAAATTATCTCTACTGTACTTTCTTTTTTCACGCTCAAACTTTGTTTCACGAGGCCCTGTGGTTAATAGTTTTTGTTATAAGAAGGGCCAATGAGGTCGGTAAATACGCGGTGAATTCTTCGTCTTCGACTCTCACGCTCGCTGTCATTTAACTGGTATAGACGTGTCTTCCTTGGCGAAATAGTTATATTAAAGTGAAATAAGAAAAATATTATTTTCGAATTTATTTCTACTGCCGAAACCCAATACAATTACCATTCTGTATATAAAATAATGAATGTTTTTTCTATTGTTTTATCCCTAATCTCCTCAGGATGAAAATCCATGCATTTACTTTTTTTGTGTAAACGATGATCTCTTTCTGTTTGTGATGTGCATTTTTTAAAAACGAGACGCTATAAAGTATAATTGATTTATTCAAGCTAATTTAAAGCATAAAGCAAAAATGAGCAAAATGTTATTTTAGGATTTTTTATGCAATTATTTCCGAGGGTTAAATTTGCATGTGAAAATAATAACCGTTCTCATTTTCCAGATTTCTCCAAAATGGCCCTCCTCACGCAACACTGGGCCCTAGACAGCATCTTAATTTTCGCGTCCCTAATCATCGGCGCGTATATGTACGCTACTCGGAAGTTTAAATATTGGGTGAAAAGAGGTGTTAAAGAACTTCCTCCAACGCCGTTCGTCGGAAATTTTGGAGACTGTATTACGCAAAAGAAATCAGCTGGGGTGTTCACAAGAGATCTGTATGTCCACTTCAAAGGAGAGCCTTACGTGGGATTCTACATTTTTGACAAACCGTTCTTCCTCATACGAGATCCTGAACTTGTAAAACATGTGTTGGTCAAGGACTTTAGCCTATTCGTTGATAGATACATCGCGCCAGATGAGAGTGATCGACTTGGATATGCGAACCTCTTCATGATGAAGAATCCGGGCTGGAAAGTTCTTAGATCGAAGCTGACGCCGATCTTCACGTCCGGGAAGCTGAAGAAAATGTTCACCTTGATGATTCCAGTTGCTGACGAGCTAGATCGGTTTCTGGAAGAATCAACTTCAGGTTAGTATAGGGCAAAGTTGCTATACCACTTAAGGAGTTACACACCTTTGAACAATTGAAAAATGAGAGAAACTCAACAACTCTTTATATGTATATGAAACTATGTAAAAAGTCAATATAGTTTTTCGATGTGTAAGAAGGTTAATAATTTGTTATGGGGAATAATGAACTACGTCGATAGGTGAAAATACATGGTTCCATTAAAAAAAATTAAACGTGACCTTTATATGATCTCTACTCCTCCACCTATAAAAAAAAGTCATTCGCATACAATTATGATGCCTCTCTCGAGACCTTATAACTTTTGTTTGAAACGTTTTTCGATATCATCAATAATTTTCATCAATAATTGCATAATTGCCTTAAGAATCATATAAAAATTTGTTCATTCCTTTAATAATTGTAATAGGTTGAAAGTAACATATTCTTAAGTCCTTTTAACCTGTCTACCGTTTTACATTTCACCTAAATATTTTTGTCATAAATGCTTAAAATCCGAAATCTAATGCTGACAATGTCTCTGTTTCAGCTACTCCAACAGTGATGGAAATGAAAGACCTCGCCGCGAACTTCAACACGGATTTGATTGCAACCACGATTTTCGGCATTCAGGTGAATTCGTTGCAAAATCCCAAAGACCCGTTCCGGGAGTTTGGTAGAAAAATCTTCGAGTTCAACGTGTTCCGTGGCTTGGAGTTTCTGATTATATTTTTCATGCCGTATTTAACCAAGTATACTCGCGCGAAATTTTTTGGCAAAGAAACCAGCGAATATCTGCGAAACGTTTTCTGGGAAGTGATGAATCGACGAATCCAGACAGGAGAAAAAAGGAACGATTTAATCGACCTCCTAATCGAATTGAAGCAGACACACGAGAACGAGGGCAGTATTGGTGGAATTCGTAAGTTATTTCTTCAGTATTTTATTAATTTGTAGTTGTCATAAAAATGGATTAAGGGCAATAATTTATGAACAATAACTTTTACATGTTGAAGTACGATTTCTCTTCAATTAATCTACTAGTACAGTCCTAAATTTTGTTTCCTAATGAATTTTAATTAGAAAAATGAAACCTTACCAGAGCAAGGGAAGCACGAATATCGTCTTCGTATATTAAGTTATGCTTTTTGAGAAATACTTCCTCCAAAGGTCGTTTTAAGGTTGATATATTATACATGGTTAAATTTATCTATCCGTTAACGTTAAACTAATTAAATTACAATAATAAAGGGGATTACTTACCTGACCGCTTTTGATGACCTTGAAATATGTTGTCAAGATCAACTACACCCACTCCTCAAAAAACCTAACAGAGTTATCTCTAGTGGACAGACCAGTTTTTTTTTACAAAGGTCTTAGAAACTAAGATCGAGTGGCAGTAACATGTAAATGATGACCTTGACAACATATTTCAAGGTCATCAAATTCGGTCAGGCAATTAATTCTTTTTTTTGCATAATTACCAAAAATTTCTATCATGATAATTAATGAACAGTAACAAACATTATTTTCTTTATAAATTTTCTTGTG
Organism: Lasioglossum lativentre; assembly: GCA_916610255.1. NCBI lineage: Eukaryota > Metazoa > Arthropoda > Insecta > Hymenoptera > Halictidae > Lasioglossum > Lasioglossum lativentre. The sequence continues at coordinate 10,814,622 of OU744355.1, read as the reverse complement.
TAATTAAAAATAGCGGTGATATTTTAGATGTAATTGCTAAATGGCTCACATTGTATATATAAACATCAAATTAAATATTAATGTATTATACAAGGAGTGCTTAATCGATACAACGTATAGGAGATTTACTTAATGTATAAACAATTCAGGTATTTTAAAAGATGATATCGCATATAACTGATAAAAGTAATAAATATAGAAAACCGACAAATGTAACAGATAAAAGTTACATCGAGTCCTAATTGACTTTTCTATTTCCGTTTGAAAGACACAAGATAACGCCTTGATATGAAGAAACGGTTGTATTGCATACACAACACAATGTAGCTACTACATTTATAATGCTGCATATAACGATAACGAACTAATTCATCGGATACAATAGATGATCAGTAGACTGCAGATTTTGTATATTCATGACAAAAATGAATAGGCGAAATACGTAGCTGTGAAGATACTGCAAGAACTTCAGATGATTATGTAAGAATTAAGAATGTAGCTGCGGAACGTCTATGTGTTGCGTGGGTGAAATAAAGGAATGAAGGAACATACCAAAGAGAAAATAATAAATTGAACATAATAATTGTTCAATATAATATAATTAATAATTGTCCACAATTGTCCTTATAGTTATTACACTAATCTTAACTTGATTAAAATATTAGTGATATTAAAACTTTCCCTTGTTACTAGACTGCGGATTATTATGCAAAATGAAAATGTCAATTGTAAAAAATAGGGACCATTAGAAAGTTAGTTCTTTCTTTAATAATTTCAATAGATTGAAACGAATATGTTGATGTTTTTAAATTTGTTTAATTATTTGAAAATAATGGCATTTTTCAATTTGTTTAATTATTTGAAAATAATATATTGACATTTTTTAATTTATTTAATTATTTGAAAATAATATATTGACATTTTTAAATTTATTTAATTATTTGAAAATAATATATTGACATTTTTTAATTAATTTGATCTTGCTACTTAAAATTTCACCTACTCAATTTTGTAATAAATACAGAAAATCCGCAATCTACTTTTGCATTACGTTATTAAAGCTTTTTTCATATCTCTCTTCTCGCACAGTGTAAAATTCGATTGATTTTTATTGCAGAATTCAGCGGCGACGATTTAGTGTCACAAGCAGCGACTTTCTTCACTGCCGGCTTTGAAACTACTTCCTCTGCCATAGCCTTCACTCTCCATGAACTCGCGTTACACATGGACGTACAAAGAACTTTAAGAAAGGAGATCCTCGATGCACTCGAACAAAATAACGGAAAAATTACATACGATATGGTACGTAGATTCAATTATGATTACGAAAACTGTTATGACTTACAGCAGGGCTGTGCAGCGTACGGGCCCCTCAAACGCCCCTTAATCGTGACGAAACTGCCCAGGCCGAACTTACAGCATCCAACAGAATGATATAATTTGTTGCGTAAATTTATCGCAGCGTATGGGATAAGTGAGGTCGTCGTATTGAACTTCATCAAAACTGATAAGCTTGCACAATTGATAACGGATGTGCAATTAAATAATTTTTTTAACTTTCCAGAGGATCTAACTAGAAGCATCATTTTATTTTTACTTTTGATGAAAATACGGTAATATATGGTAAAAATAAATAAAAATCGAGGTTTTAATTGTAATTAATATTAGTGCAAATAGGGATTACACCCCTAAAGTTTCAAACAGAAATTCGAAATGGTTGCGAAATGACCGGTTTCACATTTTTTACTTATAAATAAACCTCTCAGAAGAATAAATTTCTTCTTTCGTGTACATTATTATCAAAATTGCGAAAAATTTAAATAAATTCAATCTTGTAACTTTTGTAATACAACATATACTAGTCACTTTTAGCGCTCAATACGTCTACTGTTAATGCATATTAGTTGTGCAGAATGGCCAAATGCGATTATAAGAAAATAATTTGGATTTGAAAATTTTCTGTTCTTGAACTAGAAACATTTCTTTATTACACCAATTGAAGCTGACACAAAATGTATTTTCTTTATAGATAATGACACTGCCATATCTCGATATGGTTGTCTCAGAAACTCTCCGCAAGCATCCACCACTAGCATTTCTGGAACGAGTCGTAAACGCCAACTACAAAGTTCCTAATTCCGATTTGGTCCTGGAGGAAGGTACTCCGGTGTATATCTCTATGCTCGGGATGCACTACGATCCGGAATATTTCCCTGATCCGGAAAAATTCGATCCCACGCGGTTCACCGAGGAGAATAAACAGAACAGACCATCTTTCACTTACTTCCCCTTCGGCGAGGGACCTCGAAATTGTATCGGTTAGTATCACTTCGTAACAATATTATCTTTTGTTTTTAACTCTCGGAGTCCTGCGAGCTCTAGACTACTAGACACTATGTATAATGGAAAAATTTATATTTTTATATTTTATAAGTTCTATTCGAACTAAAACTACCAGTTTCTACAATTTTTCTTTATCCATTCCCATCGGAACATACATAGGTGAACTTGTAGAAAAAGGTCCTCCCCTTAGATTTCAATGACCTTGAAATATGTTGTCAAGGTCACCATGATAAAGTACATCGGTGGAGTTGTTTTCAATAATCTCGGAAAGTAAAGGCGACCGGAAAAAACTTTAAAGGGAAATGTTGTTTAGACTGCCGACCTTGATAAAATATTTCAAGGTCATTGAAATTTGAGGGGAGGGCCTTTTTCTACAAGTTTAACCATACATATGATGTAAGAACGATTTTCAGAACAATTCTATTACCCATGTCTTAAATAGAACCTATTAAAAGGGCCCCATCATTTGTTCGATCCCTGCTAAAAACGAGATACGCAAATTGCATTTGAATACTTAAGATTGAGATCTCAATTGTGCAATTGTGTTGGCAATTGTATCATTGTTTGATGATTAATTCATGTTTCAGGACTTCGAATGGGTCTTATGCAATCGAAACTGGGACTGTTCAAGATTCTAAGCAAATGCGAGGTCTCACCTTGCGAAAAGACACCAGTGAAGGTGATTTTGGATCCAAGAGCAACCACTACGGCGTCACTGACGGGACTGCACGTGAATATTCGCAAAATCGTTACAGAAGGTCGTTAACCACTTCTGTACAATAACTGTACAAATTACAAAGACAGTAAACACTGACCGTATAAACGGACTAAATGTAAATATTGCTGATTTGTTCCTACATTGTATCGCAGTAACTGCGTGTCAGTCTACTGTCCGTTACAGTTCCTTAAGTCAGGCCCGGGCAACTTCTTCCCCGCTGTTGCCTCAGGACTCCCATTACCAGTGTACCGGTTCCCCCACTATCAACTACTTCATGTTGTCCCTAACGTGCTTTGCCTCGCGCGACTGCGAGGATACGGCATCCTATACACTCCTAATCAATCCTACACTCCACAGGAGTTTAGTGGGAAGGACCCAGGAGAGGGGGAACGTGTTGTCTGCGACTCGCGAGCAGCAAGTTGCCATGAGGTATGGTGTAGCCCAGTGATGGGCAAAGTGTCGCCAGATGAGTCCGAATTCGGACTCCTTTACTCCCCTACTTTTCCCCTTCCACTATCCCATTCCAGCACCACGTCCCACTCAATCCCCGTCACGCACGCGCAACGTGTCACATATTACGACTCTGGCCACCAGAGAGGGGGTACCTGTATTCCCCTCGATTTTCTCGACCTGTCGACACTGGATGGGCACGGTAGGGGCCCCTGAGTTGCCTGCTTCTCCCACCAACCTCGTCCGCTTTGGAGGGACGTATGAGGGGTAAAACGCAGGCACTGGACGATACGAGGCACCGCTGCGCAGCGAAGGTGCGCGCTGCACGAAAGAGTGGTTGGTGGGGGAAGCTTCTTGACTGCGGCAGTCAAAAATGCCCATCACTGGTGTAGGCTAACATTTAGCAGTTAGCAAGGGTTTAATCGTCATTAAATAATTGTAATATAACTTTAGCGTGGCTTGCGAGAGACAAACGTAACATTTTTTGATTTTATTAAGTTTTATAGAATTTTTACTTAATTATCCAATGATTAACTGTTTCGACTTGTACCATTTTTGCATTGGAGGCTCAAATAGCATTTCTCGTCAGTCCTCTAAAGTACCACCACAAAAACTAGAATCACATGGAAACGTCCTTCCACGTCCGAAGTTCGATCGGGTTGAAATCGAAACGACGAACTACAGCGGATTTAATTCAAATTTTTATTTTTTTGTATTTTGCACATTTTCTTGTACAATAAATCCATAAAGATCCGCAGTCTAGTGATTACACGAGAACGACAGCTGACATACATCCTTGACCATATCTATGGACCACTTTTGTTTTCACGCATATAATAACTATACAATGTGTTGGTAGTAACTCGCCCGCGAGCTCAGCAAGCATTCTGCGTCCATCGTTTCATGATTCTTTTTCCCGCCAGACAAATATACATTATACGTAAACTAGTTGTTTTGATCGTGCGATTCGTACATCACAACTTGTTCCTCTTATTACAGTAACTGTAGGTCGTTAGTTTTTCTTAGTTGATCTCTTAAAAAAGGGGATCGAATGGACGATGAGACCGGGAACATGACGATCACGCGGAAATGGAAGTCGAGCCGAAGGTGAACACAGCAGTGCACACTTGAGCTTCCGCACGTTTAAGTGTCCGTGGCTACCCCGCTAATTCCAAAAAAGAAAAAATGGGACTTCGGACTGAGCTTCGAGCGGGCCGATTGAAACTTGATATATCGATATCTCACTCACGCACATCCCTTGTCCTTCCATCATTTAAAATCGCAGAAGCCATCTCTCCACTTCCGCGTTCGGTCCCGACTGCGGACGCTTAACCGTGCACTACTGTGGTTCGCGGGGAAGTCTCGAGTCCGGACGCTGCCACGGCGTTCATGGTCGCGTTCTTAAGCTATGTCCACACTGAAGCAACAACAAGCAATTTTTAGTTGATGTCGCATGTGTCTTGAGAAAATCGCCGCTTTTACCGAGTTCAAGTAGTAGAGGCAACAAGAGGTGACGAAACTTGACGTTGCTTCAGTGTGGACGCTGCTTTACGTTCGTAGGAGAATAGGGATGATCTATTACGGTTCCACGTAATTGACGAGAATAATTGGGACACGAGGACTACCCCGGGCGCAGATAAACGACGAAATTGACGAGTAGAAACGCACCACGCTGCGGCACCGTTGGACCGTACGAGTTCCGTATCATCTTCGATCATGGCTCCTTCGAGAACCGAGTCACTTGATCGGGACTTGCGACGATCAACGTGTTACTCGATCGTGTTATGTCGGTGATTGGAAAGTACGATTGTCGGCACAGCTGGTCCGAAAGATTTAGGAAAATCGCCTCAGTAATACATCTGACGGATAATCGGTTTTACTGTCTAGGAGGAGACAAATAAATATTGACAAAGGTCAGGCACAGACAGCGAGCGATAGAACAAAAAGAGTGTTTGATTTCGATCGACGACTTCGAGAGATTCAAACTCGATTCGGTCGTCGAGTACGTCAGCTTCTTATTTTTCAAGTTGATCCGACGATCCCGTTTCAACGTCGCGTTTGCCCGTCGACGTACGACCAAACACTTTTTCCTTTCGTACCGCCGGAAGTTTAATAATTTATATTATAGCGTGTATACAACGTTATTATGGTTCGACGTAGCTCACTCGCTCGAAGACACCGTTGAGTCTCTCACATTCGTCGAGCCTTTCTTTGATCCTCCACACGTTTCTGAATTCCCGTGGAGCTTGCACAAGCGGAACGTTCGGTTCTCCTTACCTTTCTTTTTTTATTCATTTTTGTTTATCGTTACGGATGACGCGGCGAGATTACGTATCCAACGCAGGAAGGGTCGCGGTGAAAATTATTTGCGCAAATCTTGAGTATAGCGGGAAGAGATTTGTAATGGAAACATCCTTGAACGTTTAAACAATGTAAGAGTTTCAACGTTTCAGGAGTGGAAAGTGAATGCAGATAATAAAGAATGTGTTAAGCGACGAACGGTGTCCCGAATAACAGTGTTAATGAATGAAACGCGGAACATACAGTTTAGTAACAGTCTAGCAAGTGACTTAGTAATCGCATAAAATAAAAATATAATAAACGAACAGTTTGGAAACATTCACTTTTATTACATGGACATGATAAATGTAAAAATAAAATAAATTATGACTAATTTTGAGCAGGCAGACGAAATTGTTATTGAACACACTTGAACCTAAGGTAGCACGGAGTCTTCCTCTATTTAAAACTTTGCAGCACTGACTGTAGATAAAACTGCTCGGTCGTTTAACGCTTTGTTACAAAAGTTATCCAGAAATGTAGAGCAGACGAATAAAAATTCACAAAGAAACATTGATTCTGTGATTTGAATAAAATATATTGTAGACGTTCCAACATCTACCGCGAACATTAATAATTACATTTCTAGCATCATCTCTCCTTGCAGACAATTCTCGCAAGGTCGTGCAACGTCGCGCAGAGATGAATTCGAATGTTAGCTAAAATCGATAACAATTTAGAAAAATACAGTGGACATTTTCCAATCGTTTTTTCCCGCTACCACTGCTTTTTATCGCTGCCGGAATTCCCTTGGCTCGCTGTTTGTGTATGCTAACTATTGTGTTCGAATCGTTCGTTTAGCGCTCGCCAATTCGCTCGAATCTCTTCCCGCAGACTCGAAGTGAAATATCGAACAACTGTTTACGCAGAACGCAGAGGGTCGCTCAGTTCGCGCGAATTGCGAATCGCGAATTGCAAACGTGCGCGGGTTCCTTCTTTCCGCTCTACGATCGCCGTAGAAACCGAAGAGAGTGCCCAAAAAACGAGTTTTTTGGGTGCTGAAGACAATAACGTAAGACTAGAGTTCAACAATACATGCGGTTTTTAATCGCCGTACAGACACACTGGTTGGAGTATAAAAATATAAACATCTAAAAATGATAAATGAAAGCGAGACGCCGTTTAGAGAACTAATCGTGTTCAAGACTGAGAAACACATGCGTAATGGCGCGCTGTGGACGAACTAGTCACGTGGGTTCCGTTCTCCACGAGGGAAGACCCTGTTAGGCTGTGCACGTGTGTATTTTTCTCGGTCGATCTCTCCTTTAAAACGTAATCACGTGTCCCGGACTTGGAGCTGACTTTGTCGATCTATTAAAAATTTAGCTTCTTCGAAAACAAACGAAGAGAACGAACGGAGACTCGGAAAATGTTGTGAATGGAGCTTAAGGGGGCATTCCCCAACTTTGGGTAATATTCAACACTATCACGACCGATGACACACCAACCCTAATATTACTTTCATTTGTTATGTTCAGATACTTAAAATTATACAAGTCAGGCTTTTTAAATTCTGAGCAAAAATAGAGCTAGCCATTGATAAAATGTTACTCACAAAGCAGGCCCTCACAGCGCTACTATTTACTTTCTATAAAAATGGATGACTTTTTGTTCATAGTATCCATTTTTGGCACTGATATGTTCATCCCAGATTCGTAAATTGAATCTGACTAGCTGCAATTCATTTTAAGATTATGAAGTAAAATATAAATATAAAAATCTAATGTAAACATATTTAAAAAGAATCTAGTATTTTCCACAGGTTCAATTAATTCCATCCGATAATTTTAGTCTCAGCAATTGAAAAATTAGATAAAAATAAATTTAAAGGTTCAAACAACGGATGCGTATATTCGAAAATTGTTTAACTTCCTGAGTGAGAATACCCCGTTAAGAAAAAGCCATAAGCATCGTTACTAGAAGGTAGAATCGTTCCATCGACGCGTGTCACACGAATTACTATTGACTCTTGATCAGAGGAAGACACATTGTCACGAGCAAACACCATTTATTTAAACATGCATCTAAATTTCTGACAGATCAACGAAATCGTTGTCCAACACGTTCTCCATCGGTGTTCACGGTTAATTCGTCTCTTTCCTCGCTGTGTTCACGATATACGAACAAATTTCACCCGTACTGTTCTCATTACTTTTTATCCTTTTATGTTGTTTTAGATGTTCAATTGCAATTAGACACGAGGTGTCCGTCTCGAAATCCATTCCATTTCCTATCTATCTACGCGCTTAACTCTCCTCCTGTATCGTATAGATTCGATCTTCTTTATATTTTCTTTTTCTTATATGTCTATATATTTATATACGTACGCATCCGATCAGAGTTGCATATTTTTTTTTTCATGTCTTTGTATACATTGCATCTTGCATATATTTTTATATATATGTATATAGATATACGCATATAGAATAATATATAATATATATATGTATATACATATATATATAGCGTTTTCTTTATGTATATATGTATAATAACGAACAACATTAATGATTAGGCTATTCTTTTAATTGGACAATAAATAAAATAGTTTATATACCGCGCATCATTCTCTCTCTCTCTTTCTCACTTTCTCTCTTTCTCTTCCTTGACATCCCCCACAAGCGAAGTGCATTTTTCTATCCGACTAATCCGTTCACGTTTTCCTCCATCACGTTAACGTACGAATCTCGACGTTCGCAATTTTGCTATTTCACTCCTTGCCGACATTTCCCACCCTATGCTTTCAAAACGGAGATCGATATTTAGGAGCAATATACATGTATATTTGGTATTTGCCACCTGTTCGACAGTTTGGCTTCGACACGAATGCTAATTAGATTCACACACTTCTCTGGCTACATTTGGAAACAGCTAATCGACCTACTACACGAACGTACTAAGACATTTTTTGAAATTGCGTTTGATCCTCGTTTACAACATGTTACTTGGCGTCGCCGTCTCCTCCTCCTCTTAATCTCTCTGGCATCCATGCACATACACAATCACACTTAATCATTTCATTTCTCCCTTTCTCTCTGTGTCCCTTTTACGCTCGCATGCACACTGCAACATACACTCGTCCTATCTCTCGCTATCCTCCTCTTCTTCTGCTATTATTTTACAGGCCGTCCTCGACATAGCGAAGCGATCGAACGCTTCGCGCGAATTTTTCATATATGTGTTCTTCAGTATTTCTTGCGCAAGGCGATCGAGTCTTCTTCAGTCTGGCGTAAAAAAAAAAAAACACTCGACCGGTAACGCAGGAGCATCCGTAACGAAGTCTGCCGCGAGGACGTGTTTCTTAACGGAATGCAGATTCTATTGGACAGAGGATTGTCACGGCTCCGTAATCCTTGACGGGGTTGGCCGGTCGGGTCGTGATGCATAAACCCGAGAAGAATTCGTGAGAGCTTCGTCGGAACCTCTTTTTTATCGAAAGAACGTCTACCGTGCGAGATCGAGCTAAATAACAAATTCTGAAACTAACAGAGATCGTCTGGAACGCAGTCGATCCGCGTCGCGAGTGAATTGCCGGAAGACCACGAATCCTCGAATGTCGATCTTGGCTCGCCCGATGCTCGGGTGTCCTAGCTACTCCTCGACTTCTCCCTCTCTTTCTTTCTCTCTCTCTCTCCCTCTCTCTCTCTCTCTCTCTCTCTCTCTCTTTGGCTCCGTCTGCCTCCTCCGATCTGCTGTGACTTTCCCTCGGAATTAACACGGAAAAGAAACAGTGGCTTGATCGAGGACTGACGACCGATATGAACGCGTTAACCACTGCAACAAAAGAAATTCTCAGCCAGCCACCTGTGCAGGCCCGACAATTGTTTCTCGGATGAGTCCCCGGCGACCAGGCCGTATCACTTGATCTCCTCCCGGCTGAGCGAACGCGGAGGATGCGCGGACAACGGAGCCTCTGTCACCTGTCTCTTCGGCCGGAAACTCGCCGTCAGAGTGGATATCCAACCACTCGTCGACTGTGAACTTTGATCGTGCAAGGAGTCGCTGTTGCTGTTGCTCCTCGTGCTGTCCACGCTCATGCCGGACTTGAACCGCGACAGCAGGCCCGGGGACGCCTTCTTCGTGGACGCCGGCGAAGAGAATATTGGCTTTTTTCGGGACTTGGTCGAGTCCTTGCACAGCATCGAGTCGAGGCTACCAGCGAGAGGACGCTCCTCCGCTTTCTTTGGCTCCAACGATCCGAGCATCACCGCTTCAGTCTGTTTCGTCATCTTTGATATGTCCTCCATGCTCGCCGAGCTCCTTCGTATCTCCACCTTGGCCATGTCGCTCTGCAACTCCTCCCCGGACCCGTGTTCAGTCTTGACAACGATCTCTGGCTTCGGCTGGTTCTTCGCGCGCACGTTGATCTCCCCGAACTCGATGTCCACGTTCTTCTGCTCCTTCACTTCCTTCAGGCTCTGCGATTTACCTTCAGGATTCGAAAAGTTTCGCCGGTGTTTCGCTAATGAGATCTCCACCATCACGCTCGGCAACGTCTCCAACGAGGTCGACGATCTTTTCTCCTTCGCAAACACCGTCCTCCAGCTCTTGTTCTTGCAATCCGCGGACTTCCGGACCTTTGGCAGAGTCATCGCTCTCTTGTCCACAGATCGCAGCTCGACCACCGTCGCGATAGCCTTCGGTTCTTTGGCCGGTGGTTTCGCGAGGTTGCACCGCTTGCACACCGATAACAAGTTGTTGTGTCTAGACGATGTGGTCGGCCCGGACGCGTTGCTCACCGAGTTGCTTTTGTTCAGCGTCTTCGTGACGTGTTTCGTCGGCTTCGTCGTAGGAGAGTCTCTCGACTCGAAGCTGATGTTCAGCTTGTCCGTGAAGTTCCTTAGCCGGGAGAGGATAGACTTGTGATTATTCGATCCGGTTTTGTCATCGCAGCAGCATCGCAGTGCCATCGATTCTCTTTGAACTTCTTTGCGACTAGACCTGACCTCCTGATCGTTCTCCATCGAACTACTTGGTTTCTTTAAGTTGTTTCGTTGCGGCTGCGCTACCACATTCCCGTTCTCCTCGACCAACCTTCCGACGCTCATCTTCGCGTCCTGCTGAACCATGTCTTCCTCCTTGCCCAGCTCCTCTTGGATCCTCGTTTCCTCCGCTGACCTCGCGCTCACTGGGGAACTTAGGTTGCTACCAAGATTCTCTCCTCTACTCCGTCTTCTTTCGTGCTCTCTGACAGCCCTGACCAGGTCGTGATTATGATAATCCAGTGAAGATTTCTCCCGACTACCCTTCCGGCTACCAGGGTAGCTTTTCCTACCTGTTCCCGAGCCTGATAAGGTGCCCTCCGTCGAGATCTTGAATTTTAACGTCTGCTCGCTGATCTCTACCTCCGTCGCAGTCTCCGGATCAGAGCTCTCGATGTTCTCGGCATCCTCCCCCGTCAGATTCTCCGTGATGTCCTCGTCGGTGGATCGTGATCTCGAGTGAGCCGTGCCGGCCGAGCGCTTCGAGCGCATGCTGTGCGACGAAACTGATTTCACCACGGTTGACGAGCCCGTACCACCAGGTGTTGTGGCCATAGGTGTCGATTCGCCTACGTCTGCTACGCTTTTTCGATGGTGGCGCTCGTCCTTCGCAGCCTCGTTCAGTCTGCGGTAGTACTCCAGTGCCTCTCTCGCTGGTTGGACTATTAGACTCTGCAACAAAGGTGTTTCCCCACGTTATTACCTGTCCCGAAACTCAATCGATTTATAATAATTAGACAGTGGATTTTTATGCAAAATAAAGATTTCTTGCACCAATTACAAGATACAATTACAGTAAATGCTCGATTCTTGTCCGGGGTCGTGGGCACGATTCCTGTCCAGTGCCTACCCAGTACCCACTCCACTGCATGTCAACGCCGCGCCGCTGCGCAGGGCGGCGACGATTCACGTAGGCTCGGGTATATCGGTGTGAACACCACTACATTGACACCATGAATCGAATGTTCAAACTTCTTAATTTTCATTATTTTTTTATGGGACTTTCAATTATAATTGATGCATGAATTGTTCAACTAAGTCACTAACAATTTTATTGCATTACAAATGACATGAACTGTTGTGTGTGTTTTCTCAATGGCAGCTACTCTCTACACTCCTTACTATTATCTTGCGCCCCACGTTTTTCGTTTTAAATCTTACAAGTATTTTCATAGCTATTAAAAATTCACAATCACAAATTTTCAGGACTATCTGTATGGGGTTAGGAACCTGTACGTGGCTAGGAAAAATTATTTTATACTTTTTAGTCCGTTATTTAAACATATTTTATACTTTTTAGTCCGTTTTAAAAACGTGGTATTTTTTAAAAAATTTATTTTTATTTAAATTTCTGATTAAAACAAGACCAAACACAATATAGTTTCAATTGTATTTAGTGGTTTAATAGACGGTGAAAGTTTTTGTTGCAAGGTCTAAGTTGTCTCTTGTCCTCGCAAGAGTCGTCGATTCCTGTCGCTCGACCATCAGGGGCACGCTAGATGCCAGGGTTGCGAGGGAAAGTTTCTCCCGTTGTCTTCATTTCTGTCGTTTCTTACATACAATTCGTAAACTTTTTGTTCCAAGAACTGGGGTGCCACTTATCGTCGAAAAATTCTTACCCATCAAAAACTGCCATACAGTAAGATTTCCATCAGACCCGACGCGTGTACCGTGATGGTTTACAGACCTTCCGATCTTCAGACCTCATAAATATTTTGGAGCACTTGCAGAAATCTGTGATTTATGACACTCGCGAACGCTATTGGGACTGTCGACGATGTTCTCGAAGAACAACTGCATTATGCAATCCTAAATAACTTCGTTGGCACGTATGTCGGAAATTTTGTTAATCATCTGTAACCGAATGCTTTTCTTTGTCATTTAACTAGCCGCTTCACTCACGTCTAATTAAATCGAAAATGAATTAATAAAAATGCAAAATTAGCCGTCGCGCGTCGCCTTGCTTTAAGGGAGGCTTCTTGTACGAAGAGGCCAAATTCATATCAAAAGTATCGTTATGCGGCAAAATTCAAGTCTAATTCTTTGAGAACGTATTTTTGAGATGTCAAGTTGTTTATTTAAACATATGCTATATATAGCATATGTTAAATGTATGATAAATTATAAATTATGCTTCACATGTAGAGTAAATATGGGCCAAATTATATCGTGTTTGGTCTTGTTCTAATCATAAAAATGCCTGAATCAAGCCAGTGAAAGTGCCATAAAAAAGTAATGAAAAATGAACTATTTTTAATTGGCATATTACATTGTGAGAACACTGTGCCGGCGACGGCGACACGCTTCGGTCACGCGAACCGCATTTCATTCTGTCCTCTATTGAAGTCTCGCTCGGCGCGGTCGGCGCGATATCTAGACGCAGTCATAAATCAAAAAGCATGTTCGTGCACGATAGTTGTCCGTGAAAAACACGGCTGTTGGACTAGAATCGAGAATTTACTGTATTCGGAATAATAACATTTTCCAAAGTCAACAAATTCGGTAAGAAAGACCCGATTCTGAATATTAGCTATAGCTCTGTTAATGTAACGATTGAAATTAATGCTAATGAATGCGAGGAAAGGGCAGGTGGATGCATATTGGAGTATAACATAAATAGCCTGCGGATCTTTGTGCAAAATAAGAATTTTCTGGATCCGTTAATAGAAAAAGTATTCTGAGAAAAAGTGTTCCTACTCTTCATAATTTTAAGAAGTGACCTCTACTTATAAATATACAGTATGCTAATCAGAATTAATGAAAATAAATTTCCTCTATCCGTTACAAACAAAAGGAATTATAAAAGAAAAGTCTTTTAAAAGAAAAATTAATGTCTAAACATAAAGTACGCTAATTAGAAAGAATGAACGTTCTTACTGCTCTCTGTCTAGTTTGGTCAGAAACAGGAGTCAGTCTGTATTACAGAAACCAATTTCTTTTCTCTCGGTAACGAAAGTATCGATACACATACCTGCAGCTCTGGAAGCAACTCCCCAAGGGACTCAAACAAAGGAAGTAGTACCAGGCCGATGAAGCTAACCTGCGACGAAGGTTTGGTTACTTTGTCACGATCCATGAACGGCGTCACCGGAAGTCCTTCGAGCTTTTCCGCGTCGCTCTGCTTAAAGAATTCTTGCAACAGCATATCCAGCCATGGCTCTGCAACTTCCATTGGCCGGGCCTCGTTACTGATGTCGGCTACCTTGATGAGAATCATCGATAACTGAAACAGCAAACCAATATTTGAACCTATACCCTACAATTAGTTCTTCATACATAATTCTTTTCTTAATCATTTTAATAAATCGATAATAATAAAGCAACATTTTTAAGTTCTCCTGATGAAAATCAATCTTTGAAACTACACCCTACAATTAGTTTTTTTATATATGTCATTCTTTTCTGAATAATTTTGGTAAATTGGTAATAATACAGCAACATTTTTAAGTTCTCCTGATGCAAATTAATATTTGAAGCTACACCCTACGATTAATTCTTTATATATCTCATTCTTTTCTTAATAATTTTAGTAAATTAATAATAATACAGCAACATTTTTAAGTTCTCCTGCTGCAAATCAATATTTGAAGCTACACCCACAATTAGTGCTTTATATATCTCATTCTTTTGTTAACACTTTTAGTAAATTGATAATAATACAGCAACAAGAAACAATTAATTAAGGCTTTATAAAAAATTGTTTTGTGCGACAAACAAGTGACCGAGTAAACCAAAAAATAATTGTAACGTTAGATGTACCGTGACATTGAAAATAAGTTCGTAAAAATTGTTAAATTTTTCAACGTTCACACCCTGGTGAGGTGTGTTCAATTGAGAACATTTTTCTCATTCATGTATGACCTTTCAACAGAGTTCTGTTATCATTTCTGTAACTTTTTTGAGGTGTGTCACGGACACACGTTTCGGAAAGGTAACTTACTAGATTGATATGGGCTTTATTGGAGTAATCGAATTCCGGGATGGTATCGGTGAATTGCAAGAGGATCTCATTATGCCTGGCCATATCCGTTGCGAGGATGCATCTGATGATCCCTTCGCGCACTATTCGATACGTTGCGTTATCCAAGGACGCCAATACGTTGCATTCAGGAGCCTCTAAAACGCGAAAGGCTACGGAGCAATGATGGTTCTCGAGAGGCGAGATATCATTGTAGCGGAGTGCCAACTCGGTACGGGCGTTTATTTGATAAATATTGTTGTATCCCGGGTGATCTAGATCGTGGCAGATGCAGGAGACAATGAGTATAAAAACCTCAAGGTCACCGATCCGTGACGGCAGGTCCACTGCCCATATTATCGCGTACATCTACAAAGCCACAAGATTGATTAATATCATTATCAAAACTAAAGTTTAATTTATCTGAACTTTAACACTAAAACAGGCTTGGGCATTATCGATATAAATTATTTGGAAAATACTCGTTAATATATTATAATATCTGATTACATATAATTTGAAATGTTCATTCCGACAGCCAAATAATATTCTTGAAATTCATAGAATTTGTCATTTCGTCTATTTTTTCGAACAGCATATTCTGACTGATTGAAAATTAACACTAAACCTACCACGGTCAAATGACCGGTTTTATATTTTCCAATTATTGGAAATATAATAATCCATTTATGGAAAATTAATGGAATTTGTCCAAGTATCTATTAAAGGGTATAGCCGGATAAGGTAGTAAAAAATGCCCTTGAACCGAATTATATCGACGATGGGTCATTCGATAGGGCACCCAGAAAAAACATACTGTGCAAAGTTTCAACCCTGTATCTCGATCCGGAGGGTAGTTATGGGGTAAAATCGAAAAATCAGTTTTTGGCCTATTTTCCCTAGTTAATGATATTTAGAAATTCTGAAAAAAATCTGACACATGTCAAGAACCCAATTACATACTTTGCAATTGGTTTCAGATTTTTAAAGTGAAAATCCTGCTTGTAAAAAATCAAAAACCTCAAAAAAATCGAAAAAATGCAGATTTCACATGGAAATTCTGGAGCGTCCAGATTTATATTTTTACAGTAGCAATATATTGTTATGGGTATTGTTCATGAATTTTTTCAGATTTTTTGGTTTGGTGCGCCGTTGTTAAAAAAAATAAAAACCGATTTTTTCGACGTTTTCTCCGCGAAGAACTAAGCTAACCTTAAAATTGTTACGTTCTATTTATTCTGTAACTCTACCAGGCACTGATGAACCTTGAACACTTGTCAAAAATAATTAAACAATGAAATCAGCTTCATTAGTATTTTTACTATGTCAGCGTATTACATCTTAAAGTATTAACCACATTCCCAACAGCTCGGTTGGCTCAGCGCGTCAGGCGTTCGACTGTTGACCTGCTTATACTAGGTTCGCGGCCGGCATACGTATAATTTTTTTTTTACTTGATTATTTCTTTTTTTTATGTCTAACTATATAATAATCAATGGTATTTTTGTAGATTTCTTTTAGAATCAATATTTAAATATTTAAAAAATATTTTAAGCTAAAATGCGCAAAAAAAATTTTGGAGTAATTGTTATTATCATCAATTTTTATGTATGCATCTTCTTAATTCTGGTAGCTTCGGTGTGCTTCGAGTTTTAAATACTCCGTTATAGAGAAAATAATCCATTGTAATACTACTCTTTTCAAGCATTCGTTTTTGGTACCTCGTCCTTCGTGCGGAACAGCAATTATTGTGTATGAACCGGCGTTTTGTAAAAGCGGACGGACAAAGTGTCCGTGTTTTATTATTTTATACCTTTAGCCTGCCCATTTACCTGTACCTTTACCTTTACCTCTACGTTTATATTCACCTTTCCCTTTCTCTACTCGCTTTATGACTCTGTCGATCATCACTACCAGGACTGCAGAAAATATTTAATACTACCAGAATTAAGAAGATGCATACATAAAAATTGATGAAAATAACAATTACTTCAAAATTTTTTTTGCGCATTTTAGCTTAAAATATTTTTTAAATATTTAAATATTGATTCTAAAAGAAATCTACAAAAATACCATTGATTATTATATAGTTAGACATAAAAAAAAGAAATAATCAAGTAAAAAAAAAATTATACGTATGCCGGCCGCGAACCTAGTATAAGCAGGTCAACAGTCGAACGCCTGACGCGCTGAGCCAACCGAGCTGTTGGGAATGTGGTTAATACTTTAAGATGTAATACGCTGACATAGTAAAAATACTAATGAAGCTGATTTCATTGTTTAATTATTTTTGACAAGTGTTCAAGGTTCATCAGTGCCTGGTAGAGTTACAGAATAAATAGAACGTAACAATTTTAAGGTTAGCTTAGTTCTTCGCGGAGAAAACGTCGAAAAAATCGGTTTTTATTTTTTTTAACAACGGCGCACCAAACCAAAAAATCTGAAAAAATTCATGAACAATACCCATAACAATATATTGCTACTGTAAAAATATAAATCTGGACGCTCCAGAATTTCCATGTGAAATCTGCATTTTTTCGATTTTTTTGAGGTTTTTGATTTTTTACAAGCAGGATTTTCACTTTAAAAATCTGAAACCAATTGCAAAGTATGTAATTGGGTTCTTGACATGTGTCAGATTTTTTTCAGAATTTCTAAATATCATTAACTAGGGAAAATAGGCCAAAAACTGATTTTTCGATTTTACCCCATAACTACCCTCCGGATCGAGATACAGGGTTGAAACTTTGCACAGTATGTTTTTTCTGGGTGCCCTATCGAATGACCCATCGTCGATATAATTCGGTTCAAGGGCATTTTTTACTACCTTATCCGGCTATACCCTTTAGTGTTAACATTTTTATATGGCAATATTTACTAGATTCTTTTACTGCGTGGTACGTTTAGTGTTAAATAGAGTGTATCCATTCACACTACACTTAAATTTTTAGCAATTTAAAATACAATCAACTTTAGTAATGTCAAAGTTGCTTTGAATGATGGTATGATCATTCTTTAATGACACCTCAGAGTAGTTATTTGAGTGAGGAAAAGTTAAAGGTTCGCTAATTGATGTTTTCATTTGATACAAATGGATAATTGTATAATCTATAAATTCCTTCTATAAAAATATTCTATAAAACCTTCTGCTATTCATTGTTTGAAGAAAAGAACAACTTATTCTCGAGTGATATTCAACTATATGTTATAATAAATAAATAAATATATTTCCTCTCCGAGAGGAAAAGGGATATTCCTTTCCGTTCAAGTGATATTTAAATGCGTGCAGTGCTCGGAAATTATAATTTCAGATATCGTTCATAATTCCCGTAAGAAACGTATAATATAAGTCGGTTCATTAAGACGGAACGCGTCGCAATTGAACAGACTCGGGGAATTTATCCTGAGAAGCTAATTTCGTTCGTTTCTGAACGGTATAGATGTGCACGATGTGTACTTGCCATTTGCGCCACGCAGAAACAGTGCCTGAAGTTATGAAATGGCACCTCGTTATAGTTGTTGTAGACTTCGTAGAGGAAGTTCCTCAGGATTGGTAAAGGAATGTTAAACTTTTGAGGTAGGTCGAGCTCGACGAACATCGTCTGCAGCATCAACAGAAGCTCTTCGTCTTCCCACTGTCGCGCGTCAAACGCAGGCGAACGGAGCCACTCTCGGACACTCGTTGACACTGAAACATCGCTGAAACACGATCGACCACATTAAAATAGGATTCATGGTTACGTTTAACGAATTATTATTATTCAAACGGCTTCGGAAATAACCACATTAACGATTGATTTCGGCCGTCATCGGATTTACAGTGGATCCAAGAAGTATCCCAGATAGCATAAAGACATCTTGAATGTCTCACGAATGTCTTCTGAACGTCTTTTCAACAGCTAATGTTACAAAACTGTACGTCTTACAGACGACTTTTAGACGTCTTTTAGACGTCTTTTAGACGACTTTAAGACGACTTTTAAAAGATTTTAGAAACTAGTTGTCTGCCGGGCGCGAACCTAGTATACGCAGGTTGACAGTCGACCGCCTAACGCGCTGACCCAATCGGGCTGTTGTAAACATGGTTAATACTTTCAGATGTAATGCGCTGACAATGTAGAAATACTGATCAAGTTGATTTCATTTTTTAATTTTTCCTGTGAAATGTTCAAGGTTTATCGTGCCTAATAAAATAGAATAAATAAAACGTAACAATTTTAAGGTTAGCTTAGTTTTTCCCGCAAAAAACGTCGAAAAAATCGGTTTTTTTTAACTACGACGTTGCGGACTTAAAAATCTGAAAAAAATTCTATAAACAATGGCTAAAAATTGTTTTAAAAACTTGCAATTAGTTGGAGTGACAAGAAAAACAAAAATACTCAGGTTTCTTAACTTTTTAATATGAGTGTAGTGTTTTTTTTTGTCACTCCGAACAATTGCAATTTTTGGAAACCAACTCGTTATTGGTCGAAAATGTTAGAAATCGTAAGAAAGCTGCGATTTTCGCGATCTTTAATTATTTGTAACTCATAAAAACGTCGATGCTGATTTCGATGAAATTTTATAAATAAGCTCGGATGATCAAGTTAAAAAAAGTGAGTTTAAAAATTTTTTTTATCATTTCAAGTAATAACAAAACTTAGAAAAAGTAGTTTAGTCATTGTACAGTAAAGTAGTCTCTTTCATAACATCTCCAAAAAATTAAACTCATTTGTTATCTTCGAAAAAGACGTTTTTAAGACGTCTCATTTCATACGTTAAAGCGAATAAGAGTTTCAGTCCTAAAATAGACGTAAAATGGACGTCTTTAAGACGTCGTGTGTTATCTGGGATTTGTACACTAAATATCGAATTCTCGAAAAATTGCCTAACCGTTGGACTCTTGCGAGTTCTACGCCTATGCCGGACTCATATACGCCATTTAGTTACTACCCCATTCACACATTGTTTGTCGTTCACCTTGTATCTTCCCAAGCGCGAGCTATTGTTTAAGTATTGTTGCTGTATTGTTCCTGTCGAAATGGGGGAATTTATACATATAGGAAACATGACCGGCAACAATGAGAAGTTGTGCTTTGAAACCGCTTCGGTGCTGTTGAATCGCAATCGTGCTTTTCTAGCAGAGTTTTTCGCTTCAACAATGGCGGTTGCGTGCACCGGAAAATAACGGAGTAACTCTTGTTTTCTCATTTTTCTCGCGTTGCACAATAAAAAATTTAATATGGTACGAGGTAATACGAAATTATTAGCCGGAGATTTTATTTGCACTGGCGGGAGAAACATTTTTGGTGAGATATAACGCGGATTACGTTGCACGGTGCGAAACATCATTCGAACATAAATTAAATCCATCGGAACAACGTGGATTGTTTTTTGTTAGAAAATAGAATTCATTTATTCTTGAATAATTACAAAATGTTTGAATTTTAATAATGAATACATACTTCATATATAAGTCATAAATTCACTTCGTAAACTGCAAAGTAACCAATACCAGTAATTACTAGACTGCGCAATCTTTATACAAAATAAAAATGTTCTACACCAGGCCTGGGCAACTTTTTCCCCGCTGTCGCTTCACAACTTCCACTACCAGTGTACCGCCCCCCACTATCAACTATTTAATATTGCCCCTACCGTGCTTTGCCTCACGTGACTGCGAGGATACTAAAAAAAATTTAATAACTAATTCAGGTACGCTCTATCGAATGGTGGTAGTTGCAATTCCCGGTGCTAACCGGAAATAGGATTTTCAGACCGGAAGTCGTTTTGTTATGGGACCTGATATTTTTTATTGCATATTCAGATTGCACGCAAAAAAAATAGAAGTTTTCCATAGTTTATTTCTGTTAAGTTGTTTATTAATCTATTTCAGAGCAGGTATTGTCCTTTACTGTTTGTCCTGTAACTTGTGCAAATTCATTATTAAAAATTAAATACTTAATTTCAAAATATATCCAAATTATCGATCGTAAATGTTGAATATCTAATTTGAAGATGCTTTCGGTGCTACCGTTTCGATCAGTTAATAACAATAGCAATTTTGCAAAAAATTATTTAATTCTTTCCTAACGTTTCGGTTCTTTTTTGAACCTTTTATATATACATATATATATATGTATGGTATATCTATACCATATATACATATGGTATATCTATACCAGTATGGTGAATTGAAAATGATCAAAACTGGTGTTGATACGTACTTGCTATAATAACTTTGGTTATGTAAAATTAAACATTGAGAATTTTATATGTACACCTTACTGGTCTATAACATACTACGGTCAAAGTGACCGTTTGAAAAGAGTCCAAACACTGCAGACATTGAACAACTGAAACCATATACACAAATATCCGAACACAAAGATCGACACGCTCATAAATCAATAAATGGTGGTAAATTTGAAACCGACACATTGTACTCAACACATGCTGTTATACCACCCGCAGGCGGTAGCGTTGAAAGGTTCAAAACAGAACCGAAAGGTTAGGAAAGAATTAAATAATTTTTTGCAAAATTGCTATTGTTATTAACTGATCGAAACGGTAGCGCCGAAAGCATCTTCAAATTAGATATTTATAATTTAAAAAATGTGAATTCATACATTGGTGTTCATTTTCTGTCCAATGTAGGCATTTTCGAGAAAAACGTATGAGACAAAACTTTTATTATTTTTTTCATACAATCTGAATATGCAGTGAAAAATACAGGGGCCCATTAAAAAAAAACGACTTCCGGTCTGAAAATCCTATTTCCGGTTAGTACCGGAAATTGCAACTACCACCATTCGATAGAGCGTACCCGTATTAGTTATTAAATTTTTTTTAGTTTTCAATAAAAATCACTCTCCACCATTTTAATAGGGGTTGACGGGTGGTCTAGGACACCTTGTATATAATATTAATATATAAATTAACCTGTCTGTTTTCTCATAATGTACAGGATGAGGAAATTAGATATTGATAGAAGGGAGGGTTTAATCACCTCCAAGCATTCAGAACATTTTTGTGGCAATGTTTATTGTTAGCTTAATCGTTACTCTTCTTAAATAAAAAGCAAAACAATTTATCATTTTATTAATATTTTTCTAAAATATCATTAACTTTTATATTTGTCTAATGTACATATACTGTACAATTATTCATATTTTAAACTAAACCTACCACGGTCAAATGATCGGTTTTCTATTTCATGGTTATTGAAATTATAAAAACGCTTTCATAGGAAATGACTTCATTTAAGCACATATTATAATGAAAACCGTACAAAGTTCAAGTAAATTCAATCTTCTCACTGGTATAAGGTGTTTAACTTTTACATGTTTCGGAATATATAAATCGAAAATAATAAACATTTTAAAATCCTTTTCATGCATTTAGTGATTAGTATTCCACAGGCGGCTATTGTCATAAATGCATAAAATCTGCAGTCCAGTGATTACAATTTAACGAGATAATATAATTTTAGCAAAAATTGTAAATGCGAACACTGTTGTTCGCGTTTCGGTTCCAGGAAAAAGTAAAAATCGCGCGTCGCCACACTTTCGTGTTTTTCTCGAATGTCGCGCCAGCTCGCAACATTTGCATTATGTCCGGATCAACGTACTCTGTATGTCTCTGAGTTGGTATACACAGCACGTTTGCTCCAGTTTATTTGGCTGGTTTCAACGGGGGAATCAATTCGCTTCTGTTTTCACGCGCTGTTTTTTTCCGCGGAAAAGAAACGTTCGCAAACAACATTCCAGATTCGTTTTTCCCGCAGCGAACTCACGGCGAGAAAAGACGTCGAATGCTCGTCTTTAAAGCTGTTACGCCCTCCGCGTGATATGTTTTACGAATCGTCGCGAAAATAAATCGTAAAAATAAGAAACGGATTTCCGCTGTTGTTTCTTGTGGAAATAGCTATGGGATTGCTTTCGTCGCACTTTTACTGTCACAGATGTGAGAAGACATTTTTGTTCTTCTCTGGCGTACACCTGGCGACAAAATTAAAAACAACGCTTCGACGAATGACGTCATCTTAATTTTGTAGAATTGCCGAAGTTTTATTAAAGAACCACAACGTATTCTGTTTGTAATAATTCTGATGTTTAACGAATGAATATTTTAGAATTGCGAGCAAGGCAACAAGGGGAAAATAATTTAATTGAACGCGACTCGTAGACTGAATCTAACGTACAATTCATAGTTACATTACACCACTGATAACTCTGCAATTATTTGTTATTATCAAGATACAGTCAAGTATCTGTACTTGAAATTCATGCAGGCAATTTTTATTTAGGATAACAATCTGCACTTTGTTAATGACTTATTACAAAATATTGAGAAAATCACTAAACGTTTATGTAGCTCCTGTAACTATAAATTAATGCAGTCCATTTTTATTTTGCATACAAATTTGCAATCTATTAATGACCCATATACTATATCACTTGTGTATATTTTACTCACATAGAAATCATAGTATATTAATATTATCATAAGCACGACAGTCTAAATTTCGTAACAAACTGTACCACGTATGGACCAAATACCGAAAGGGTTGAACATTTATGTCATAATAATAATAATAATAATAATAACAATAATAATAATAACGTTATTATCGTACCTAACATTTACAGTCGGTGTGAAAAGTATTCGTACACCTTTTAAAAACGAATAACTTTTTCAAAATTCGACCCAACAGCTTGAGTTTTTTTGAGACGTTAGAAGGATTAGTTTACTAGCTAATATGTATATAATTTTTTTTTTTTATTGTTATTGGTCGTAATTGCGAAAGAAAAAGTAAAGGTCACGATTTTTAAATTTTTTATCTGTGTCTGTAGTGAAAATTTATAAGGTGCATTTGGTAGGTATAAGTAAGTTATATACATGTACAAAGTTTCATTGAAATCGGTTGACGCATAAAAAAGCTATGGGCATTGTAACATGTAAAAATCTTTGAATTTAGGGTTTTCGAATCATTTAAATCGCGGATTCTTACAATTTTTGCTATATTCAATCTTTTATATTTCGTAACAACCTCGATCGATTTCGATGAAACTTTGTACATGTATATAACTTACTTATACCTACCAAATGCACCTTATAAATTTTCACTACAGATACAGATAAAAAATTTAAAAATCGTGACCATTACTTTTTCTTTCGCAATTACGACCAATAACAATAAAAAAAAAATTATATACATATTAGCTAGTAAACTAATCCTTCTAACGTCTCAAAAAAACTCAAGCTGTTGGGTCGAATTTTGAAAAAGTTATTCGTTTTTAAAAGGTGTACGAATACTTTTCACACCGACTGTATGTCATAATGCTTCATGTACGTTCGATCAAATTTTCTGTACAGGTCAACACCTCCCTTGACAAATCGACTATATCAGTGACCAATGCCTTCAGAGTTTGTTCCGACTATATGAATATATCTACAGATGGACCTGTGTATAGTTAGTAAATAGAGAGAACCTATGCGAGGCCCTTCTTGATACTACTGCATGTATACCCAGTCAATTTTCTCATCAACTCTGGAGGTTTGTTGATCTCCATTGCTGGTCTACAAATAGCTCGGAAATTTCCGACCGGAATCCTCTCGATCATTAGATATTTATCATCAAATAGTAAAATTTAATGGTAACATTAACTATCGCAGTTATACTAGCGATATTTGCGTTGACCGATTACTCTACGTAATCCACGCTAAGTCGTAGCCTGCTGGATTATTAAATGGTATTACCAATTGACGTAACATTAATTTCTCATAGATAGATTGCGGTTCTTTATGCAAAAATAGTCTACATCGATTACGAGAAGAGTGGGGTTTAAATAAATATTAGGGGTGGGCGAGTACCCAAACCTCGGGTCGGGTCGGAACCCGAAAATCTACGACATTCGGGTACCCAAACAATATAAATTATCGGTTTCCCGACCCCGATTTTCCGGGTACCCAGTCACCCCTGATAAATACAGTGACTCCCACTAATATTCGGACACTCTTAAAAAGACAATAACTTTTTTAATATACGACCATACAACTTGGATTTTTTTGAGAAGTTAGAACAATCGGTTTTGTTACGTAACGTGAAAAGAATTTTTGAAAAAATTGCAATTGGTCGGAATTGCAGAGAAAATACTAAAAGTTATGTTTTACAACTTTTTTATGTGGGCTCATACTGAAAATGTAGAAAACACGTTTCGTAGATCTGTAACAATTAAACATATTCTGAAAATTTCATTAAAATCGATCAATGTTGCAATGAGCTACAAACGTTTAAAGATGGTAGAAATTGCAATTTTTCACGATTTTCGTGCTCTAATTGCAATAAATCTAAGGATTCATATATTTTTCAATGCCTGTCGTTTTTTCCAACATCAACCGATTTCGATGAAACTTTTACAATGCATATAATTGACACAGATCTACAACATATTTTTTAAATTTTCAATATAGATCCACATAAAAAAGTTGTAAAATGTAACTTTTAGTATTTTCTCTACAATTCCGACCAATTGCAATTTTTTAAAAAATTTCTTTTCACATCATGTAGTAAATTAATTGCTCTAACTTCTCAAAAAAGTTCAAATCGTATGGTGCAATATCAAGAAAGTTATCGTTTTTTTAAGAGCGTTCGAATATTAATGGGAGTCACTGTATGTATTTCTTCTCTTAATAGTTTCAATGAGTTGAAAATGACACGACAGTTTTCATTGCTTTATGTATTGCTGATTAACTTTTGTCATAAATGCAGAATCTATAGTACATCTTTGCTTCAGGGTGCATCTTGCACCTTTAGGGTGCATCTTCGCTTTGCGAATGCCATTGTAGTCAATTCTCTGTACTGTATAAGATTGCAAATTAATTCGTGACGCTTTCTTCATATTTGCCAGTCTTGTCTTGAAAGTAACCCGCATTACTTTTTATTGTAGTTACTCCATTTTGCATTTAACTGGTCTGCAAAGAGAATACAGTGCCTGATATGTTACTTGTCAGACAACATCGTACTCAATAATGCTTCGTCTAGTTACATGTTTTTTACATTTTGGGGATCAACACGTTCAAAGGCCATTGTAGTAATATACTTGAATTTAAAACAAGGTTGCAGGTGATTAATTCTGACTGGCACAAATTAATTTGTACACCTAATATTTTTTTCTGAAACAGCATTATTAGATTGCCTTGATAATACATACCGGCCTCATAGACGGCCATGGGGGGTACAATATTAATTCCGTCATTCGTTAATTTTTATTAAGCTCGTTGAATTAAATGGGTGAGAATCTTTGTATTTCATCTTCATTAGAACTCGCCAGGCTTGATGTCTGACCGTACGAGTGAGACTTATGTGTGTTCACCAGGCGACCCATGCTGGTATTAAATTAATCTCTTTGGCAATGCATACTGGAGATGCGAAGACAGCCCCAGCCATCATGATACGGACATGCCTCCGAGCTGATTAGATCTCCCTTTACAGCGACGCAGGATGATATTCTCATGTTGAATAACCGACTAGTTCGCAAGTCATGTATTGTTACAAAATCGATGCATTATTACACGTCATTAGAGCCGTGTCAAAATATCTGCAGCTCGCGAGAAAATTGATTTAAAATACAATCGGTTTAATGGCTTAATCTGCATGCCAAGCGCACTCTATTAACATTCCTTCGTTTTCGCATTTATGCTTGCTCTTGGATCTCGTCATCTCTTTACGCTTCACGCGAGAAATATGGAAACACAGAATATCACGGAATTCTCTCTATAAGTAGAGTATTTCATTCGTAATTAGACTGCGAGTTTTTATGCAAAATAAAAATTGAAACTGGGTTCTTATGCAAAATAAAAACTGAGACCGTGGGGTTTTACGCAAAATAAAAACTGAGACCGTGGGTTTTTATGCGAAATAAAAACTGAGACCGTGGGTTTTTATGCGAAATAAAAACTGAAACCGTGGGTTTTGATGCAAAATAAAAATTGAGACTGAGTTCTTATGCAAAATAAAAATTGAGACCGTGGGTTTTTATGCACAAGAAAAACTAAGACCGTGGGTTTTTATGCAAAATAAAAATTGAGACAGCCGGTTTTTATGCAAAATAAAAATTGTCTAGATTAATTGCAACATGCTAGAGTTCCATACATTTTTTTTTTCTTAATACTTTTAATTGGTTGAAAATAATAAAACTATTTTTGAATTCTTTGGTCTACTTATTTTTGTCATCAGTGAATAAAATCTGAAGTCTATTTTTAATATAAAAATCAGAGTTCGAAATAAACAGTTTATATTTTGGTTTTAAAAAAATTCTCTTCGAACTCATCCTTTTCGTTTCACAATGTATTCGTTCCCATGGATTTTTATGAAAAGTTACTTTGGAACGTCTAATAACAAAGTTTTCATAAAATAAATGAAAAGGCTATAGCCGGGTTTGGTGGTGAAATTCGCCCCCGACGAGTTTTTAATCAAGCTTTGGCTATTCGATAGTCTACCCAAAAAGAACCCGATCTGCCAAGTTACAGCCCCATATCTCATCTGCAAGGGTAGTTATTGAGGAAAATCGAAAAACCAGTCTTTGGCCCATTTTCCCAATTTATTGGCAGTTAAAAATTCTGAAAAAATTCTGACACATTTTGGATACTAAGCCACATATTAGGTATCATTTTCAGATTTTTCCGTTGCAAACTCTGGTTGTAAAACGCGAAAAACACGAAAAAAATCGAAAAAATGCAGATTTCATATAGAAATCGAAAGAGCACTACTCCAGATTTAATTCAGAAATGAGATATGATTTTTTCAAATCCCTGAGAGTGGTGCGTCATAGTTGGAAAAAATAAAAACCACTTTTTTCGCCGTTTTTCCTAAGTTATACCTATCTTCTCTGAATTAAAAAAATATATTATGTTATATTAAACATTCCTACGTTCAGAGAAATATTTTCCAGACTTTAAAAGTTGCGTAGTACAAAAAACGAAAATAATACTAAGTCGTTATATTCGAATATTTCGAAGGATACTTTCAACGGCGCCGGTTGGTTGCAGCGGCTATAGTCTCGGACTGCGAAACCGCTGATGACTTTTTGGACCAAGTTCGAATCCCGCCCGGGTCAATCTTTTTTTTTTGTTTATCTGATGTTTTTTCGCTTCCTAACCATATGATTGTTGTTAAACCATTGTAAAAATATTTTTTAACTATTATATATATAGTTAACTATTATATTATATATAATTTAGGATTTTCCGGTCGGAGGACACATCAATTCTCAGGAAATCGAATCTTACAACTCCAACAGTTATTGCTTCGAAACTAATTTATCACTCTTGCGAACTTTTCTAGCTGGACCTTTATTTATGAATATATCTGGGAATAGTTTTGAATGCATTTCTTAAATATAAGTCAATCTTTTTACCAAACCTAATATAAATAACAAATAATCTGATTGGAATCTCTTTTAAACCTTTTTTAAAATCTGACTCGAATACTAAAACTAAGTTAACAAAAAAAAAAGAATTGTTAGTCAAATCCATATAATAAATTTTCATATCATACTTTAATTAGATATTGAATCTGAAACTCTATTAAACATACATTTCCATTAAAAGATTTTATATGTGACGTGGTATGAAAAATAAATGGTTTACAGAACTTCATGAAAGTGATTAGAATATATTTGTATGTTTTGAACAATTTCACGTTCTTTATTTATTTAGCACGTTCGTCCATGTTTTTATAGGTCACACGTGGACCTTTAACAGTTTTATCCTGTAATCCTAGTACAATATAAATGATCACGTATCACTGTACAAATAAACCATTTATTGAATTTTGATGTGCCGAAAAACGGTGGACCATAGACTGTGTTTATGGTTGAGCACGTACGTGTATGTACGTTTGAATAAATGTTTCTTGATTTTTTGCAAATAACGTTGTCCATCGATCTAAATCCTCGCGAGAATTTACAGCATGAATTTATCAAAGTGGTACATGTATTTTTCTTTGATAAATAAATTCTTAAATTTTTTACTGGAAATGTATGTTTAATAGCGTTCGAGATTCAATATCTAATTAAAGTATGATATGACAATTTATTATACAGATTTGACTAACAATTCTTTTTTTTTTGTTAGCTTAGTTTTTGGAGACTATAGCCGCTGCACCAACCGGCGCCGTTGAAAGTATCTTCGAAATATTCGAATATAACGACTTAGTATTATTTTCGTTTTTTGTACTACGCAACTTTTAAAGTCTGGAAAATATTTCTCTGAACGTAGGAATGTTTAATATAATATGATATATTTTTTTAATTTAGAGAAGATAGGTATAACTTATACTGTACATATAGTTTATTAAAAAGTTCCAGAACTCTTTCGTGCCTTGATAAAAACCAAACTTTTTTACCTACCACAATACGGTTTCAATTTCAATTACAATGTAATGTTTTATATTTTCAAATACTTGTAACAATAATTTTTGAACATTACGTAGCTGGTTACCCCTGTCATGAATTCTCGAAATTGTATTTTTGTATTTTACATGCAAACACACGTCGTAATATAGTATTCTTATTATATAGGGTGTCCCAGAAAAAGTGTCTGAAAAAGAAAAGGGTGATTTCTAAGGTGCTTCTCAGCACCTTATTTTCCTTTATTAATTCTCGGCGAAACGCTTTGTTTTCGAGTTATTAAGGAAACATAGTGATCTATATTGAAATAGTAATTGATAATAAAAAAATATGTGATTTATATTAAAAGGCATGACGTAAATACGAATAAGAACATTGTAAAATACAAAGTATAATATTCTTCATTATTACTATGTTTAATGTAGGCAATATTTTGCCTTTCGTAATTCATCAATTCAACTTTACCATATTTGTATAAAATAAATATAATTATAAAACCACTTTACATGCTTTAGGATCACAGTATATTTAATATAAATAACATGAAAGTCGATATTATTGCAAGAATCGTCCATAAATATTGAGAAATAATTATAATTAGACAAAATAAAAATGTTCTACCTGAATTGCGACATTTTACTGTTTCAAATTAATGTCATAAATGCATAAAATTAGCTAATGATTATTTAATATAATAGTATATTATCCTGTAGACAGGATAATATAAGTGAATTAAAAATGTCTGCTATCTTCTAGAGCATTTCTATCGAATTACATTTCGATCGGCAATTCGCATACGTTCAAATTAAATTTCCTTGCCCGATTGAATTGCCCTGAAATTGACTCGCCTTGAAATTCCATTAACAAAAATCCCTCCAGCTACGAGCTACTGATCAACCACGAAACGATTTCAAATGCACATACATATGTATATCTGCACACAAATTCGAGGTCTAAGTGCGTGAAAATTGCAGCAACTCAGCGCAATGTTGAAAGTTTTTATCGATAGATCTTCGCCGGAGAAAAGTTACACGCGAAATTTAATTTCGATATTAAACTTTTCAATGAAATGAAAACGATATGAAAAATTGTGAAACTTCGTAAGTCATAAAACATATCAAACTTTTGCTGTAACCATTTTTTTATAGAAAAAGTTCAACCACATGGCAACTAAATTGCTTGATGGCAAGTACACTTTTATCAAGATTCTTTACGAGCCAACGACGCATCAAGGAAATTGAAATTTTTCGAAAATTTCTTGGTTGCAGTGTAGTTCTTTAATGTCTACCAGCTGTCGTTGAAGATAGGTCAAAGGGATGTTACGTAAAAGAGACGTTCTCCGAGGAATTCGCCCTTACAAATTGTTACTTTCGCAAATATTAAGGTTCTCTATTAAATGTATAAAAATATTTAGTATTTATATTTCTACCCAATTAGAAGATTTTATCTGTTATTTAAATTATATACTACGTGAAAAAACTCGCTGAGCAGGAGAACATTTGTTATAAATACACTATGGATCTTTTTGGAAAATAAAAATTGTCAGTGTCAATTGCATAAAACAGGAACCAAACTTTCTTCTTTTAATAATATTAATGAGTTGACAGTAATTGATATAATTAATTCCTTTTAATTTTTCTACTCTTTTTAATTTTATCCATGTATTTTTGTCATAAATACATTAAATCTCTTGTAGATTTTAATCTTTTAGTGTTTATGCTATTAAATAAACAACTTCGAATTTGTGAAATTTTGTGTAAATAGACAATTTCAACATAGAAACAGGTATTACATTTGCAAATAAGTTACACATAAACAATATTGCTTATATTAATTCATTATGCAGGGTGTCTCAAAATTCCTTCTGCTCACGGAAATGGGCGGTTCCTTGGGTCATTTGAAGCGACATTTTCCTTTTGCAAAATGTTGTCCGCGGCTTTGTGTAGGAGTTATTAACGAAAAACACGGACCAACCAGAGCGCGCCTAGTCGCTCGGTGGCACGGTCAGCGCGGCGAGCCGGGGGGAGGAGAGTGTTGTCGGTACGCCGCGC
Organism: Lasioglossum lativentre; assembly: GCA_916610255.1. Taxonomy (NCBI): domain Eukaryota; kingdom Metazoa; phylum Arthropoda; class Insecta; order Hymenoptera; family Halictidae; genus Lasioglossum; species Lasioglossum lativentre. The sequence goes on along the minus strand of OU744355.1, from coordinate 10,783,387 downwards.
CGCGATGTAACAGACAACAGTTTCTCGATTACATATCTCCGATTTCGATGAGCTTTGGATATGTTGTAAAGACCACGATTCTGAACAACATTTCCCTTTAGACTTTTTGTCTCGCGTCTTTAGTTTACGAGATATTTGTAAAAACTTGTAATTGAAAATGCTTCGTAATGTGTCACTGTCACTGGGTCATTCGGTGACGAACTGCACAGATGTCTTCAGGTGTACGACAGTACCGAAAGCTAAGGGTTGTACGGTCAGGTCAACGAGCTGATGGTAGATAGCAGGTATACGACAATCACATGTTTCGGTTTTCCTGCAGATTTGTACGCAGAGTCGATAGGTTACTGTTCGAAAACGTCGTCCGTCTTTCTTTTAGAAAGTTTCTTAAGGGAGGCATAGGACAATAGGGACCCTAAAACGCCACGCCGACCTAACATTTCTACCTCTTGCTGGCTGAAAGGACGGACGACCTTTTCGAACAGTAACCCATCGACTCTGCGTACAAATCTGCAGGAAAACCGAAACATGTGATTGTCGTATACCTGCTATCTACCATCAGCTGTACAGTTCGTTGACCTGACCGTACAACCCTTAGCTTTCGGTAATGGTTTTACAAATATCTCGTAAACCAAAGACGCGAGGCAAAAAGTCTAAAGGGAAATGTTGTTCAGAATCGTGGTCTTTACAACATATCCAAAGCTCATCGAAATCGGGACATAATCGAGAAACTGTTAGTTGTTACGACATCGCAGCGTACCGACAACACTCTCCTCCCCCCGGCTCGCCGCGCTGACCGTGCCACCGAGCGACTAGGCGCGCTCTGGTTGGTCCGTGTTTTTCGTTAATAACTCCTACACAAAGCCGCGGACAACATTTTGCAAAAGGAAAATGTCGCTTCAAATGACCCAAGGAACCGCCCATTTCCGGGAGCAGAAGGAATTTTGAGACACCCTGTATATCAACCTGAATAACATTTTCTACAATTTTTTCTTTATTCCATATAACAACCGGAAATTCTATATTTGTTATAGTGTCGACGACAACAAATTATAATACTTTATTTTGTGTTGTAACAATCCTTGTAATGAAGCACCTCAGGCATAATCTAAACGGTATGTGAAATTTCCAACTTGTTTTTTCTTGAAATAATGTTTTTCAACTTGCTAGACAGCGAATTTTTAGGCTAACATTCATTTCCATAAGTTATTCTATAAAAATCAAGATATCTATTTTTCTCATTAAAACATTCCTTATGGCAACAATAAAGTGAACATATCTTTACTGTTCATTAATGCAAATTTTGTCATATTTCACTCTGTACAGATGCACAAATATTTTCAGTTTATTCATAGCCACCCAGTTTACTTTAAACTGAACGTGTGGCACATTTATTATTACAAACTAACTTCCCCGTAAAAATCGAAATTGTTCAGATAACACCATTCTTTTTTATTGTTCGTTATGCTTTATTCATTCTACTGTAAGCGATGTGCCACACTCGCGCCACATAAAATTTTTTCTGAATTTTTCACTTCAAGAAAAGTGGCTGATTATACGGCCGCCTTGAAAAAAAGTTTTTCTTTAGTGTGCCTCGGTAAAACCGCTATAACTTCGGAGAGAATCGTTATTATTTATTCAAACGAAAATTCCTTCACGTTCTACAGAGATCGATAAATAATCGACATTCAAAGAAAGGCGAAGCCTCGATACATTTTTCAAAAGCATGAAAATATAGAGACGGATGGTTCTTGTTTATCAACCAGACATTGAAAACGCCCCCGCGGTATAATACGTTTGAGAACGGTTTCATTAAAGCACCGATGCAATTTTATTAATCGCAATATCAGTCGAATAAAATTTGATTGCATGCGCGCAATTCCTCTTTGTCCGATGGATCGCGTGCACTCCCACAATTTTCCCTTCTCCTCCTGCCGCGTGTACCATTTAATATATTTTTTGCTCTGGTTCATCGCGGATCGGAAAATAGTTTTTAATTCGCTGAAAAAAATCATTCCGACCGCGACTTTACGAATACTTTGAAGATTCTGGTTCTCTGCCGCGACCATGGTCAAAGACGTCCGGATCACGTGCCGGTGCCGTTCTACATTTCAAAGCGTGCTTCAAGTGCACGCACGTCATCGCGCTGTGACGCGAACCAGAAACGGGTTCAACCGATAAAAGCGAAATTTCGAGATCTTCTTATTTCAAACACAGCCGGCCTGTTCTGTGAATATTGCCGCGTCAGAGGTCAACGCGTTCCTGTAATTCGGAGGAACATGCCAAATACGGTGGGTGCTCAAATTATATTAGAGCGACCCACACTGGTCCACGCGCTCCATCTAGCTGTTCATTTGGTAAAAAAGCATCTTGCCCAAATCGATGTTTATTGAATGAATATTGCTTCTTAAATGTCCATGACATTAAAAAACGATGAAATTAATGAGATTTATTGAAAATTGTGATTAGAACAAGCATAAAAATCAACATTTTATGAATTCTATTTGTCACCAAAAAAATTACCTAATTTCTTATCGATACCCTGGAGAATATATTTAATATTATGTGTCCATTTTTGTTTCAAATGAATAGTATTATATACAAGGGTGGTCCACGCAACTTGCACACTTATAATAACTTCCAAAGTATGCGTTGCACGAAAAAGTTTTGTATACATATAGAAGTTGCATGGTTTGAAGGGGTACATTATGTAGTGTATTTATTTTTTTTACAGGTGGAAGCGTTTCGGAGATTTTAAGGTCGACTTTGTTTTTTTAAATGGAATACTATATTTTCTATACCAAAATATGGAAGAATGTCGAGTTCTGAGTAAAAAAGTATTGACCTTCATTAACCCTAAACCTAATAATTAACGAGTAATTGCACTTTATTTCCTGAAAATTTTCTTCGTGTAATATCAAGTTAGAAATTCAACCTTATCACAGATTTCCGCAAATCAGCTTCTTAACATATTACTTACTGCATAAAAGTGCAATTACTCGTTAATTATTAGGTTTAGGGCTAATGAAGGTCCATACTTTTTTACTCAGAATTCGACATTCTTCCATATTTTGGTATAAAAAATATAGTATTCCTTTTAAAAAAACAAAGTCGACCTTCACATCTCCGAAACGCTTACACCTGTAAAAAAAAGTAAATACACTACATAATGTACCCCTTCAGACCATGCAATTTCTATACACATACAAAACTTTTTCGTGCAACACAAACTTTGGAAGTTATTATAGGTGTGCAAGTTGCCTGGACCACCCTGTATTTAGAGTCTATCTTGTGTACTAAGATTTAATATTTATAATTTATTGAAATAACAATGCTCAATAAACTAAAGAGAATCTTCAAAGTTTTCTATCTTTGGTAAAGGATATCTTTTGAGTTTGACATTGTTCCCCATTGTATCAAAGTGCATTATGTTCAGCGTACTTTTCTCTATGAAATCATGCAAGAATCACATCCCATTCGATCCCGGCACAAAAGTTATTATTGTTTAAAGCGTATGTGTCGCCTGAACTGCGGCTGAACCTCTGGCGCGGCGATTTTATTTTATTCTTTTAAATTTAAGAAACAAACGCATTTTGATGATGAAGTTGACAATTAATGTTGAAAGATGTTAACAATAATGATTTGTCAACGTGATGTAATGTCAATTGTTATTTTTGTTTATAAAAATTATATTTTTGTTTTTTATAATTAATATTATGTTTTTTTGCACAGTTTTAAGTAAAATATTTTTAATTATGTTTATAAAATCCATCACTTAAAAAATTATTGATTATTGTGTTTATTTAAAACCTGAACCTGATTTATCAGACACTTCCTATGATCTGAGAAAAAAATGTTTTAAACAAACCTTAATCAACATTCAGCAGTGTACAAATTTCAATCAAAAAAATTAAAAAATAAATTTTTAATGCATAAATAATTAAAGTCACCTTGAATTTTTAAAAGTCAATATGTATTTTTGACTTCATAATATTGTAGCTGATATCAAAACGAATCCAACGACCTATATTATTATACCTTTAAACTTTCAAATAGTGCTAAAATATTAATGAACAGCTAGATCGGGCGAGTGGACCAGTGTGCGACCGTGCGAAGCATATGTACAGTTACTCACAAAATTGAGCGTATACAAGCTTTTAACAACAATTTCTCGCAAATAAAATTTTTACAGAAGGAATTCGAAAGGAATGCGGCAGCAAGCCGTCCGATTGGGTCATTCTAAATATCTGCTTTATTTGCGATGACTAGATTCCGGATATTTATGCAAAATAAAAAGTTTGGGCATCAATCGCAAGACACAGGAGCTACATATTAATTTATATTTCTCACTAATAATTTTAATATAGTGAAAATAATATATCAATACTCTTAATGTCTTTCCACTGTTCTAAATTGCTCGTATTCATTTTTGCCATAAATACATAAAATCCGGAGTCTAGCGATGACGTAACAAATGTTTTTAATGCAATGTAAATTAGTATCACAGGGTGAATGCTATGAAAGTGTTATTTTTTTTCTCAAGGTAATTTTTCCGGAGCTTTCAAGGTCATCGAGATTTTTTTCTTGCAAATGTATATTTTTTTCAAACGTTCAAACAACTGCAATAGTATTGCTCGATAAATTTCAACGTAAATGTGGCACGTAAATGTTAGTTTTTCGATTAGTACGGATCATGTTTATTCACAGAGAGGTGTCATTCACTGGACGGGTCAAGCTCTGTTACTTCGAGGTATTCTCATCCGAAAAAATTCGGCCAACTTTGTTCACCGAACACGGAATTCCCAGGGACGAAAGTTCCTTCTATTTTCCGGGTATTCGAGGACGGTGTCTTCCTTCTTTCCGAAATCATTGAAAATTCCAGGCGCATCTTACTCGCGGCACGGACCGGTGCCGATCACATCCTGCCGCGCGGGATCGCTGTGATGCACTCGCGCAGATAAATGGATAAATAATTCCGCGGCAACCTTACCGGCCCTTCCGTTTTCGCCGTCCGTAGTCCTTAAATAAACTGCGCGTACTATCAGCGATCAACGAAGGACATTAATACGCCGGGGTGACGACTTGATTTATTATGAAACTTCGTGTTTGCCTCACTTCGCGTGCGCCGCGCGTTCAAATAAAACCGGCTGATTTATAATCTGCCCGAACGTGGTCGACTAGGACAGGAAACGAATCTTTCCTCCTCGCCGTTTCTCCTCTCCAGTCAATCTCTACCGCTCGGTAGATCCGGCGAATTTGTCACCGGTGACATTCGATTGCCGGTTTTCAATTATTTCTGCAAAATTCTACTCTTTCGGTTTTATTGGGTTGCACAGTGTGATGTTTCATCTAGGTGGAAAACAAGTCGATTTCGAAAGTAGTCCACATGTAGAACAAAACGTGACCTTAATTGTCCATATTTCACGAATAATGCACCATTCCTCAGTAGTTCACCATTAATTATTTATTTAAATGTCTCTAAACGAGTATTATAAACTCTTCTTGTAAATAACACATTATACTGGTGTATTAAAACGATACCTTGACGGTCTTTTCTCCTTTTTCATGTTATTCAAGATACGTGTACACCATTTTTATTAAATAATTTGTCAAATTAGTCTTCTAAGCATGCATCACGATAAGAAATTGTTAACGAATCCGAAGCAGTAAATATTTTCATTCAAATTCATTGTTTTCATCCTTTTTTACGTTAATGACCTTGAATGACCTTGAATGACTACATCGTTGAAGTTGTCTCGAGAACGTAGTAGTTGAGAATTAAAAGGCAAGCTAATAAAAGTGCAAAAATTAAAACACACATGCCGGAACCGCACTCGTGTGTTTCATCATTAATAAAATGGAGACTCTTCGCGTACTATCCAAATAAAATACGTCTCTTATTTATCGGACGGTGTCACTATTTCATAGAATGCTCTCGCTTCGATTTACGTCCATCAAGCTTCCTCGAGGCGAAAAAAAATCGGCGGCAAATCGAATCACAGGGATATATCAATTTGGAGGAAAAAAAAATCCATCAGTTCATATTTTTCGGTGAAAAATGCTAGCCACGGTTCAGAGGTCGTATTCGGACCCATCGATTTCGTTTCAAACGCGTTCGTCCGTCCTACACCTCTGAAAAAAGATAGCACACGTGCGCTATCATTGCATTCACAAAGATCAATTCAAAGTTGATAAGAACACAACGTTTAACTGCTAAAGCTGAAGTCTACTGCGGTCATCTGTTAATCAATGAAACACATGAAATGGATCCGGAATAATTGCTAACAACAACTAATACAGTAAGTATTTATAATTTGAATTTTTGTAGAAGTTTATATTATTTGTTACAAAACACAGAATAGTTCTCTTCTCCACTAGAAAAATTTTGTATATGTAATAATTATTGTTAAACAACGAAACCCAAAAACTTCCAAAGACACATATCACCTATTTTGGTCACATTTTGTATGTTCTATCCATTTCGATAGAGAATTAACACTAAACCTACCACGGTCAAATGACCCGTTTTATATTTTCCAATTATTGGAATTATAAAAATTCATTTATGGAAAATAATGGAATTTGTTCAAGTATCTATTAATCTATTATATTGAAAATTACAGACAATCTCAATAAATTTAGTGTTACCATTTTTATATGGTAATTTTTACTAGATACTTTTAATGCTTGGTACGTTTAGTGTTAATAAGAACAACTGCAAAAATTTTCATTTTTCAAATATTGTTTAAACAAGTAACTATTTTTGAAAAATTTTATTGTTCGACACCCTCTGGTTCCCGAGATATTTTGAAAATATAATTTCTACCCTCGACTTTGAAGGCTATTTTCACCCCCTATGCATCATTGTTGATAAAAAGAAAATACATTTCAAATATTTTTCAACAAACTACATCATACTAGAATTTCATTCAAATCGACGTGTTACACTCGGATAGTATCCCTAGTGAGTGACGGCCGAGCTCGTTCAAAACAGTAGTTCCGCGATACTGTTTCCTTCTAAACACCGGGCGTGGCAGCGCACAACCATAAACGGTTTGAATAATTCATACCGGCGGCTACCGTGAAAAAGAATTCGACGCAGATGACTCGCGGACTTGATCTGCTCAGACTTCCAGCTTGCAGATCGTGACCGACGGAGAAGAAATTCGTTTCGAAAAATGGGAATAACAAGTTCGATTTCAACGAGACTTCTATCTTTCGGACAGGGTATGAACACTGAGCGCCAAGAAAGTTTTAGGGTTTGGAAGAAACAGTTATCATGCGTTTTAAAAAAAATTCTTTTTCATTTGTTACTAATTTGTTTCATCCCAGTAAAAATTTAAAACAGTACCATTCCACTGAAATATCGGGCAAAATAAATGCTGGAATTCATGCAATATTTGCGTCCAGTACCTTTTTTCATAGGGGCATTTTATTTACTTTTAACATTAAGAAAGATAATTCTGTTAATCAATTTATATAAAATTGGTAGGATACATAAATAATTATCATGATCGTCAGTAACTTTTTAAATAGACTGCGGATCTTTATGGAATATTTGTGATGCACAGCCAGTTTCTGGTTTTCTTTAATGATTTTATTAAGTTCAAAATAATATATCAACATTAAAAATTTTGAAAATTTTTGTTAACAATGTGCATAATTTTAGATTGATGTTAAGTGAAACGAGAACGTCAATGTTATATTTCAACCGTAAACATAAAGTATATTTACATTTTAGAAGTGTACGTATAGATACGTAATATTTACGTCTGACTACACGTTGACTTATACTACTGGGTCTCGTCCCAGGGGACAATAGCCATTATTCGTGCAAAGATTATTTAGATTTCCATTATTTATTTTCTCTCGGGGCTCTTTAATTTAACATTTCCATTTCTCAGTTGCTTTTTCATTTTCCATTATATAATTTTTGTTTATTTTCGTAGGCTGTGTAAATTACTGTTCGTTAATTTTCCATTAAAAAAAAATTTGTTTCCGTCTCGATTGATTGCGCCTAATAAATTTATATATGTACGTACTCAAATAAAAATAGAGATGGTTTTTACTCCCTGAAATTTTGCAAATGGACGTTGCAAGCGTAGCAGCGAGTTCAATTATTTGCGTTCAATTTGTTGCCATATTCAAACACTGAAAATGTCATCGCAAACGCAGCAGCACGTTTAAAAAAAAGTTTTAAAAGTTCATATCTCGCACGAAAGCGCAAAATTCAGTGGATTTCATGCAGGTGCACCACCGCTTGAAAGTTTCGAGTGTGTTATAATTTCAAAAACAAACAAAACGTTCCTGCGAGTTAAAGTAACGTTTCACGAAAAATATCATTCTGTGGCATCAACGACAGTAATTAGAATCCAATTTAAAAATGATAATTAAAACGTTCCGCACATCCTAAAACTTTCCTTGATCGTACTTGTGCAGAGGGCAAATATTTTACAGCATTTCGTATTCTCCTAACTGCACACATATTTAAAACGGTGAAATGAAGTACAATTACATTTCTTGCTCCACGGAAGAAGTGAAATTAACCTCAAGCTGCGTAAAATTAAAAGTATTTTGCACGTTTCATTACTCTGGTAAAAATGTTAGGATTACTCGCAATATTTCAACATTTTTCATTTTTAATGCAATTTGAAGGCTTCAACGGCACTTAATAATTCATTTCATCAGGTATGAAATTTATGTATATTATTTTTTATTGCAAAACTTGGGATTATTTTTCTATTTAAACTTTCTTATTTTACTCTATCAGTGGTTACTCTTGCGCGATTACTAGACTGCGAATCTTTATGCAAAATAAAAATTATCTAGAATCTAGATCGATTGCAAGAAATAAAAACGAAATTGAATGTTATTTCTTTCCTTAATGATTTTAATAGAGGAGAAATCATATGTTGACAACTTCGATTTTAAAAATTTTCCAACAATTTTGAATTTCATCTACTTAATTTTCCTATAAATACAGAAAGATCCACAGTCTAGTGATTACATTCACTCGATCACATATCACTGGACTGCGACTAAAGACGTGTCCTCAGTTTTCGAATGAATAAATTTCCAAATTTTATGCAGAATTATATCCTTTAACCAAATTATCATATAGTTCAAATAATGACAATTTCAAATAGTTTTTGGATACATTGTAAGCGTTTAATACTTTTATCCCTGATTATAAATTCATACAGATCAGCAATTTGACAACTATGATTGCTAATTGGTAGACTCCAATTGGCTGGGGGAAATACAGACCAGTAATAAATTAGAAAAATCTAAGAATATTTTCATGAAGTTTTCAACATAAAAAATCGATAAGGGATGATATGAATTTTTATTTAACTCCTGCTCCCCACAATCGTTGCAAAACATTTTTATTTCGCATAAAGATCTACTTAATTAGTCGTGCCTTCAGCGACATGTCGTAAATATTTAATTAAGTAGTCCTCGAACGATGATTGAGGAAGATAGGAGGCACTCGATGACAAAATTGTCAATCACTCCCAGCGCGACTTGTCAGAACCGGTCGTAATCCTTTCTGATAAGAACCTTGGGATTAACGAAGCCATCAATGTCCATACAACATTGTAGTCGGAAACAACAGCTTAATAGATCAGGTTATCAGCGGTAGTTAATCATCTCGAAACCTCGTGGCCAGGTGGCCTGTGTAGGTTAACGGGCTCCTGGTGCCTCATTGATAGTCACCCCGAACGCATGATGTGAATATTCGATCCTAATTTAATGCGATAAGTGAATCTCAATTAACTGATAATGCGTCCTTGGAAAATGTTACGTTTATTAGCCTACACTGAATGTTCAAAAAATTGTAAGGAGTGCGCACATGTAGGACGCGTGTTACTCAATTATGTGATAACTATAATTTTACTACTATCTTTTCTGTTCGAAGGAAACCGTTCTAAAATGCAGCATATCAATTGATACTTTATTCCATATATTTTTATGCAAATGAGGAAAGTAGAAACATTTTTCCCCACGAAAAATCACTTTTTTTTAAGGTAAAAAATATTTATACCAATATATAAATATAATATTTCGCGCATGTATATATCAATTTTTTAAAAATCCGATTCAATATACGGTCTGTTATTAATCGATAAATTGGTAGCATGTAACGTATTCGTCAAAACCAGTGCCGGGCAACTTCTTCCCCACTGTCGCTTCACGACCAGTGTCGCCAGAAAGGCGCCCAAACGGGCGCAGTAGGGGAGTACAGCTACCCTCTCTCCGATGACCGTGGCACGTTGCGCGTGCGCGACTCTCCCAGTCGCCCCACTAAATCCCCGTCGCGCACGCGCAACGTGCCACGGTCATCGGAGAGAGGGTACCTGTACTCCCCTGAGCTCACAAAATCTGGCGACACTGTTCACGACTCCGACTACCAGTGTACCGGTTCCCCCACTATCAACTATTTCATATTGCCCCTACCGTGCTTTCCCTCGCCCGACTGCAGGGATACGGCCTCCTATGTATAATACTTCTAGTCTCCCCAACCCCCTCCTGCACTTCGCAGGAGTTTGGTGGGGGAGGACCCAGGAGTAGGGAGAGGAGTCATCTATAAAAATATTTGTTATCGCGCGTTTCAATTTGTAATTTCAATATTACTTAAATAAAGTTCTGTTCAAATCAATGTTCAGTTTGACACTTTTGTTAAATATTTTCATCCAAAGTCTGAAGTTCTGCATACAAGTTGGACAAATCGATGTAAAAGCTTCCTGTAAACAAATCTGTAAGACACTGTAATTAAAAGCTAGCTGTGCCAATACTTTTGTTCACGACTGTATTTCTGCTTCGCTTCTTCTGTATCGGATTACAATCGGAATACGAATTGAAAGGAAGGGTGGTTTGACAGGGGTGTCCAAAAGAAGAATAGCAAAAGGGTGGAAATGGCAATTTTTATAGACTCACCAGATATTGAGGAACTTTTCCCGCACCTTCCGCTTCATGCTGTCGCTCTTCCGACGATACTGCAATCTGCGACAAGAATCCGCGTAGATAGGCTCTGGAAGCTGTTTGTAGTAACCTGAAAGCGACAGCGGTCCGGTGATTGAATCCGAAACGTCGGCAATATCTTATCAATCGAGTCTCGCTTCTCATCGATTTGTAGCGCTCGTTTAGATTGGGTGATCAAGTATCACCATTCGTGAAACATTATTTTAAAAGAACTTACTAGAATCATTCAACTGCGGGTCTTTGTGCAAAATAAAAACTTTCTTCATCTATTGTAACAAACAACAGCCAGATAAAAATGTCTTTAATAATTTGACCGAGTTGAAAATAACATACAGGTATTCTTAAATTTTTTGATTCTTTCCATTGTTTCAAATTTTAACAATTGATTTTAGTCTCTCTTATATTTTATATCTTTTTTATATTTTGTCCTCTCATATTTTATATCTTTCTCATATTTTATATCATTTCATATTTTGTCCTCTCATATTTTATATCTTATACGTTTGTGACCTTGAGTAATTACAGTCACCGAATTCCTAATGAAAGTAACTACCATCGTGGGTGTTCATAAAAATTAAGGTGACCTTGATTTGTCTAAAAATAATCATTTTGATAACATCGTGTGAGCCCCATTAAACCATTCAAGTTTGTCCTCAAGACATGTATCTTTAAGAACAATAAAGACATTTCAGTTACAAACATTAGATGACTCACCTTGTATATAATTATATGAATTTGTATGTAGGTATAGTTTAGATACCTAATCTTCTTAAACATTTTTATGATTCACGTTAATTTCTCGTGATAATAGGTATTCTAATAGCATGCCATGAATAATTGATATTACATCACAAGAGTCGTATACAAACGAGTGATGACAACGTTTCGATTTCAATATTCTAGAAAAACTGATGTCACAGGAAAGTGTTATTTTTTTCTTTTCACCGCATATTTTTGTAAGTAGAACACTTCAATGATAAACCATTGCAAAAATAAAATGTTGTTTTCTTTTGGTACACCCTGTATCTCGGCAACCATCCCTCTGTTCCCTCATTACGTCATTTAGTATTCCGAGCTAATTTTGCAAATTTTCGGGGATTTAAGAATAAAGATGAATAAAGCGACGTTGTGCTCGCGAGACGAACGTTAGTAGCAAACGTGTTTATATCAGAGGAATAGAATTTTATTTCGATTTCAGAGAAATTAGTAACTAGACTGCGGATGTTTATGCAATCACCAATTTTTTAAGACAAATTTAAAGAAAGTGGTATCAAATGGAATCTTATTTCCAGAGACATAGGTCATCGTAGATACAAAATGAATAAAAATCGTACTAAATTCTATTTCGTATTCTAATATGTTTTGAAAATTTACATACGTCATAAATGCATAAAGATCTGCAGTCTATTAATAACAAACACATTTAACAGGTTATGTTTAAAATCTCCATCACTGACTCGATATTATATAGTAAGAGATTGAAATAAGACTTTAAGGTCGTTCACAACGAATAAAAGAAAATGTAGATCATCGATTCAGAACTAATGGACAAGTGGAACGGACAAGGGTCAATGTATGACACTTGACCATCGTATCTCTGTACTAAATAATGCAAAGGAAACTTCGCCTAGGCCAAAAGTTTTCGCACAATGGCATCTTCCACAAAAACATCTTTCTCGCAGCTACGAAACTTCAAGAGATAATGGTACGTTTACACTTCACCGAGGACACACAGTATATATGCGTTTGGCTAGAAACCGAAGATAGGAATAGCTGGGACGGTTCCTTGCATGGGCAAATATTTATTCAGCGGTAGGCGTATTCAGCCTGGCCGGTGTTTATCCGCGCGTATATCCATCGTCCCCGTCAGATCGTCCACGGGCAGATTGATTTTTCGATTCGTTCCGAAAGTCCGCGAATTTTGCGAAACGCGCTGAATTAACAAAAAAAAAAAAAAAAGAAAAAAGTAGGATCAGCTTTCGACGTTCATCGATCGCGGCAACATTCTACGATCGAGTTCGCCGAAAAATCGAGGGGAAAAACAAACACGAAGAACTCGGAAAATCAGCTTTCGAGATGAAATCCGAAGCCGTTGGAAACATGCCCCCCACGGATGATATCTCGATTTTTGGAATCGGGCTGAAGCAACAGATCGGCTTATCAGGTTTCAGCGTTTTTCGCTCTGCCGTCAATTTTTACTTTCAATCGTAGCTTGCATGGACAAAGCGAAATTAACTTCGCACGGTTTTATTTGACAAATTTATTTAATCGTGTGCCAGTTGTCTCCACCGTTTTATGAGAAAGTTGATTCGACAAAGTTACATTATTTTGAGAGACGGAGAATTTTCTACCAATATTATTTTCAATGAGATTTATCATGCATCTCTTTTAAATGAAATATGTTCTGTTGTTGTTTACGAAAATAGACGTTCTGCGCGACAGTCAAATGTTTCAGATTTTTTCTTTTACAATTATAAATATTGTGCACAATTTAGATATATTTTTAGATAAATTTTTAGATAAATTCAATCTTATAATTTCTAGAAGACAATACATATACTGTCTGTTTTGTAGTGCTCGGTTTAATTAAAAAATTCTGTCTGTTGAACATCATTTAAAAGCAAAATAATCATTGATTAATTTTGTTCGTTTTAATGTAAAGTCGTCAATTTATACAAGTGATTCGAATATTTTCTACGTAAGAATTACTTCAAAGCATAGAAATGGCTAAAATCTGAAAATTTACAATTAAATTTTTCAGAAATTGCGTGATACTGATACGTGAAACTCAAAAAAAAATAAGTAAAAATTGATCGAACAGTGTTATTAACATGGACATTGTTTCTACATTCATAGCAGAAATGAGTGAGACACAAAACAGTAAAAAGATCGGAAGAATTTTAAAATATTGTTACATTATTCTCATGTTATAATCTATTAAGAAAGCAAATCAAGGAAAACAAAATGGAAGACTTCAGCAAGTTCTTAAGTGAGACAAAATTACTGACAAAAATGATATAAAACCCGAAAAGTTGATGCGAGTTTCCAAAAACTACGAAAAGAATTTTGATTTTGACTCTAGTTTGTTGGAATCGAAATAGAAACGTTTGCATGAAGACGATCCGCTATCGAATGTTTATTGACGCCCCTGATGAAGTGTTCCGCCCGTAAATGTGGATACTCGGTGGAAAACTTACTCAGCCAATTGAGCTGGTCGTTGTGTTCCAACTTGTTCTTGAAGCTATCGACTTGCCGCTTGAGTTCACGAAGAGCGAGCGATGGTGACGCGTACAGAGCTTCTTGTTGCTCCCGAAGTTGCCGTTCCAAGGCCGCCACACGTCTCTCGAGAGCCCACAGCACTTCCGCCTCGATCACCCCCGACGAGGCCGGATGCGATCCGACGATCTTCAAGAGAGGAAACACGTTTTACGTTCGGATCTCCGCGTGTACAGGGAGCATGTCGTCAGCTCGGGGAAATAGTAATCGGCAAGTACAGGCGGCTGAACCACTTAACACTCTGAGTGCCGGGTCTCACAGTGGGCCGATCCTATAGTAATGTTTAGACAGCGGATTTTATGCATTTATGACGAAAATGAGTAGGTGAAACTTCAAACAGTAAAAACAATTTAAAAATGCACAAACATAGAGACGACGTTATTTCCAATAGATAAAAATTATTTACATAATTATTTAGCTTCATTTCCATGAAAATAATGAATAAACATTTTATTTTGCATACAGATCCGCTGTCATGTTGGACATTGCAACGAAATTTCGAAGCTCAATTTTCCAACATTGTTTATTGCAAGGGTGTTCAATATTAAATCTTCTGGAAACTTTTTTTTTTTAATTTGCATTCCAGCGTTTCTATTTTACGACTTTACCCAAAGTGCACAATACACAATGTTACTTGTAAGGTTCTTGTAAATCCAAAAACGAACAGAAAAGAATTTTAAATGGTTAATGGGAATTTTTTTACAATTTGTGATAAATGTACCCAAGGACTTTTAATTGCTTTTGCGCCAGAAAAATTTAATTGCCAATACTGTACTACTTGCATGGAACATGTTGATGTAACTTTGCACATTTATAGTTTAGCCAAAAATATATAACAAGTTTTTTTCCATCGACAGAAAAACAGGCTTCGGAGTTCGAAAAAATTTCAAAAGGGCCTAGCCGAATAAGATGGTCAAAATTGCCCTTAGAGCTTTTTCAATGACTGTTGAACCATTCGAAAGTTGACCAAGAAAAACCCCTGTGAGCAAAATTTCATCCCCCTAACTTGCCCGTGAGGGTAGTTATAGGGTAAATTAGATTTAGCGCTTTTTCACTCGTTTTCCGCTCTCTGATGCTTTCTAAAATTCTGAAAAATGTGGCATATTTTGGATCCCAACGTGGATTTTATGGAATTTTTTCAGATTTTTTTTTGCAAACTGTGGCCGTAAAAAATGAAAAACCTCAAAAAAAATCGGAAAAAATGGAGGTTTGTCAAAAATATGAAAACATGCCATTTTGCTGTTTAGTACCCTGATATAGTACGATAACAGGCAGAGTCCTCCATTTTTTCAGATTTTTTGTTGTGGGACATCATTGTCAAAAACAATAAAAACCAAATTTTTCGACGTTTCTGATGTTAGGAGGAAAGTTGCACTTGTTGGTTTTACCGCTGGTTTTTATAGACCTGGAAAAGGCCTTTGATACTGTTTGGCTTGATGGTCTCTTCTTCAAGCTAATAAAAAAGAAGTTCCCCCCTTACCTCATTAAAATGATCTGGTGCATGGTGCATAATAAAAAGTTCCAGGTCACTGAAGGTCCTAACACCTCCTGCAGAACCTTCGAAGTCCGAAATGACTTACAACAGGACGCGGTCAACTCCCCCCTACTATTTAGTATATACTTAAGCGATTTACTTGCACTTTACAACCTAAATGACGACAACCTGAAGGGTGCAATTGCCTTCGACTTTAGTCGAAGAGGTCTTGTAATTTAGTTTTTATTATTGATGGTCTATTGTCGCTAATGTAGATAAGAAGGTCTTCGGCGTAGGCAATTTCACCCATCAGGTTGTCGTCATTTAGGTTGTAAAGTGCAAGTAAATCGCTTAAGTATATACTAAATAGTAGGGGGTAGTTGACCGCACCCTGTTGTAAGCCATTTCGGACTTTGAAGGTTCTGAAAGAGGTATTAGGACCTTCAGTGACCTGGAACTTTTTATTATGCACCATGCACCCGATCATTTTAATGAGGTAAGGGGGGAACTTCTTTTTTATCAGCTTGAAGAAGAGACCATCCAGCCAAACAGTATCAAAGGCCTTTTCCAGGTCTATAAAAACCCGCGGTAAAACCAACAAGTGTAACTTTCTTCCTAACATCAGAAACGTCGAAAAAAATCGGTTTTTCTTGTTTTTGACAATGATGTCCCACAACAAAAAATCTGAAAAAATGGAGGACTCTGCCTGTTATCGTACTATATCAGGGTACTAAAGAGCAAAATGGCATGTTTTCATATTTTTGACAAACCTCCATTTTTCCGATTTTTTTGAGGTTTTTCATTTTTTACGGCCACAGTTTGCAAAAAAAAAATCTGAAAAAATTCCATAAAATCCGCCTTGGGATCCAAAATATGCCACATTTTTTCAGAATTTTAGAAAGCATCAGAGAGCGGAAAACGAGTGAAAAAGCGCTAAATCTAATTTACCCTATAACTACCCTCACGAGCAAGTTAGGGGTCTGAAATTTTGCTCACAAGGGTTTTTCTTGGTCAGCTTTCGAATGGTTAAACAGCCATTGAAAAAGCTCTAAGGGCAGTTTTGACCATCTTATTCGGCTTGGCCCTTTATAAAATATTTTTTTGTCCGTCTACCCTTAGGAAGTATTAAAAAGGGAGAATAACGAAGCTCTGGAAAAGAATTTAGGGTCATACCTTACAAAATATACTACGATGTCAGACTGTTTCAATACACTTCCGTAGGAGGTAAATAAGTGACTGCACAAGTCTTTGGGGACTACTTATGCCCAGTACTTGCATTTATATTGCAACATGCTTCTCGAATTTATTGCCGCAAGTTTTCCGACGTCGTTATAACATCTTCGTAAACTTAATTTTTTGAATAAGCAATACGATATTTTATTATACTATAGATGCAATTACCGTCACAATAGTTCTGCATTCGAGAAATATTTCAAGCACAATTTATTGTCTTTCGAAATTATTAATGACCTTTATTTTATAAGGTTGATTAAATATAAAATACTGTTACTTGAAAAATATTTTCATTTAAAAATCCAATTTTTTCTCCCAGATAACTTTATTATCGAAGCCGAGTATACTTAACTTCGGTACTCTGAAACTTTCTTAATTATGTTTCTTTATGCCATTATTCTCGGACAACAGTTTCTTACAGGATTTTATTTTTAAGCGTTTCATTGAAACCAATTTGCACGAACTTTCGCAAAAGTATTTCCAGCTTGCCAAGTTTTGTGCCAAAAGAATTAAACTATACTGAACTGAAGATATTTAATCGATGCCAAGTAGTTTTTACAATTATTTCTTCGTTACGAAGTCGTATTTTTTAATCTGAATATCAGCGGTGGTCTGAAATTTATTTGTTTTAGATAATGAATATTCTTCTCCAATTAGTTTCACCGTTCCTTTTTTGCAATCTCATTTTCCGATGAATATCGTATTACAATTCCATTGCATTTTATACATAACGACTAGGCTGCGGATTTTATGCATTTATGGAAAAAATTTGAAGGTGAAATATAAAACAATAGACCAATTTTCAAAATTTATGAATGTCAATATGCCATTTCCAAGTTATTAAAATTATTAAAGCACGAAAGAAAGAAATTCTTATTTTGCACAAAGATCCGCAATCTAGTAATATAATTGTTGGACAGCGGATTTTATGCATTCGTGACATGAATGAGTAGGTGTAAATTAAAACATTAAAAACATTAGAAGAATTTAAAAATACTGTTCGATTATTTTCAACCTATTAAACATATTAAGGAAGAAAATAAATGTCTATTGCACTCCAGTTCGTTGCAATGTAGGTAGAACATTTTTATTTTGCATAAAGTTCCACCGTCTAATAATTATTTATCTTTCATATATTCATTGTGGCGCATGAAAATTGCTTCGAACTATTTGAACTTGTAAATGAAAATGGATCATGTTAGCTCATAACAAAAATTTTATAAAAATATAATTGCGATACGTCTCGAAGAATCTTAGGAATATATTAATTAACAATCAAAATACGATTTGTGAATAAGTATACACAACCCTGTATGCTTGTTAAATTACCAAACTTAAATAACTTAAATAAATAGATTAACAAAGCTAAAACACAAAACTTTGTCGAGATTTTCTGAACCAAAAGAAAATAGGGTAAACACGATTTCTGGATCATTACCTGGAGAACATAGGGTGCGTCCGGCGTGTTACCCGGCAAATTAGTTGAAATATTTAAGAGCTTGTCCCCCTTGCAAAGCTTCAGGATGTCCAGAGGACCAGCCTCTGCCGCATTTCTAAAGAGTTCTGCAACAAAAAACAATTTTTGCGTAATTATAATAGAAACCAGCATGGAAGGTTTCTTTTACAAAAATGAACTGTAGAACGTTTTTGACAAATTTCCTAATACTCTTCGACGGAAACGGATAGCTAAAATTTTGACAAATAATAGCTAGTATATTATTACTATGATTAGCAGTAACTCGCAAAGCGTACTACAATTAATTATAATAATAATTAATTAATTTAATAACATATTACTTTTAATTAATAATAATATTTATATTTTCTATAAATTCGGATACAATAAAATACATTTAGAACGATACAGCGACATCGTACACAATTTTTTATTTGAATTCTAGTATTTTATTGATAGTAAGTATAAATGTGTAATTTGTCTGACGAAAATATTATTACTTTTATTTTATGTTTATCTGGTGAAATGTCATGTGCTAGTGCACACTCCACATTTATTATAGATAACAAAAGTAACCCGATCACGTTGAAACTCATCCTGGATCGTTGTCAAAGAATCAGTTACTAAATTTCCAATATTTCAGTAGTATAGCGTAACAATGGTCATACACACTCCATACGAGAGGAGCACGCTCTTGTTTTCTTGTAAACAACGTGACATGTTGACACGTGTAAAGTGTTATTATCAGTCGATTTGATGAAGGTACAGTTATTGTTATTCATCATTTACTATGAATAAATTTAAGAATATCGTGTACTACTTGTGAAGGTGTTATTAATTTATTATAAACCGCGATACGTGATATCGGAAAAATTGATTATGAATTTTTATAACAACGACTTTTTGAATTGTATTGACACATGGAATTTTATGGTTGTATAAAATAAATATTAATTATATTTTATATTCAAAGTTTATTGTCATCCCCGTTCACACTACTTTTGGATTACTGAAATTGTTGAAGGGATTGTTATACTTTTTATTTGACTCCTGTTTGTTGAAACCGAAGTAAACAAGTGCAAGAGTAGTTATTATGTTTTTTAAAATACACTATCATTTAACGTGTCGAGTAAACAACTTTTCTAAAACATTTTGTATGCGTTCACAAAGTGAGTTATACGTCTTCTTATAATTTTTCGTTAAAAAATATCCAGAGAAGAATGCGAACAATTATAAATTACATTTCATTTACGTTTGAAAAAAACACTTAATTGTTTGTAGAAATGGTACGTGGTAATTATATCCTTGAGAAATAATACAACCTGAGAAAAAATATGCATATGAAGCTTCGAAAATGGAGAAGCGGTACAAACATATGCCGAACAGTTTTTTAAAGAAAAGAACAAAAATGTTGTATAATTGTGATAATGAAAATTTTAAGATTGTGAAAACGGAATGAAATTAAATAATTTATGAACACACGTATGTCACGATTTTACGCATTGAAATCGCATGTGCTTCTCATTGTCAGATGAAAAATTATTAAATGTAATAAAATATAAAAATTTTTTCTGCGGTGCTTCGTATTGTAGATAATTGAATCTGAAGGTTCATTCGACATGTCTGCTAATTAACAGAAACATAATAATGGAACTGTTCATGACGTATCCACTTCTCTAAAAATTTTCCAAATTAATTATCCAAAAAATGAAGACCTGTATGAAACAATTATATTTTACATTTTTGTCGTATTTTCGTTAAAAGTAATTAACAAAAGCTATCCGTCTTTGTTTTTTAATTTTAATGTCCACAAAAATAATGGTTAAGTTGTATTTATCTGTTTAATAAACATATTTAACTAAATGACAAAACTTTCTACGTAAGCCCAATAATCAATTATTTAGCTCGGAAACCAACGCGAATTTTATACTTTAAACTTTAAATTAATTAGTTACAATAATGATGTTTAAATACACGATGCTTTTGAGAGATTAATTTTACGTATCGATATTGTAAAACAGTGTTCATTGTTCTGGGTTTTATCGAGGTTGCTTATTTAAGCTTTGATGTTAAGCAGTTTTATGCAACAACGGTGGAGAAAATTATTACATTTTCACAAGAGTATTTGGGAGAAATGTTGCAATTATCGCTTAGCAATGTTTTCAATGTTGCTTAATTCGAGTCAATTTCTATAACATCTTGCAGAAACTTGTTCGATAGTACTTCGTATATATCTGAGGAAAAGAAGATGATTATCGTTAATAACAATAACAATAAAATCTTATCCCATTGGTAATACTAATAATAATAATCTTTTAATAAAGCTTTCAATTAAAAGTGTATAACAATACATTTCTATACAGTAAAAAATGTTTTAAAGATAAAACTCATTAATATGAATTTTTAATATGTACAAGTGTATATTTAATATGAAGTTTGTTTACTCTGGTCATGCGTAGCTTGCAATAATAAAAACAAGTACTTCCAAACGCGTGATGTTTTTCTGCATTTTATGCGTCACGATATAAAACTGCATGTGAAATAATACATTTTCTACAGTGTTTTTCTAAATATACAATTCAAATTACGTTATAATCGTTTTCACTCCGCGGTCAACATTCCCGTGACACACATTATCAGGAAACAGAAAATTGAATAGCTGTGACACAAATTCAATTACAAATTACATTTTGTTGCCTTATAAACCTTTATTACAAAAAGCAATATATTTAATTTCAACTGCTTTCTTTCCCTTCTAGTTTGAGCCCTTCTTTCCATTTTTAGCTACATTGTCAAATCGCAAAACCACGCGATCATACTTCTACCAAATTGTACAGGGTATTTCAAAATTATATGTCGATATATTTTACGAAACTTTAAAGTCGTTTTTGAAGAGAACGGTGGACTTGAGACACATGGTTCCTTCGAGACTTTTGTTCGTCGCGATGAGTTCTATACGATGCAATAAAAAAACAATTTTGACCTTGGAAGAATGGTCAAGGTCAATTGTGCTGTTCATCTTTTTTAACAGATATCTACATAACAGATCACGACATATAATTTTGAAACGATTTAGATGAGAATTAGCAGAAGTGACCAGCAAAGCCATAAAATTTTAACCGATACTGTGGCAAAGATAATGACGGAGTTTAGTTGATTTTTTATCACGACTTGTAGCATTCGCGCTGTAGTTTGGACGGTGGCAAAGTTTCGTAAATGTTCGTGGCGCCTATCGCGTTGGACATGTGATTCATTTATTACATAATGGGCGTATACAAAATGAGGCTCGCGCCATAACAAACGACACATCACGTTGGAAATCAACGGGGAAGCGTTCATCCGATATCCGCCGGCCGAATACATTATTTAAATGTCGCTGCGCTGTATCCTTTCTGTTATATCGAGCGTAACGCGCGAGAACAGCATTTTATAAGTGCATGTTTTATTCATAATCGAAACAGACTGTCCAGTTACGTGCAACTCGGGTTAACGCGTGTATTATGCCGGCGAAATTACTGTCACACGGGGACACAATGCCGAAACGACAGGCATAACGTTCGTTTCCCTTCGCTTTCAGTGGATGGCTAAATGATTTAGCGCGACGAATCGCTGGAACCCCCGTACAATACGCGACATGGAATTTAAAGTAGCGAAGGGAGGACAATATACTTCACGCTTCCTCTTCCGCCTGCGAGTTTAATCTTTCAACTGCCTGAAAACTGCCAAGTGATCCGGATCCAAAAATGTATTCTACTTGCAGCGACTCACAAAAGTATTTGTACGGAAGAAAATGATTCTTTAAAATTATTTTTCCATAAACTGTTGATAATATAGGAACAAGCTTTCTTGGGACCTAGGGTAAACTGTACTATTGCTGGCACTTTCGATTTAAACGGCAAATATTAAGAATTCCTGGTATAGAAAATCATTTTTTATTGCTTCTTATTTATATTTCAAAGCAGCGTTGTAAGTTTTCATAACAGAGTTCCACATATGACTGTTAGCAACGCTGGAGGACATACAGTAAGACCGACGGCTGACCACAGTGCAGTGTAAATAGTGTTTTGTTAATATTTTCGTTACGAGTTAGTATACTTTATCGCTTTATAACTTAATTTCGGACTGTACTACAAATGTAATAAGTGCGTATATGTTTAATTATAAATCAAATAGACTGTTTGACGTTTACTTCTTACATCAGACATAACCTCAGATTTTCAGGTGCCAACGAATGGTTCATTTATTTGTATGGAAGTTTAATTAATTGGCACCTATGCCAATTACTAGATATACAGTTTTTAATTTTTAGTTAATATTCGAAAGATAAGAGCTTTGGATCTTTAAAACAAATTAGAAATATAAAAATATGAAAACGATAGATGCCGACAACAATACTGAAAATACTGTTGTTAATCTCAAGACGGAGAAGAAAGAAGAAAATTCGGAAAAGGCTGCAGTAGAAAAAAGAAGCCAGAGATCGTATCAGTCAAAACGATTGTTCCACCATGCACATCGTATAAAGATTTTCTTTTAAATAAACAAAAAAAAATTATTCGAAATTTACACAAGAGGAACATTCACCAAAAAGGAAGAGATACATTGGATGACTCATGTAAACCTTAACATATTTTTCTTTTTTTTCTTTGAGCATTATCTTCGTCTCTTAAGTTATTTCAATGTATGTATATATTAAGCTGATGATATTAGTTCAGACGTAAATTATACATTATGCAGAATTTACGCCTACATGCATATATGCAGTACAAACTATTTTCATTATTTTTCTTTATTAAGATAATAATTCCTATTAAGTTCTTCAGTGCCAATAACTGATACATGTTGTGTCAATAACTGTACCAAATGTGCCAATGACTGTACTATTTGTCTTACGATTGTTATTCACTGAATATATTTTATAATAAAAGATTTATGACTCGTTAAACTGTTTGATTTTGCTGAAAAATCTCTATTACCTTATAATAATAGCAAGTTAATCTCGTTTAAACATTTCCAAAAATGATAAAAAGATTTTTACTACGATTTTGGCTTAGGGTGCCAATCACTGTACAGTTTACCCTATATAGATACATCCTTAATTTACAAGAAAATATTTTCTTGATGTATTTATTTATTTATTTATTGAACAATTTGTGAGCTTGTTAACTCGTTCCGCATGAAAAGATACACCTTTTTATCGATGAGCTGCGCATAAGCTATTATAATTCCACTATGTTTAGCTCATTTGGACTAACGAAAATATAATATTTTTAATTACTTCAACAGTTTAATAAACTAGCCCTAAAATATCGAAGAGATTGGCTCAAGTCGTTAGTTACAATAAATTCCCAAAAATTCGTTTATTTTCGACGATTTATATCAGGCTTTCCATTTAAACTGTTACACGAGGCCCTTTAACACATTCGAGACCGGTGACGCAACTGTTGCGTCATTTAGTACTGCTACCCGGTACCCGGAGAAGCACTCTGCGTCATTGACTGATTTCAACATAGTTCCTGGATTGTAGCCGGAAATGTTATTGTATCAGTGAAGTGAACTGTACATAGAATGAGTTCCCTGAATTGTATGTGTAACGAATGGTTTATCCGTGGTATAGTAAGTGTTAGTATACTGATCTTACTTTAACATGAGTTAATTTACTATTAATTTAACAAAAAGTAAAATAATATCAATTACTGCAAAAAGTTTTGTCAAAACTTGATGGAATAGCTAGTACGCGAAGAAAATAACAAATGTAAATAACAATTACAGTACACACACCACACCTTAGTACGAAAGTAAGAAATCACTCTGCACTAGAAACACGTGTAGCAAAACATATTTTATATGAATTATAACCTCGTCATTCTCAATCATAGATAATTACAGTGACTCCCACTAATATTCGGACTCTTAAAAAGACGTTAACTTTTTTAATCTACGACCATACAACTTGGATTTTTTTGAGAAGTTAGAACAATCGGGTTTGTTACGTAACGTGAAAAGAATTTTTGAAAAAATTACAATTGCTCGGAATTGCAGAGAAAATACTAAAAGTTATGTTTTACAACTTTTTTCTGTGGGCTCACATTGAAAATGTAGAAAACACGTTTCGTAGATCTGTATCAATTAAGCATATTCTGAAAATTTCATTAAAATCGGTCAACGTTGCAATGAGCTACAAACGTTTAAAGATGGTAGAAATTGCAATTTTTCACGATTTTCAGCCTCTAATTGCAATAAATCTAAGGATTCATACATCTTTCAATGCCTGTCGTATTTTTTCACATCAACCGATTTCGATGAAACTTTTACAATGCATATAATTGACACAGATCTAAAAAACATATTTTTTAAAATTTTTAATATAGACCCATATAAAAAAGTTGTGAAATATAACTTTTAGTATTTTCTCTACAATTCCGACAAATTGCAATTTTTGAAAAAATTTCTTTTCACATAATGTAGTAAAGTAATTGCTCTAACTTCTCAAAGAAATTCAAATCGTATGGTGCAATATCAAAAAGGTTATCGTTTTTTTTTAAGAGCGTCCGAATATTAATGAAAGTCACTGTATATGACAGAAAGAATCTTCAGGCTCGATCTACAGGGTGTCCGGCTCGGCGGCACGTTCCACTGAGCGTAGCGTTGGCGTCGCGCTGCGGTGGAGCAGTGAACAAGAGAAGGACCAGAAATTGATTTAATTAAAACTCACTCATTCAGCCGTAAATGCACTTGCTGCTTCGAACTGCGAGTCACAGAGCTGTTGGGAGACGTAAGGGACGTACTGTCAGGACTACGATGCGGAATTGCACTTTCACTTTCGTATCGATAAATTAGTCCTATGTTTATTTCACAGAGATGCAGCGAAATTTGTCCACACTCGATCATTGTTCACAATTGTCAACACGTAGCTATGTACTAACAACAGTTGAAATATCACGTGTATCGGAGCACAAATCCCAACAGTCAGATAATGTGAACACTACACTGCAGATTTCATGCAATCATAACAACAATGAGTAGGTGCATTTTAAAACAGTAGAGAAATTAAAATAATTTTTAAACACCAATGTATTACTTTCAATTTGCTAAAATCAGTAAAAAGTAAGAATCAAAGGTTTGGTTCCTAACCCTTGCAATAGCAACAGCCAACTTTTATGTTGCATAACAATCCGCAGTCTAGTGATTAGTTTAAATATCACGATTAAAAACAAACGTATTAACAAAAACAACGTGTGAACTTCGAATTAACACTTCTTTGGAGATGTTCTCTCTACCGCGGTTCGAACGACACTGATTTTACGCAAGCTTTTTCTGAAGAGTTTAGAGCGAGGGGTGCATTATGCATTGCGATAGACGGGGTGGTGAGACAAAAAAAAAAAGGACACGAGAGAGACCGCTGTAAGACTAGAATTTATGGCAATCACATGTTTCGGTTTTTTCCCTGCAAATTGGTACGCGGAGTCAATGGGTAACAGTTCGAAAAAAAGTGTGTCCTTTTAGAAAAATTCTTAAGGGAGGTATAGGACAATAGAGTTCTATATTTCTACCTCTTGCTGGGTAAAAAGACAGACCTTTTTTTCGAACAATCTGCGTACCAATCTGCAGGAAAAAAAACCGAAACATGTGATTGCCATAAATTCTAGTCTTAAAGCGGTTCCTCTCGTGTCCTGTTTTTTGTCCTTCTATTGTTCACCGCTTCACCGCGGCGCGACGCAACGCTTCGCTCAGTGGAACCTGCGCCGAGCTGGACCCTTCCCGCCTTCGCGCAGCGTGGCCGCGCTCCGATTGGTCCGCGTTTTTCGTTAATAACTCCTTAACAATGCCGAGGTGGACATTTTTGCAAATGAATATGTCACTTCAAATGACCTCGGGAACCGCCTTTTTCAAGGTTGGACGACATTTTTGGGACACCCTGTGTACAGTTGTCAGAAATTAATTGAAGTCTTCTTCAACTAGTATTAGTTTGAAAATGGTCATTCACTGGTACTCGGTCACTTACCGGTACACTCGCCTATAGCAAATAAATCGAAACTTGTTCTCCAGAGTCTCGTTAGTCTCTGTATCAGTCCGTTACAAGTTACAACTGTTAAGGCAGAGTATCGAAGAGACTCCACGATACGGGTGAAAAAAAAGGTACCCGCTCAATGAAAGGATTCCATTGAATGATGATCGGTAGACTAAAGTCTATAAATTGAACGTTGAACAAACTTGCGGGGCATAATGAACTAACAACGTGAATTAAGAACAACCGTATAAATCTCGGGCCGGTGGAAATAAAATTACCATTTAACAACCAAGCCACGCAAGCTATCCCATTTGGAGGGTAACGCAACTTGGCGAAGCGTTGATGAATGCCGCGTGTAGACGGGGAGCGGAAAATATTCTTGGCGCAATATTATAGAGGATTAACACGTTCCTCAATGAGTAATGGTAGCGCGAACGCGGCCGCTCTGGCAACAATTAATCATCAGTTCGTAGATGCACGGTGTATAATGTAGATTTATTCCCGCAATAAACCGATACATGTTGCTACGCCCGAGCTGCAAATAATAAACGAGAAATTAGTGAACACTGCAGGTAACTAAATAATAGTTGCAGCTGTCGTAAACGCGATCATCATCCCGCGTTTATTCACGGAGCCATTCCAGCATCATGAAAATGATCAAATCGTAGAAAGGGGTCAGCTTATATTAAGACTGATGTCGTCGGAACAATATGCTATCTGCTTCGCCGTTCATCCTTTGTACGATTCAAAGCCTTTTCAAGAATTTTCATATTAATTTAATTCTGCAAAATGGTCCCTGCATTTCCAGTGTTCGTAATAATGCCGCTTTCACAATGAAATTTGCCGGGGCAGTTCAAAGCTTAAATCTGTGATACAGGTACACGTTCCGTTTATTTATCGAACAGTTTTACCATTACGAAAAGTTAAATTTAGCATATAAGCATATAATTCATGTGTATATATATAATTATTTTGACAAGTTTATCGAGCAAATAATTTATTAACACGTGACACAAACATTCAGTTTAGGAGTTTAATATGTTTGTTTAAAAACTGTTCATGTTTCTAATAGTCTTCCATGTTTCGATTCAATATTCTATTTTCTCATACACACTCTATTTTTTAATGATTTTTTTACTTCATGGATAGTAGATGTAGTATTATAGTGATAAAGTAATCATTTCCAAGTGATTAATAGCAACTGAAAAGAAATGAGAAATTTATTTGTTTTATAAAAGAAATGTAAATATTCATAATTAAAGTGCAGGTACAATATTAAAATATTACCTGTTACAAAAAGTAATAAATGTGATGAAGAAACTTTTACATTGAAATTGATTTTGATTAATGAGACATAAAAATTGATCTACATATGCTTGAATAATATTCAGTAAATTGGTCTGACTACAGCCGGTTACTTCCACTAGTTCCAATGCTTTGAAAAGAAATGATTCATTTGTCCAATTATTTTCTATAAGCAATATTATGTGATCACACTGTTTATTTTACGTACATATGAAAAAAACAAGTAGTGAACCACAAAATATTGAAAATATCAAAACATTTTCTCGATTACATTACTCCTGACTTATTAAAATTATTAAGAAAATAAATAAATGTTAGCTCCTGTTGCTAGCAATCGATGCATAACATTTTTAGTTTCCATAAAAATCTGCAGTTTGGTGATCATTCATTAGTGATCCATGCAAGTAGAAACAGAGGACAATAGGCAGACACGATAGCGAGTCAATTCAAAAGCACGCATGTTTAATATATTCTTTACATCTTTACTTGATGCAAATTATATAAATGTTATACACTTTTTATAATAAGAAATCTGAAATTTTAACTAATGGTCATGAATGTTTATCACCGCAATTGAAATTTTGAATTACATCTATTCTAAGTACTCGATGCAAATTACACAAATGTTATACAATTTGTTATAATTAGTCTGCGGATTTTGTACATTAAATACATTAAACAGTAGAAAGATTAAAATAGTTTAAGAATATCAACACTATTGTTACGACACAATGAAACCAGAGGAAAATAAATTCCTATTTGCCTTGTAAATTTTGTCTCGACATTAATGCAAACAATTTTCATTTTGCATAAAGACCCGCAGTCTAGTTATGATAAAGCACCTGAAACTTTAACTACGACTGTTCATACCATGTATCTATGCTTGTCACCGGAAGAGCAATTTTAAATCGCGCCAGTTTGAAAACACGGAATTCTTTTTCCCGTGGGTATATCATGGCGCCTCCGCAGTACCAACTTGAATAATATATTAATTATCGATTCGACGCCACGGAATGTCGGCTGTGAGTCTCCCTTATATCCGGAAGATTCATGATTCCCGGTGAAAAATGAGTTTCCCCGCGGACGTCATACAAGGACCATTTATAAAATTCAGCTGTTGCTTTTTCATTTTTCCGCGCGTCCAACAGTTTTTGCGCTCGTGCATTTACGATGAGACGGGACGCGCGGACGTAAAGAGGACCGAGGCGGTTTTAATTAAATTTCCTTTGCTTGATTTCGAGACCGAACGCGCGCGCTCGTTCCTGGAATAAACAATTTTACGTTACGGAATATATGTATGTATACACGCAGTTTATTCCGTTGCTGTATATCTACCATCGATCTGTGAACGATGGGGGACGACTGCGCGAACAGATTCCTTCTTCGACACGCCCCCTCACAATTTGTTCACTGGCAAATATAAAATAAAATATAGCAAACCTTCTGCTCTTTTGTTGGGAAAATCCTCCAGTGACCTGTTTCGCCGGCTCAAACCGAATTGAAATCGAAGAAAAGCGGATTGACGGAAAAGCGGAAAATTCTCGGAAAAACATTTTCATTCGCATTTTTTTTATCCACCCTCACCCCATCTGGCATTCATTTAGAAAATTACGCAGAAAGCGCGGATGCGCGTCACGACCGTAAAAACGTCTCCCATCATAATAAATCTATGGGAACTGTCGATCAAAATCATTAATGAGTGCACCATATTGTTTGAGAGGGAACGTGCTTTCGCAACGAATTTTCATTGGATTGATAAACAAATTTTCATTGCAATGTGAAAATACATTTACAGTGGGTGTACAAAGTATTCGTACACCTTTTGAAAACGAATAACTTTTTCAAAATTCGACAACACAGCTTGAGTTTTTTTGAAACGTTAAAAGGATTAGTTTACTAGCTAATGTGTAAATAATTTTTTTTTTTATTGTTATTGGTCGCAATTGCGAAGGAAAACGTAAAGGTCATGATTTTAAAATTTTTTATCTCGATAATGTGCATTTGGTAGGTATAAGTAAGTTACATATATGTATACATGTACAATGTTTCATCGAAATCGATCAAGGTTGTTATGAAATATAAATGATTGAAAATAGCAAAAATTGTAAGAATCCGCGATTTAAATGATTCGCAAACCCTAAATTCAAAGATTTTTACATGTTACAATGCCCATAGCATTTTTATGCGTCAACCGATTTCAATGAAAGTTTGTACATGTATATAACGTACTTAGATTTACAAAATACATGTTTGAAATTTTCATTACAGGCACAGAATTAAAAAATCATAACCTTTACTTTTCCGTTTGCAATTGCGACCAATAACAATAATAAAAAAACATTATTTACACATTAGCTAGTTTACTAATCCTTTTAACGTCTCAAAAAAAACTCAAGCTGTTGAGTCGAATTTTGAAAAAGTTATTCGTTTTCAAAAGGTGTACGAATACTTTGTACACTCACTCAATGTAAATCTTAATGTGTACTATCATTTTGTCCCATAGCTCTGTATATATATGGTTTTCATTTCATATTTGCGAGAGCGTGCAATATCATGCACGTAATGTATGTAAATAAAAATACGTGTATGTAAAAACTTGTTCGGTGCGAAAAAAATCTGATATTTTTAACGCTGTCCTTTTTCTATGACATTTATTCTGAACCTGGTTTTCTAATAAAATTCCCCGCGACAATGATTTTCTATTTTTACACGTGAGGGAAAACTTTGATTCGACGGGACGCAACGGAACAAGTTCCGAGACAATAATTGCATCAACGGGTTAATTACAACCCTTCGAGCGTCTCTGTCGCTGGGACCCCTACCGCGCTACTGCGTCAGAGGACACGATGATGCTTATTCACCGCAAAACTTTCCGAGCGAGAAGAAGAACGATCGCCGCGTCGCGTCGCGCCGCGTCGCGCCGCGCCGGCCGTAATAAAAGATTATTTCCCGCCGTCAATAATGCCTCGTTCAAATTACTAAATCAAATATTAGCACACCGATCGGCCGCCGTTTGAATTGCCTACGAAAGGGGTTCCGGTGAGTTACGCCAATTTCGAATGGCGGAAAAAAAACCGGCGAGAGAGAGAGAGACCCGTGCGAAAGCGTAGAGAACAATGGGGTCTTGAATTAGAATCGGGGACGTGAGCGGAGGTCAAAAGGTGCAGGCCGTGGTTTACAAGCTATAAAATTCAAACGCGCCGTGCGCAATCGTTTGTCGAGTAAACTTTTTTAATTGACTCGAGGGGTGGTAACGTCGAGGCCTCGCGGAAACCAATCGAAATGCTTTTCTGAAACTGTTAGTTGTTACAATCTCTCTTACAAAATGGCACACCTATGATTTTAGCGAATATCGCCAGGAATTGGGGATTTTTATGGAAAATCAAATGTTTGTGCATCGATTTCAAGCGGACCTAGGTAAAAATATTTGAAACAGTATTGGAAATAGTTAATGAAATACTCTTGTTTGTATGAAATAATGTTTCAAGATTTATTTGACGTCGTTGAGATAAGTACATGTTATTTATGTTGTGGTAATGAAATTAATTGAAATAATATTTTCTGAAGATGAACTGGAAATAATTATTTGAAATAGCATTTCGTGTATGAAAATTTCTATTAATTATTTGGAATCTATTTCTTACGATTAATATTTATTATTTTTATATAACTAAAATGTATTTTTCGCATACCAGTTCCGCATAGTTTGCGAAACAGTATTTTTATCAACTGTACTAGGTAGTAATAAATGCTTCAGAATATTGTCCGCTATATAATTATTTAAATTACACAATTTGTAATAATTATACTGTCTTCATAATGCTATTAGTGGACTGCGGATTTTATTCGTTTATGACAAGAGTAAGTAGAAGAAAGACAAAACAGTAAAAACATTAGAAAACTTTAATGAGAGCAACAAGTGATTTTTCTATTTTAATTTATATTATAGATTTCTAATATATTATTATTTGATATTCTAATATATTATTCTGGTAGAATATCGAAATTTCATTACTAGAATCGACGTCGTATTCGAATTTATGGACTTCGCTTCAGTATTATAAATTTTAGTATTTTTGTGTCAGTCAAAGAATTAAGAATACTGTTACTTATTATTTTCAATCTATTAAACCTACCAGGAAAGGAAATAGCTGTATACCCCAGTTTGCTGTAATTGAGATAGAACATTCCCGTTTTGCATAAATATCAGCTGTCTAGTTGTTAGGTATTCTATACCCTGTGGACTACCTTTATAAGTACATATTTAGATCATTCATGACCCACCAATATGGCTGTCATCCATATTCGCTCGATGCGCACAATTGGGGACTACATGTCACCTGAATTCTGATGACATGGAAGTGACAACGTGCTAATACCTTCGGGATGGCTCTGTCAACTCGAACTAGACCTCGATATACAATCGATCAAAAACATAATGTATTTGCACAGTTTGTTGGATATGAAGAAGTAGCAGATTAATGTAATTACACTGTCGAATGTTTTGGTATGCACAAAAACAACAGGCTCAATTATAAATGTTTGTAATTTACCAAAAATAATGAGGGGTAATCAATCAGTAAGGCATAAAACAAACTACTTATTTAAAATTTTTTAAATCTTGTTATGTATTATTACTAGACTGCGGATTTTATGCATTTATGATAAACAATTTAAAACAGTGGTTATATTAAAAAGATTTAAGGACATCAGTGTATTAGTTTCAGTTTAATAAGGTAATTAAATTTTTCATTTGCTTCCTGTGTCTTGAATCAATGCAAACTTTTTTTATTATAACGAACATTAATGATATCTCTATTCTATGCTTATTATGACGAAATTTCTAGTTGATAAATTGAACTTGTTCCTCATCTTAATTTTCATAAAATATGCCATGAAATTTAAAGGTTCCATAGATATATGCAGTTTAATTATTACTAATAATGAGTTAATAATACATTTTTATCAAAGGTCAAGAAACATATTTTCTATCAATAGATTAACGTTTTAAACCCTGGCCTTACAAGAGTCTACTAAATCTTTTTTTTTCAATTATCTTTTATGTATACACGACATGCGAGGTAAGTTACCAATCGATAATGAAGTTGGTTATTTAAATAATTACACAAACAATTACGCAAACAGGCGGAAGATTATAACCATTATAATTACAAGTCATTATGCATGAACGATTGGAAATGATTAAGCTTTTGCATACACCTAATACAAATGTATTTTGTTGTTATCAATACGTAGCCATTAGACTAAGTGGTATACAATACATCCAAACTGTATTTTTCATGCAGAACATTATTAACGTCAACGTAGTTCTAATTATGGTAGTTATGAAAGAAATCATAAGGCAATGGGTTAAATAACTATACAGCAGTGCACGGTTTTTACACCACCTGTTTCACAAGAACTGCATGGCTCGACAAAGTGAGAATATAGATATAACGAACAAAATTACATGTTATTTTATTATTCGGTGATTTTTACCATTTTTAATCGTTTACAACTCATAAACCAGTTGATCAATTCCCATTTTCAGCATAAACTTATATGAACCTCAAAACACTTTTTTTCCTATTTCGTTACAAGTGCAAATGAGAAAATTGTGAAAAGCAACTTTCACTATTTTTTTTTTCGTAATTCAGACTAACAATAACCGCAATTCTTCAAAAATTTGCATCACATATCATCTAGCAAACTAATCCATTTAGTTTAGTTTAAAAGTCGTTTGGCCCATTTATAAAAAAACTTATTCCGGTTGTAAGTGTGTGCCATCAATTATGAGACTAACTGTATACATTCGAATGAGCATAACGGTGAGCCTATTCCTCACTTCCAGTTTCATGTCCTCATAAAAAATATTTCGAAAATAATGTACGAATAATAACAACGCGTAATATGGTCAACTAGTGGAACAATTACCGTATAGTAGCCAAGGGTTAATCGTGCACTACTGCACTGGGATTGGACGCTAGAACAAATTGTCCCTTTCAAAGTAGCCGGTCCGTAAACAGAGAACATTTCGGGAACAAGGGTTCCCGGTGCACGTCCTCCAACAATGTCAGTACAGAGATCTCTGTTCGCAGAGTTGTCGACAACGTGCTCCCAACATGGCTGCAGAGGAGCCAATGCGAAGCACGGTAGTCGTCGGTGATTCACCTAAAACGGGGTTAAATTGCCGTAAAACGGTGAACGCTTTCGGTCCGGCCACGGGTCACACCCGGTGGGTACCACTTGGGCCACTTCGATATTACATGGTTTCCTCTGTACCCTCTGTACCTGGTGTACTCTCTTTGATCAGCCCCCCCACCAACCCTGGGCAAAGTATCCCTCCTATCCCCACTCCTCCCCCGAATCCTCCCACCGATTCGGTCTCTCCCACGCCCCCAGCCGAGTTGATAGGTGTCGTGGTCGTACCGAAAGTAAAGTTAGCCGGTTGGAGAAATCAAAGTGGTCTTGTTCCTACCTTCTATCGTATCGTTCGTCCGCTTACACGAGAGGTGTGAACACGCGAGGCTCGCGTAAGCGAGAAGAGAGAGAGCAGTGTGTCTTGGCGGCTGTGGCTTTTACGGGCGACGACGCGACGTGTTCGTCGTCCTGGCTCACACGACGACGCGACGCGCGGCTCCGTACGAAACGAAACGAACGGGGTGGCACATATACAGAGAGCCGAAAGAAGGGGGAGAGGCTATCTTCCGACCATCCATTGGCTCTAATAGGATAATGAAACGTGAATCATGGATGTACGGCGGACGATTATATTTTTATTGTGACCCACGCTCAATTTATTCATTATTTTGTTGAGGCCAATATCATTGGTACGAGGTGTAGGAAGCCATTGCTGGTCGGAAAGCATCACTCGAGAGTTCCTACGGCATACGAACCCGTACTATTATTATTTTTTATTATGCGCCCCTCGAATTAGAAAATCAACCTCTATACAGGGTGTCGCGTTCAGCGTTCGAAACGGTATTCGGAAAAGCGAATCAAAGTCGCTCCGTTTCAAGGATGACGTTTTCAGGTCATCGGTAGAGTGCGGATCTTCGTGCAAAATAAAATTAGGAATGTCCTACTTTTTCAATTATTTTCGTGTATCGTTACTCTCCGTTCTCCTAAATTATTCGAAAAACTGTTTCAAATCCAACTTGTTCTGTATCAAAGAGGATGTCTCGCGATGGCCATCAGGTTTGTTTGGATCGTTTTCGAGATCTCAAGGTGACCTTTGGTTTTTCGAATGGAATGTTATTGTTTACCTAGGATTATAGTCAGTTCCCTCACGAATTCGTCGACCTGAATATGTTGGTGTTTCAAGGTCATCCAAGGTCATTTATTGCTGTTCGAATCTTACATAGGTTGAACGTCCTTGTTTCGTCGGTTTGAACATATGCGTGACGCGAAATCAAAATTTTAGTTTTGTTTACAAAGATACAGTGGATGGTGAAATTATTAGAGCCACGATATGAAAAACATATTTCGTAGTTGACGACGTTACTGCGCGTAGAGACACAACAATTATATTTTATTCCTTGACTCGCGGTGGAAATGTTTTACGGGATGGACAGTTACAAGTTCGGCGTGTAGTCGGAGAATCAATAACTACTACAACGAAGTTAATCGATATCACTTCGAGCTACACGAAACGACTATTTTCAGCAGTCACCAAGGGATTCGTTACGGGGAAACCGATGCTTTTCCAATACTCCAGCCCTCTGTGGCCTCTCCCTTTGAAAAATGAAGTAACCGGCGCAGTCTATCTCGCGGAGCGACCATTCCGAATCCATCGGAATGTCCCGGAAACGGCCGTTCGACCACCGTCAATTTCGGTACGCTCGATTTCCGCTCGCAATCGCCATCCCGTCGAAAGTTCATTCGGTCTCGCCTGGTTCGGTGTTACGGAAAAATCGACGCTGATTGTGCGCCACGGAAACTTACGCAGGAGTGGTTTTATTTTCGGTACGGCTGCGCCCTTCGCGCGCACGCGGAATTTCCACCGAGCCTGGTCGAAAATACAGTGAAGGACATTTCTGCAAGGACACTACTGTTTTCAATAGAAAATATTGAGGGGGTATTCGGAAAAAATCGATTTTTTCTTTTTTGTATACAATAGTGAACTAATTGTTCCGACTTCTAAAAATAATCCAAGTCGTGTAGTCCAATATTGAAAAAGTTATCGTGCTTTTAAAAATGTTCGAATTTCGGCTGACTGTACGTCTTCGTAAATCGTAGTGTCCTTATAGAAAAGTCATCCATCGTACAGGGTGTAAATTATTTCTGTGCAGGGCGCAAAATTATCTTCAGAAGGTCAACCATCTTTTTCGATGGCATCGTATTCTATTCATCGCAAGGATAAAAATGCAAAAGGAAGCATCCGTCAAAAACCAATCGTTCTCTTAAAAAATTATGTTAAAGTTTTTCTTTATCAAACTGATTTTACTTATATTTTCTCAGTCAGATGGATTTTATATGTATAGCGTGCTATTGTTGAAGCCGTTGGAAATTATTTCTTTACGGGTGAAATATATCGAAAATATAATATTGTTACTAGGGCTGTTACTTTCCCTCGAAGATCGAATATTTCGAAGCTTCGATTTCAGAAACTTCGAAGGTGATGAGAATCGAAGTTTTGAATTTCGAACCTTTGTAGTAAATTATTAGAAGATTCAAAAAAACGGAGCTTCGAAGCTTTAAACTTCGAAATTTCGCTGTTAAGTTATATTTGATACAATTACAGTGAGTGTAAAAAGTGGTTGGACACTCCTACATTTCGAAAAAAATACGCTCCTACCACGGTCAAAGGACCGGTTTTTTGTTTCATAGTTATTGCAATTATAAAAACACTTTCATAGGAAATGACTGAATTGATTTCTTCATTTAAGCACATATTATAATGAAAACCGTACAAAGTTTAAGTAAATTCAATCTTCACACTTCTGTACCTGCAAGCCGAAACTTCAAACTGTTATATCACATCATGGAAATACCAGACAAAAAAATGTTTTAGACAAAATTTATTTGTTTTTTCCTATAGAATCTAAATATGTAACGTTTTATAGGGGTTCCATTTAAAGTTATAAAGGTACCCTAAAGGGGAAGGGGGGCCACTTCACGTTTATGTAGTTAAAAAAAGCCCTTCAGGTCCATGCAATTTAAGACCAAAAACTTTAAAATTGATGGCACAGTTTTCGAGATATTAAGCTGTTAAGAGTTATGTGGGTCACCCTGTATATCATATTAAAATAAAACTAAACAATATTTAACCAACCACGCTTTTTATCTTTTTAATGAGTGAAATATGACGTAACGAAAAACAAAATTGTTGACCTTTTGACCTTGAATCAATTTCGCGACATATAATTTCAATATTAGAGAAAAAATATATTGTTATCGCGAAATGCCTTAATGAATTTACGCGAGCAAAGTCGGAGCCGCGAGCTTTTGTTTCTGCGAAACACGTTCCAAACGTTAGATGCACTCCACCGTTCGGAAGAATTAGCAGCATTAATGCGCTCCCGGGAACAATTAGGAAGTTCTGAATAACAAAAGCTGACCCCGTCCCCGGTAAATTAGAAATATTATTAATTCAATGGAAAAATATTTTCACTGAGCTGAATACTTCTCGTCGCTCTTGGCAAGAAGATTTCAGGAATTGTTGGAAATTTTAATGTCTCTGCTTTCCGGAATAGGAAAGCGTGTTATTTAGATTCGCGTAACACGGGCACGACCAGATTCTGCAATGGGGATATTATCATTTGTGTAATTGCTGGTACGACCTCGCGGCACCGTTTTTATATTATAATGCTCGCGCGCTTTAATGTGAACGGACCATTAGTCGCTGAAGTATTATAAGTACGGAGTAAATGTTTAAATGTCGAATTCAAACCAACTTCTATATTATTAAATTTTATTAACAGATTCTTAAAAATTGAAATATGCTGAAAAATTCATATAATTGTTAATTTAATTGCATATAATAAATTCGTAGAAATCTGACTGTGGTGATAATAAATGCTCACAAAAAACAATTATCATTTCAAGAATTGTAAAATAAGAAATGTCTAAGTGTTAGTTTAAAAATGTGCATTTTGGTTTTGTTTGTTTTGCATTATTGACTGTTTATATTCTCCTATAAGCTGATAAAATTACCTTTAACCTATTATAATAAATCCAAGTATACAAAATATCATTTTCCGGGCTGTTAAAACAGTCTCTTGGGAACAGAATATGAGCGATAACTACTGCAAATATTTGTTCCAATTTCGTAAAAATAGCACCGAGTTGTTTACTTTCGATGTATGAACGTTAAATTTGAGCATAAGCTGCGAGCACACGAACTTGATCACAAAACACTCTTGTAACTTTTTTTCTCATGTTCTTCATCCTGTTACTGAGCATCAGCATAAAATTTAAAACAAATACTTCAAAAATTCTGAAGTTTAATAAGATATCAATAAAAATAGCAAGCATAATAGCTCCTCACGAAAGTACTGGCATACTTACATTTGTAATCTTTTGTAGAGAAAACATGAAACGCTAAACCAAAAGATTGAAAAAAGTTTATTTCATTTAGTAAATATGTCAAATACGAATTACTGAATATTAGCTATCTGTCACAATGCTAATCTTTCAATAAAAAGAACCTGAAGGAAACAGCTGGGTGTAATCGAATCTCTTTTATGTAATTCTGCGAGGATCCTTTTGGAAAAAAGATGCTGTGAGACAGGCCATTCTCGTTTCTCGCGAGATAGAAAGACTGTGTTCAATCTTTCTACTGTCGACATGTATTGAAGGCCCGAGGTCGAAGTAAGGGATGTTCGCGGAACGCTCGGATTGATTTGCAGGCGGGGTTACACGAAGCTAACCTCACCTCCCTAATCGATACATTTGTACCTGAATAGTTGGTTCATTGCACCAGGTAGGCCCATAAACACGTACGGACAACGCGCACGGTGTACTTCAATTGAACGAATGTGACATCGTTTCACTACTGCTCAGAACAAACAGATTTTCGAATTTACGCAACCATAAATACGAACATCCCTCACTAGGGGTTCTAGCCACTTCAATTAGGATGAACCTTATGTAATATGTAGGCTGCGGATGTTTATGCAAAATAAACATTAACTCATTAAGTTGTAAGAAATGCAGCGATACTCTTAACACTATGTTTACGGAGCACTAAAAGCGGTTATTTTGGATTATTTTATAAAAATAACAAAAATAATAAAAAACTAAATTAAACAATTTAGAACTCGCCATTTTCACGGGTCCCGTAAATCTAGTGTTAAATTCTTGTAATCTTTTATTATTTAAAATTACACCCACCCCTTTTCTCCATAAATGCATAAAATCTATAAAAGGAAGCACAATATTTTCGGCACGCTCTGTATAACCACTAATTTTTAATTTCTTAATTTTTTAATTCTTCTAATGTTTTTACTGTTTCAAATTACACCTTCCCATTTCCGTCAGAAATGCATAAAATCCCCTGTGTAATTATAGACTCTCTGGTATGAACTAATGACAAAGATCAGGTTGAAATTAATCTGCGAACAATTTCTGAACAGCATTGTTTCACCAAGATTTGTTTCATTCTACGCGCAATTGTACGAACTCCTGATATTCGAATTGAATAGACAAGGTCATAATTGGATAAGCGATAGCAATTTCTTTGAGTGTTTTCCAGAACAGAATAGAAGTTTACACCGCTAATTATTCAGCATAATCCGTGATGCGCGCACGTGGAGAGCAGCATAGAAATCCTGAGATGGTACAAGCCGAGATGCACTTCAGTTCTAATTTCATGGAAATTGCTATCTTCATAATCTAGATACACCATTTAATAGTATGTACTTCCTGCAGAAAACTTTGTAATTCACAAATTCTCTCATCAAAATAGTAATGATGTCCTAGAGTGAATTTCTGTTTAATACTTCTGTTCAAATGTTACTTATAAATTACAAATAAATATTTTTAGTGTAAAAATGAAGAGATTAAATGTTGGTACCCCTTAGCCAAAACGAAGACTATTCAAGATAAAAGAGTAATTTCAAATATTTGAATTTGTATAATTGCAGACTTAACATAATTTTGCAAATTCGAACGAAGTATCTATAATAAAATAGGGTCCTCGCAAAATTGAAATTCGAGTGCACGAATGTTAAGACTACAATCTTTAAAATTAATGCCAGAAATGAACTTTGTATTAAATGAACTAAAATTTAATGAGCTTTAAATTTTGTGGAGTAGTTTATTGCGAGACTGATCACTACCGAACTTTCGTGCATCGCTCGCGTCAATTTAACTCGTAAACAAGTGTTTGATTTTAATTACATTTCCGTTCGATAGAAACAAATTAATTAATTTAATGTTCATATATATTACGATCTATTAAAGAGTAAATACATTCCTATAATTAGAAATCAATATTTAGATAGACATTTATAGTTACCACAGATTAATTTCGGCTCATGAATTTCGATTGACTAGTAATCATTTTTGGCCAAATATTTCAATTGACGATATAATTAGTTGCTTTGTGTTCTAAATTAATCTTTGGCATAAAGGGAGAGAGCATTAAGGTTAATCGTTTCTATCAACGATTAATTCATCTTTTCACATTATTTTCACATCACTAAAAACGATAGATAAACAATCCAACATATTTAATTAATGTAAATTTTATATTGTAATTCTTATACATAAAATCATTAGAATGATTTAGTTCTAGCTAGATTTAATTTACAATGAATGTTTAGGATTTCATAGAGCACGAATTGATTAACCAAATAGGTTTAATTGCCAATTAAATAGAACAAATCCATGTTTCCAATTTAACTAATATAAAAATGTCATTACACGAATATAACATTTATTGAAATTCGTTGTAAAAATTCATTTAGAATCTCACCGAACAAGAAAAACACTAACAATGTCAAAGATTAACATGCAAACGAAAATATTCCTCTATTATACTTTTGTGAACAATTTTTCTACAAAATTTCGAAACAGTTGCGATAACAAAAGGTCACTATGAATTGTTCACACAATTAAAAGTCAGCCATGGTAGAGTCAGAAATTTTCGCTTACAATATATCCATACAATCGTCAGCGTTTCGAGGATAGACAAATGAAAAAAGTGCTTGTGGATCTTGTTAATTAAAACCGTTGTTAGCAGCCCGAAAACAGTTTTGATATGAAGCTTGCGTAAAAAATATTTTGTTTAACGCAGCAGATAAAGAAATACATGGAGGCAATAAAGTTCTGTTACATCAGAAAGACGTAGAAACAAAAAATATCGGAGAATTCACGTATGGGGAGAGAAAGTAATCGATATTTAGACAGCTAGATGAAATCGTTTGTTAATATTCAATGACAGTAGCATGACGTTTTAGGTGCCACAATAATTTAGCAATCTGGTAATTGCTGTGAAATCGATACCACGATATTGGCCGGACAGTTACCAATTTCTACGAGTGACACAACGACACTGACAACCATATGTATAATTAACGATTCGTTAGCCGGAATTAAACATGGGGATCATAAAGTTGTGGTATCGTGCGGATATTGGAACGATCAGCGACACGCAAGAAGCTAATAAGGAAAATACAATTTTCCGTGTTGTTTTCGTCAATTTAAATGCGCATATTGATGATGGTATGGTTTCAAATTTCAATACCGCTTGATAATTGTGCACAGGACACGTGGCTAATTACGAGCGGCCGATATTTGCTGCCAGATAATTAGGGTAATCCTGTTTATTGATAATGCACTCCAAAGAAATACGAAATTATGCAGATAATTATATCACTGTCAGGAGAGATATTATTGAATTCTGTAACAGCTTTTAATAACGTGACGAGTGTAATAAAGTTTAATGCAAAATAGAACAATCTTTATTAACCATTTGCGGGCGAATATCTTCTGAAACATTAAAAATATTGTTCTTAGAGAATTAGATCATAAGTCAAAGGCTTACACAGTGGTATCAAATAGAAATATATATACTGGGCATGTGATATTTAAATAATTATATTAATTGTTTGTACATCTCAAAGATAGCCGCGAATGACGCGCGACGCTGAGCACATACCAATATGGCGGCGGTTTTGCCTGTCAAAGTCGTATAAAATTGCTCAACCTTACACGCGTATAACTTTTAAACCAGTGAATGCCTAACATTGAAACTTGGAATTTTGGAATTGTCTGATCATAATCTACGGAATCGTATAAAAAAAAGTTAAAAATTTCTGGGTCCCGAAAGTGAAGTTTAGCCAATGTAGTAGTAGGTACAGTTTTCTGCGATTATCTCGGAAACTGGAAGAGACCGCCTATTAAATGTATAGGTAAAAGTTGTTCGAAATGTCTAACTGCATATTTAAATTTCATTAAAATCGGAGGACTGCTTTGTAAATAATTACCAAGTTTCATTTCATATTTCCGTCTTTTTCGTTCGTGTCAAATGATCTGCAACTCGTGCCACGAATTCGACAGCAGTCTGTGAAAGCCATGATACGAAGAAAGTTAATCACGAGGCAATATTTGGAATCGCGATCCAATTCGGCCGCGAATAGCCGGTAAGAGACGCACGAAAATTTTCGGTTAACCACACGGACATAATGACTTCAGAGTAATCGAGAGACCCGAAAATACTTTCGAGCTGCGCGGCCCCGTTTCCGGCTTGGTATTCCTCAGAGAGGAAATTTCGCGATGCTGGCTGGCCAATAAGGGTCAATTTAGCCTGCAAACGGTATCGATTCACGGCGGGACATCGTCGGCATGTTTTTTTGCGGTTCGGCTCGGCGATCGACCTCGTTAAAAAGCTTTCTAATTAAGTAGAAGAGAAGAATGTACCGGCTCGGCGACACGCTTCGCTCGCGAAACGGTCGTATCGCTGCGGGGGTGCCAGGGTTGCGAAAGGGGTTGGGAAACCGACGAACGACGAGTTTATTACGCTGAGGGGCTCGAAAGTTTTGCGACTAAACAGAAGGAAGTGCTCGTGGATCGTCGTGGTAAGTCCGGCAAAGTCATTGGATGAAGAAAAACATTTCAAATTCCAGGAAAATGTCGATATATTCTTTTGTCAGTTTGTACAAAAGTAATGGTACAGTCAGGGATAAAAAGATAGGGCAACCTACGTTTTCTTGTGTTTTTATATATCAGAAGAAAATGTACGGGGTGTTTCAAAATTATATATCTATACGTCCACTATAGCGTGATTCTGCACCTCCAAATAGGTGGAGATTTGGTAAAAAAGTGGACCACAAAATTAACCTTGACCCTTCTTTCAAGGTAAAAATTCGTTTTTGAAGTGAAACTTCTTTTGCCAGGGTGTAAGCCTATTCGCGTCACAGAATTCGCGACACGAAAATGCGTAACGGAAGTGGTGGGGTGGTGAGTAAGGCCAGCGCGTTACCAACACCATCTAGGTGGTGTTGTCGTTACTCGCTTTCGTGTCGCTGGCAGCTGTCCTATATACCCCCACTACTCACTGCTGAGATTGCAGCGCGTGCCGCGTGCTATGGCGAAAACACCGGCAGAACGAGGAAAAAAGTTTTGTGATCGAAAACGTGCTAACAAGCCACCTAAACAGCCAGAAAAGTCTAACCGCTAACGTTGTCGCGAATACGGAGCACGACAAATAACATTACGGGCTAATATTCGCGACATTTTAGATAATAATATCAGTGACATTCCACAAGCCACAAGAAAGGAACGCGGATCTGCGAATTGACGTTCAACTATCGATTACTTTTCATTCGATCGATACGCCATACACGGATTTCATTGCACACCGAAACATTCATAAACAATTTTTAAAAAAATTCCCAGACAATCCGTTTAGTTTTGTGTGTTCATATTAAGAAAAAAACATACGCGTGGAAAGCCACGCGCGGCATAAGTGAAACTTCTTGCAGTCTAGTAATGTTTAGAAGTAAATTAAGATTGGAAATAGCAAATAATCCTAATGAAGCAACAACAAGATCAGGAACAACTAATACAAAAAAGTAAATTAAGATTGGAAATAGTAAATAATCCTAATGAAGCGACAACAAGATCAGGAACAATAAAATTGTATCCTGTAGTAGTCATTGCAAA
Organism: Lasioglossum lativentre; assembly: GCA_916610255.1. NCBI lineage: Eukaryota > Metazoa > Arthropoda > Insecta > Hymenoptera > Halictidae > Lasioglossum > Lasioglossum lativentre. The sequence goes on along the minus strand of OU744355.1, from coordinate 10,739,545 downwards.
GAACAAAAGTCTTAAAGGAACTATAGGTGTCAAGACAACCGTTCTCTTATAAATCAGCTTTCAAGTTTCGTAAACAATTTTGTTCTATATGTCTACAGGGTGTTCCAAAATGGTACAAACGCGAAAGAGACGATTCACATGAGTAGATCCTATACGATGCAAAAATAAACAATTTTGACCTTGAGATTGAAGGTTAAGGTCAATTTTGCGGTTCATTCTTATAACAGAATCACGCTATTGTGGTCACGACAAATAATTTTGAAACACCCTGTACAGTCGAGTCTGAAAATAAGTTGACGCATCTTCAATCTTTAGTAATGATAATATATGTTTTAGTAACATATTTGAATATTTACTTGCACCTAAATAAAAACAATATGTAGAATAATTTGATTTCATATAGATATCATATAAGAAATGTAATTTTATCCACTGAATAAAAATTAACAAATCTATTATGGAGTTCTTTTTTTACTTCCTAACTCTATCCATGGCGAGCGTTTAATTCGCGTACTTATGGGATCACCCGAAAATATTCCGGATTTATCTCGACGGCCCTATAAAGGAGCCGCGAAACGAAAAACGATTACCATCTGCCTGAGACACTTTTATCAGGATGGAAATGAGATCGCAATTAGGCGGAGCCTCCGTGGAATTGAATGGAGAAACCAGGGAAAAGGTAAAAGGGATTTCGACTTGGCTCTGCGAAGCCCCAGAGCTGATATTCGTTAAGTATTCGCCAGTGTTGAACGCGTTCGCTTGCAAACACGAGTTAATTGTTTCTCTTTTGTACAGAGAAATGAATTACAAATTGCGTTATTGGTTTATTTTTGTCCGAACAGTTTTGTATTCCATTTTTGTTGGCCGTGTTATTGGTTTGCCTTTTCCACCGCAATTTCTCGTTATCGAACGACGCGACGGCCGGCTACGCGCGTTTCGGTGAGTACGTCAGTTATGACTAGATTTCGAATCCTTATGCAAAATTAAAATGTTCTGCATCGGAAGCAATAAAATAAAGACTGATTTCATCCCTTAATAATTTTACTAGGCTGAGAAAAATATACCGGTATTCTTCAATTTTTCTAATTTTTTATACTTGGCCAATTTCCGCATGAATGCATAAAAATTCGCAATTTAGTTATTATTATATTAATTGAATAGATAACTGTATAAGTATAAATAAGTGAATTCTTTTTTCCACTCACCCATTCCTCCCATAAGGAACTCTACCAGTAGAAAACGTCGCAAGTTATCGTTGCAATTAACATACTAATTTTTTAAGCAGCTAATTTTTTGCCACTTCTTTTTTTTCTGCTACCAGGTCTTTTGTCGGTCACTGTACGTAAAACAAATAAAATAGCCTCGCGCTTAACGTCGTGCCATAGAGTGCCCTATCTTAAATTGCTAAAAGCATCATCAGCCAATGAAGTAGACGTTACCTATCATAAATCAGAGAGGAGCGCCTCCAATCCTTCAAGCAACGCATTTTTTGCTGCCCCCCTTTGACAAGACTAGAAAATTGCTTGGAAATTTTTCGTCAATTTGCATTCGACGTCGGCAATCTTTGAATTTTTTACGACGCGAAGAATGTATTGATTAACGACAGTCAACAAGTCGCGCATCTGCAGAATGTGCATGCGGAACGCAAGCACGATAAAAAGTATAAGCATGTTTTCCTCCCAGACTCCTTTCGGGATTGGCTGACATGAGTTCGAGAACCGGTGAAGCGGAACCAAAAAGGAAATTGTAAAGTGGAAGGTAACAAGGTAAAGGCAAATTTACACAGCTGGCACAATATTCACTTACAGTGGATCCAAGAAGTGTTTGAACACTAATTGGAGAAAATTGCCTATATTTAAACTGTGATCATTTCGTAAAAAATTATTGTTAAAGATATAAGCCTCTAACTTTGTAACCCGTCGTTCACTTTACCCTAAAATTTTTTAAAACGATGAAGAAAAAATCATAAATCAATTTTTAAGGGATCGTTGCAAAGAGGAGGCTTCAATATTTTTTAGCAAAAACGGGTCTTCTACTGTTTCGTAAAAGTTTCTTAAAATGGGTGCGGACTTATGGTTGTACCGTTCATTCGTTTAGACTTGTCATTACCGTTTCACTGTTGCATCGTGGGTGAATTGTCCAATCAATTCATCGGAAGTAGAAACTGATCGTACTTTGTTCATTGATCACTTTGGATGATTATTTTGGCTGAAAACCAGTTGAAAATAATCTTCAATTTAATTTTCAATCTCAAAGTGAAAAGTCTGTATCGCGTCTCAACAACAATTCGCTAGAATCCATTTTATTTATTACGATGCTTTTGCAATGTTCCGAATCCCTTGCAACTACGTTTGTGGCAAAGCAATTCCCGTCAACTGGCCGACAACAAACCTGCGCAAATTGGAATGATGTTATTAACCTAATTACGTGACGCACTTCAGCACAAAATCGTTTGTGTGTCCACAGTGCAGCTGGTTGCACATGAATGGAGAAGATCGGTGTGTAGCTGACTTCTCGTATGCCCGTTGGGTCCGATGAAATGCTCATTTGTACTGTTCAGTGGAATTACGAAATCAGTCAAAGTAACTCGCTGTGTACTTTATAATATCAATAATTGTTAAATGAAAAGTGTGAAATATAATTCGACAATTAGTTTCGTGGAATTTAATTTAACGGAATTTAACAGGAACAGTGACGGAATATAACAGACCAAGAATGTTTAATAAACATTGAGGTATAATTTTGTATTGAAATTTAAGAGATATAAAAATATATTTAAAAAACATAGGATATAAAAATATTTATCTAATTTTGTTTATATCTCAACTACAAATTATACCACAACTGATATGTTGCAGAAATGGCATTTGGAAAATGGCAGCCACCTCCTTCTAGTTAAAGATATTTAACTTTTTACAGAGAATACTACTTAAATATAATCTAATCAGACGTGCATATAGGTTTTTTTTAAAGAAACGCAATTTTATATACAAAAATAATTATCGAATTTCGTTTGTAATATTTCAACCGTTCAAAGGTATGTAACCCTTTAATGATCGATACGGGTTAAAAGCGGGCTAAACCCTAGGCTACCGCAGTGCAAATACTCGAGCGGAACTTGGAAAAAAGTGCTATTGGACGAAGGGAAAGCTCTTGAGAACTAAGTGAAGGATCCTTTCAGATCTTGAGCCAAGAGGTTTCGGCTTTACGTCTGATTTACGAGCACAGCAGAGGTCGGTTGAATTAGCTATACACGGTGTCACGTTTATGAGAAAGAAAAAGAATACACTGAATAAGGAAAATGTATTAGTTATTACATTGTGACATAAATAAGTACGTTCGATTGGAAAGATAAATATGTTCCAATTTTAAGAATTTATTTATGACCAATTGGAAAAACAATGAAGTTGGAAATCATTACTAGTAGATGGATTTTTATACAAAATAAAATATAGTTTACATCAAACGCAAGAAACAGGAGCCAAGTAGAAACATCTTGTTTTCTTCAATTATTTAAAAAATTTCAAACCAATACATTGACATTCTAAAATTCTACTACTTTAAATTGTACCTTCTCATTTTTGTCATAAGTGCATAAAATCTGTAATTTAATCATAAATGTATAATTCATAAGCAACAATGGAAATCGTATGATTTGTTGAATGTCTGTACTTCCTTAGTAATAAAAAGAAAAATTGAATACAACCGAACTTATTTGTGTTAGAATTTAGAATGCATCAATAAATTATCAAATGAATAATTTATTATGTATCAGATAATTATTAACTTTTCGACAACGTGTGCTTCCGACGATCTTATATGTCAGTCAGATCCACTCATATTTCTATCTATCCATTTTTTTTTACATGTCTTTGAGATGACTGCTAAAAAATTAGAATTTAATTGAAATATTTATAACTCTGGGTGATAATCACTTGCAACATTAAATTAAACTCGCCATCCGAAGATTGAGTTAAAAACTTGTGTAATACGAAAATTCTGTTTGCGTTGAATTGAATGTGAGTCAAGTAGATGAAGTTGACGATGGTCAGACCTGTTGGAAGTATACACTTACAATGCGCAGAGAGTCTCTCGCATTAATATTCGATCATACAGTGACTTAATAACTTTTTTAAACATTGCATCAATCGACTGGAGTTTACTCGAGAAGTGAAAAGTACCAGTATACTAGATATGTAAATGAAATTTGGAAAAATTGCAATTTCCAGAGAAAATACTAAAGGTATTGTTTACAACTGTTTTATCTCATTCTTTATTAACAATTTAGACCGAATGACATAGAAACCTGCAATTTTCACCATTTTTGACATGTTTGTCAAAATTTGCACCATGCATATAATTGACACAAATGGACGAGATCGTATTCTTTTTATAATTGTCAATGCAGGACAAGATAAAACAGTTGTAGAAAGCGATCAAATTTTATTTTTACACGCGATCTAGTACACCAATCTTTGTAACTGCTCGAGACAACTGAAGTCATTTGCTCCAATTTGAAAACAGTTATTCCGTTTTAAAGGCTGTCCGAATATTAATGCGAGTCACTGTAGCAGATGCAATAGAATATCGATTATTCGAACGATGCATAACGGAAACACCAATTATTCGGTGGACCGATTACCAGAACACAAAATCGATCACACATCTATACGATGGCAAGTCGTTGCTATGCAACATTGTTTGCATTTTATAATATACATCTTGCATGCTTTGAATATCCGTGTTTAATGTTTCGTCGGAGTGCAATATGAGCAAATTTCATTTACATTGTGAGTACGTATTGTGTATTTTACGCGCAACTGTCATAACTGCATTGTCAATATGCAAGATAATATCGAACCTAATGAAATTCTTCGTGAACGAAACAAAGTTCTATTTAACCTGTGTTATAAATAGTATTATAAAATCGCTTTCATTCAATGACATTTTATAAATGTACATTTGCAAAAATATTCCTGGTTTTATCCATCTATATAAGCAAAATTTATGGATTTGTAAAAGCATTTAAAAAACTTGAAAATATTTAAATATATTATATTCGATTGTAGTAAGATTATATTTGGATATATGTACATATACTATTGTATTATTTTTAACTTATTGAGATTGTTGAGAAAGGAAATAACTGTTTATATAGCTCCAATACAGATCATTTTTCTTCAAACTTTATTGCATTTTTTTTTAACTTATTTAAATTATTAATGAAGTATATATGCAGCTCCAGTGTTTTGTAATTAATACAGATAATTTTGATGTTGCATAAACATCTGCAATTTAATAATGAGTATTGGCAGAAAATATCGATTCGAAATTCGAGGAGAAAACAGGCAAGATTCATTTCATTACCAAAAATTAGAAAGTTTACGCTTCTCGTGATAAAAAGAAGAACTCGATTGAATATAGAATTTCGAAATAAGTTCCGTACGTAAGCGCTTCTGGGGCAGTTCGAAATTAATTAATCATGACCAATTCTGTGGAATGCCAATATCAGATGCACTGATTGTAGGAATAGCCATCAAGCTGAATGCAAAGTTAAGTGGTAAGAGAAATTTCGAAGCGTTAACTAGATGACTAATATTATTTACATCAAGACATGGAACATGTAAATTGAATATTCTAGGATCATTTTCTAGCAATTCTGTAGCTGATGGGTTTATCGATCGTGTGAAAGTGAAAGGTTATTATTTACGTCATAATTCAGACATAAATGGAAGCTTTTGGAAAGCATTGAAGCATGAAATATTTTAAGACCTGTAATAATTAACAAATCTAAAAGGGATTAATTTACTTTTATTTTCAAACTATTATTTACAATAAATCTATGTTTTATTATACTTTATTTCCGGGTCTGCTCTATAATATATTTATTATTAATCACTATAAACTTTTAATATACAAATACAGATGTTAAAACATTTGGGACATTTACTAATCACAGGTAACAAAGTAGATCACATATTTTGTTCAGTTGCATCGAAGTAAATATAGATATTTTCGCCACTATCCGATCAAGTTAGTTATCTGAATAATGGTGCCCTTAAGAAATAGTTCTAACATTCGACATTGGCTTTGACACGTGGTCAAAGAAGCTTAACTCAATATTAGCTTATAATCTGCTGGTCCACGTGATCGGAATTGGTGAAAGCGTTAATGACGAGATTAGGGGAGCGTCTTAGAGCTCGCAAGTGCAATGATGGCAGGAGCCACGACTAATTACGCTAAACACACTGTTGCGTTCGAGACCAAAATATGGAAACGCAGTCATGATCCGGGATTAAGGGGAACACAAACGGTAACGAGCAAACAAGCAGAAAATCAATTCCGCCGATACACCGACAGGCCAGTGCTGGTTGTCATAATTCACTGAAAGCGAAATGAAACGCGCTGACGCGTTCGGTTCACGCGGACCGTTTATCTTCGCACAAAAGAGACCGTACCGAACCGCTATAAAAGGGTTATATCACGCAACCGCGAATGTGTTCAAGTGATTTGCAATTTTTCGAAACGAATCTCTGAAGTGTTATCGAAGAGGTACATTAGAATACAAACTAACTGTATTATAGATTGAATATACAAATAATATAAAAATTATTGAATGCAATTGTTTTTCGTTATTCAAGTCATTTGAAATTGTATACGAATGTGTATGAAGGACGTTCATTAGCATGAACAAAGTTAGTGACGTCTGAAAACCATTAAGTTGTGAGTCAGTTAAATGGACATGTATCGAGCGAGATTGTCAAAGTTGATTTTTCGAAAACAGAACTGTCAATAAAAAAATGTTATTCATTGCACAACCAGTTACACAATACCTTGTACATTAAAATGTATGACTACACTGTATATTCCATGCATTTGGGACACAAAAGAATAAACGAATCCAACTATAAAACAATTTCATGTCAAGTCGTATCCGTTTAATTACTTCCGCAGTACTTATTCTGTTCGACATGCTTTGCACTTACAGTGACTCCCACTAATATTCGGACACTCTTAAAAAGACGATAACTTTTTTAATATTCGTAAAGTTTAAGTTACGTAACGTGAAAAGAATTTTTGATAAAATTGCAATTGGTCGGAATTGCAGAGAAAATACAAAAAGTTATGTTTTACAACTTTTTTATGTGGGCTCATATTGAAAATGTAGAAAACACGTTTCGTAGATCTGTATAAATTAAACATATGTTGAAAATTTCATTGAAATCGATCAACGTAGCAATGAGCTACAAATGTCTAAATATGGTACAAATTGCAATTTTTCACGATTTTCAGCCTCTAATTGCAATAAATCTAAGGACTCATACATCTTTCAATGCCTGTCGTATTTTTTCACATCAACCGATTTCGATAAAACTTTTACAATGCATATAATTGACACAGATCTACAAAACATATTTTTTAAAGTTTCAATATAGACCCATATAAAAAAGTTGTGAAATGCAACTTTTAGTATTTCCTCTACAATTCCGACCAATTGCAATTTTTGAAAAAATTTCTTTTCACATCATGTATAGTAAACTAATTGCTCTAACTTCTCAAAAAAATTCAAATCGTATGGTGCAATATCAAAAAAGTTATCGGTTTTTTAAGAGCGTCTGAATATTAATGGGAGTCACTGTACATTAATAACGCTAGCATAACTATTTAAACAATTTTATAAGTCACTGTATGGGAAATGCAAAATTATATGATATCTAATAAACACGTAGTATAACATACACCGTGAAATTAACGAATCTCGTGATACGTAAAGTTTCTTATATCGCTATAACAAATTTAATTTTTCTTATTAACCGACTAAATGAGTTTCATAAAGAACGTCCCTCTGTCGTAAACGATAAGAGAAACGCATTCTCAATGAGGAAAAGTGAAGATTAAGTATTTATCTGGCGACGTAAAAGCTTATTACGAACGGATAATCGTACTTTTAATTTGTCGTGGCAAAAGCGAAGGAAATAACAAGACAATCCTCCAATTGTAACGTAGATTTGTGTTTCTAATTAAGTAGAGTACTGTCAATGTACGAAACCGACTATTCTTGGCAATAATGAGAATGACGTAACATAATATAATAATATTTTACATGGTTGTCTAGTCAGTAAGGTAGCAAAGCGAAAGTAATTATGCACTAAATCTATGTTTAGTCGGCCGCTCGTTAGAAACGGGAAAATGAAACACAGTTGATTGGCAATTCAAGTCCCAGATGGCCGCTTTCGGGAGACCTCGTTCGATCGATAGGTCGCGGCTCCAAGTATGTGTAAACATAATTTCGGTAGTACTTACGAAGCTCTTTCATATCGGCAGCCTAACCGGGGGTAGAAGGTGAATGTTGCGGGAAAGATTTCGATGGAGATTACTCGAGTTTATTGACTGAAAGCGCCGATCAATAATTGAGTGGACTGTACGAGTATTGAATAATCTTCAAATTGCATTGCGCATCCGAGCAATCTCAATCTTTCACGAGTAGCCAAGTGCCTCGATAGCTGTCATCGGGCTCGAGTGAAAAGATTCGACCAGCGAGCAAACAGATGGCTACCGAACCCTCTTCTTGAGATATTCCTCGAAAGATACTTTCCGTTCTACAACCCCTGACAAAAATTTTTCGATCGCATTTTAAAATCGCATTGATTGAGCGTTCGAGATTCAATATCTAATTAAATTATGATATGACAATTTATTATATGGATTTGACTAACAATTCTTTTTTTTTGTTAGCTTAATTTTGTTATTTATATTAGGTTTGGTAAAAAGATTGACTTATATTTAAGAAATGCATTCAAAACTATTTCCAGATATATTCATAAATAAAGGTCCAGCTAGAAAAGTTCGCAAGAGTGATAAATTAGTTTCGAAGCAATAACTGTTGGAGTTGTAACATTCGATTTCCGTTGAAAGTATCTTCGAAATATTCAAATATAACGACTTAGTATTATTTTCGTTTTTTGTACCACGCAACTTTTAAAGTCTGGAAAATATTTCTCTGAACGTAGGAATGTTTAATATAACATAATATATTTTTTTAATTCAGAGAAGGTAGGTATAACTTAGGAAAAACGCCGAAAAAAAACGGTTTTTATTTTTTTCAACAATGACGCACCACTCTCACGGATTTGAAAAAAATTGAGCATAATACTTATGATAATATCTCATTCCTGAATTAAATCTGGAGTAGTGCTCTTTCGATTTCTACATGAAATCTGCATTTTTTCGATTTTTTTCGTGTTTTTCGCGTTTTACAACCAGTGTTTGCAACGGAAAAATCTGAAAATGTTACCTAATATGTGGCTTAGTATCCAAAATGTGTCAGAATTCTTTCAGAATTTTTAACTGTCAATAAATAGGGAAAATGGGCCAAAAACTGGTTTTTCGATTTTCCTCAATAACTACCCTTACAGATGAGATATGGGGCTGTAACTTGGCAGATCGGGGTCTCTTTGGGGGCGAATTTCACCACCAAACCCGGCTATAGCCTTTAAGGAATGACCATTAGGGTGGACTTAAGCTATACTTGAAGGATATTTCAGATTTTATATCAGACGAAATTCGGAAGTTTTTTAGTAGATTCGGCATATCGGCAGAATCTTTAGAAAAAGACCCTATAGTTTGGCAGTATGAACCATCATATAAAATAGATTTAGATATAATTAAGGCTTTACCGGTGGTTAACGATTCGGCAGAAAACAGATGATGCTACAAATTGTAAAGGATTACCGCCAGCAATATACTGATGTAAAGAAACCTAGTTTAGTGAAAAATGTGTAAATATTAAAAATAAGTTCTTTAGAATATAAGAAATAGATCGAATAGAAATAGACTTCATTACAAAACTACAACTGCTAATATGTTATTTTCCTTATACAGGATAATACATATGTCCTACCATCAATTAAAATTTGCTACATTTTAATGTAGGTATTTAAATATCTCTATTATTTGTGGTTATACGAAAAAATGCCAGAGGAGAAAATTTCACTGTTCAATAAGGTAAATGTAATAGCAAAAAAAAATTTTTTTGGTAATCAAATTCTCGATATTCCATGGTTATCGTCTTTCTATTTAAAGGAGGTCATATAATTTTTCCATATTCCTATTTAGAAAAAAAGACAAATTCACCGATGTATCGTACTCCATAGTTAAAGTGAATTTCAAAATTTTCAAAATTTTTAATTTAAATGTGATCCTTTTATCCGATCGATTTCAAAATTTGTACAGATTTGTTTCTCACGTAAATGACCATCCTTGACAATAGAACACATACCACAGCGATTGCGGTGGTACAAAATTTTTGCCCAAGCCAGAGCGAGTTTCTCGCCGCTCCTCTGTCGTTCAACTACTATCAACGCGACGATCAATTAAATGAACTTACCCTTAAGCTCCATGTCCGTGACCTGATCCGCTTTGTAGGTAGCCATCTTCCTGCGATCGCCAACGATGAAGTAAATATTCGTATATTCGTCGTCGTTATTCCCGCCGGTTCCGTTCCTCGCCTCGAGGTCCATGGCCAGGCGAATAATTTTGGCCTTGAACCGGCTTCCGCTTCTCTCTGCTCGACCTTGCGACAGCTTGCGAAGCGACCCGGCCTTGCTACTATTCGGGGCTGTGAAACAGAAAATCCAACCACGATGTTAGTAAACTTGCTATCGTTTCACTTTTCACGGGTACCATTGGCCGGGGATAGGATGAAAAAGAAGCATACGAGGTCACGCGAAAACTACAATGTTGACGAAATGATAGGACTATATCCACGTTTAAAAAATGAAGTGAACAAAATGAATTTACCATTTTTGTTTAATATTCGATTTACTAAAATGACAATTTTCTACCGACATCATGTTGAAACAATGAAGGCTGCACACGAGGTCACGCGAAAACTAAAATGTTTACAAAATACATAATAGGACTATATCCACGATTAAAAAATGAAATGAACAAAATGAATTTACCAGTTTTGTTTAATATTCGATTTACTAAAATAACAATTTTCTCCCGACATCTTGTGGAAACAATGAAGGGTGCACACGAGGTCACGCGAAAACTAAAATGTTTACAAAATACATAATAGGACTATATGCATGTTTAAAAAATGAAATGAACAAAATGAATTTACCAGTTTTGTTTAATATTCGATTTACTAAAATAACAATTTTCTCCCGACATCTTGTGGAAACAATGAAGGGTGCACACGAGGTCACGCGAAAACTAAAATGTTTACAAAATACATAATAGGACTATATGCATGTTTAAAAAATGAAATGAACAAAATGAATTTACCAGTTTTGTTTAATATTCGATTTACTAAAATCACAATTTTCTCCCGACATCATGTGGAAACAATGAAGGTTGCACACGAGGTCACGCGAAAACTAAAATGTTTACAAAATACATAATAGGACTATATGCATGTTTAAAAAATGAAGTGAACAAAATGAATTTACCATTTTTGTTTAATATTCGATTTACTAAAATGACAATTTCCTCCCGACATCTTGTGGAAACAATGAAGGGTGCACACGAGGTCACGCGAAAACTAAAATGTTTACAAAATAATAGTACTATATTCATGTTTAATAAATGAAATGAACAAAATGAATTTACAGGTTTTGTTTAATATTCGATTTACTAAAATGACAATTTCCTCCCGACATCTTGTGGAAACAATGAAGGGTGCACACGAGGTCACGCGAAAACTAAAATGTTTACAAAATAATAGGACTATATTCATGTTTAATAAATGAAATGAACAAAATGAATTTACCAGTTTTGTTTAATATTCGATTTACTAAAATGACAATTTCCTTCCGACATCTTGTGGAAACAATGAAGGGTGCACACGAGGTCACGCGAAAACTAAAATCTTGACAAAATGATACAATTATATCCACGTTTGAAAAATTAAATGAACAAAATGAATTTACCAGTTATGTTTCATATTCAATTTACTAAAATGACAATTTTCTTCCGACATCGTGTGGAAACAATGAAAAGTGTCCTATGTTTTTTGTCCCTGACTGTAGTAGACGATACGAGAGATCCAACTTACTTCCTCTATCTATCATCGTGTAATTTAAGTTTTCGATTCTTGCATCGTGCACGTACAAGGAGATCGATGGACTTTTCAGAACTCGATTCGTCTCTCTTTCTTTGCATCGCCGATAGCGGTGTCACGACTACACGAAGGGTCATTTTCTATGAGATACAGTGGATCCAACAAATATTTTTTACACTAGTGCAGCAATATACCTGGATCTATTATAAAGCTTGATGCCTCTATTTTTGAAATCCATCGTTCAATATTGTCTCAGAGGTTTTTTCATGGTCTTACTACTACTGGGAAACTAAAGACGCTTTTTTGCTCCAAAATGTGACAAACTGAAACGCATGCAAAAACATTGAAAAGTGTCTCTCGCGACTGAAACCATTACAGATTTAAAGTTCTAAGCTTTTCCTTCAGAAATCTGTAATTGGTTCATTAGAAAAATAATTTTTCGATGCTGATTAAAATGAAACCAAACACGATACAGTTTGGATCATGTTCACTTATTTAATTGATGATTTAGTGAACCCTCGATTATCCGAACGATGTCTCCATTATTAGAATAAAATTCTTCCTTCGATGCACATACAATTCTTCATAGTTTAACTGTATTTTAATAATCCTAACAAATTAAATAACATATATATAAGTATGTTATTTAATAATTATTTAATATCTAATAATATAATTCTAACTGATGATATAACATACTTATTAATTGAAGTATATAAGTATGTTATTTAATATTTATTTTATATTCAATAATTCTAACAAATGAAATAACATACTTCTTAATTGCAGTATGTAAGTATGTTATTTAATAATTATTAAAATACAGTTAAACTATGAAGAATTGTATATTGTGTTAGAAATGTTTAATTATCACACTATAAAAGATGGAATCGTCAACACCGATTAGAAAGGAACAAGAACGCCATGTCGAGTCGAATTCAACACTAACTAGAACGTGATGTCAAGTCAAAATGGTCCGCAAAGGATTAATTCAGATCATGGTTCACCCATAAGAGTCTCTCGTAAAATTTTATTGTAACCATTAATAGACGTAGAACAGTCCATTATAACCATTAATGCAGCGTTCGCTGATCTAGGAATCGTTAATGATCCGAAGTGTGAATATGGCAATGAAATCCAAAATTAATGTGTTGATCAATAATCATGAACTTCGATTACTATCAGGTGTAGAAATGTTAATTACTCGATTGTATATTACTACGTGTTCTACTACCTCCGCCATTAGAATCACCTTCTCCCTACGAATATCGTGTAACATCACGAATTTCAAACTTGGGCGCATTTATTATACAACGACCCATGATTACTTTAGTTTACCATTAAATGATGTAATCGAGTTCAAACTTGCAATGCATCAGCACTAATACTGCTTCCATCTAACCACCGACCAGGGCAGATATATCTCTCTCAATATAAAAGTTAGTTATACAGGGTGTCCCAAAACGACTGCGTAAGCGGGAAATGGGAGGTTCCTTGGGTCATTTGAAGCGAAATTTTCCTTTAAAAAAATGGCGCCCGTGGCTTTGTTTAGGAGTTATTAACGAAAAACACGGACCAATCAGAGCGCGACCTAGACGCTCGTTGGCACGTTCAGCCAACCGCCAGCCGGCTCGCCGCGCTGAACGTGCCAACGAGCGTCTAGGTCGCGCTCTGATTGGTCCATGTTTTTCATTAATAAGAATAGAATAATAGAAAATGTCGCTTCAAATGCCCCAAGCAATCTCCCATTTCCCGCTTACACAGTCGTTTTGGGTCACCCTGTATATTATAGTTAACTAAGCTATAGTGAACTACTCTACAATGTGTCCATGCTAACAACAGTCAGCGTCTTTCTTGCAAATAGTAAAAATTAGAAAAAAAATGAAAGAGTTAAAAGTTATACAGTCTTTTGCAAGCAATGTAATGGTGTCTGTAACTTTTTTTATTTGCATTATTCTTTTAGTAGTGACGTCACCTTCCATTTTTTAAATGTACTGCGATGTATTTTAATAATGTGCAATAATGACCTTCAAAGTCACACAAGGTCAGGACTTCACCATTACAACAGTTACAACTTATTTGTCCTTAATAATTTTCTGGTAGAGTCAGAAAATTGACTACATTTGCATTAATACTTAAATATTGTTAATAGACTAACACTAAAAAAATTTATATTTATTACGTGTCTGCATTTGCAACAGAAGAACCCAGAAAATTTACATTCATTGTGTGTCTATTATACATTTGCATCAACTCTTAAACATTGATAACAGAAGGACAAAATTTAATTACAACTTCAAAGAAACGAATGACAATCATATTTAGTATAATCTGTTTCAGATATCCATCGCGAGTCTAATTTGTTATCGCACGGATAGGGGTTGAAAAATAATTAAGACACGTGTACACAATCGCTATAAAAAAACTCAGCAACTTTGAACTAGTAAATTGGTCGGGATATTTTCGGACGCCAACTGATTCAAGACGTGTGTCTGCTAAATGATATTGTAGTGACCTAAGAAATGGTAATCAAATGGAACTATGTCAGGCGAACAAGCTATCAGTCAGAGTTCCTTCACTATAAGCAACACGACCATTTGGGTGGCTTCAGTCACGGTTTCTCCGAGATTAAATGTAAATAGCGTACAGTGCCGAATATGCAGTTTGCTAGGTGCCATAGTATACAGTATACATATAATACTACTGATTTATAGGGTTACGTCCGGGATTTCAATATTGGGGATTGTTGTGCTAATTGTTTAGTGTGACGCTTTCAGGCTGCCCAAGCGGGTGAGAATATTTCCATTTGATTTAACAAATGTTTAGTGTGTGTGTGCGCGCGTGCGTGCGTGCGTGTGTGTGTGACTTAAGGACTCAGGAGTGGGGAGAGTATAACTACTTCTAATTTATTTTCAAAAATTTCTGCAATGTTTTTGTCGATAAACACCAAAATTGCTCTAGACTTCTACTTCCCTGAATAACTATAAATCGATCTACATTTCAAACATAAAAATTGACGTTCAAACTACGAAGTACAAGAAGTAAAAAACTTTGGATGTTGCCATAAGGGTTAAGCAAAAAATCCATTAATTTAAACTATACAAATTTCTGGTAAATAGAGATTATGTTTCTGAAAGATGTTGCTTCTACTTACATATGTTACCATTTAATGCAGTAAATGATTTAACTGTTGTACATTTTTGTTTAATGTTCACAAATGTTTTTAAGTGATGTGAAAATAATTAATCCTCAACCTCCATATATTAATGAGACTTATAATTACGATGATACTGTAACTCCAATACTGTATAGTGTATAGTATAGAATTAATAACAGGAGAAACATTAGGGATTAAGAGGTTACGTTCCATTAGGAACTATTGCTGTTAATTGACTTCGTAGCACGCATAGTACAGACCATTATTAATATCTCCCAGAAAACGGTTTGGGAGCAATTCATGTCGAGCTTCTAACTAGCCGAACCATCAGGTGCAAAATTTATAGCTTCAGTATTACTGGCCAATCCCGTAATTGCCGCCATTTTTTCCTGAATTTCCTTTTTCATGAAATATCGTGTACAGTGAATCGCTAATACTTCTTTTTTCTACATTAGTTAATCGTGAATAGTTTATTGCTCCACTGTGGGTTCTAAAAAATCTCACTTTTGCAGTCTGATTCATAAATATGTGAACCAAACGAACTCTATTATAACCAATGCTGATTATTTCAGAAAAAATGTTTGAAATATTATTTTGCTATTGTGTCATTCCTTACGTTTTCGATATTTTGCAAACCACGCTCCATCACCAAAATCTAAGGAAAAATGTCGCCCATAAAAATATTACTCTATTTTTAAAAATGTTATTTATAAATAAAATATTTTATTTCCTGTTATCCTCGAATAAAATACTGTTTCAAAAAGCTTCTCCTATAAATAAGATATTTTATTTCCAATGTTGTTCAAATAAAATACTATTTTAAATGTTATTCTAGAATGTTTTCCTGACAAATAAAATATTTTCAATGGTCCCCAAGTGAAATATTATTTTGAATCAAGTCCTAAAAATTTGTTCTCATAAATATGTGGGATTGTATTTCAGAGATCACACCTAAACGCGTGTATGTTCGATGTGTGTGTGATCCCCGGAAGGTGAGCGGCATTCGTTACATGTTTTGGTCGCGGAACCGCCGATCGCGAGTTGTCACGTAGCGGTTGGGACAAAGAGCGGCGCGCACGACTTAGGGTAAATTGTGTGTGTGTTTAGATGTATGTGTGAGAGAATATCGAGAGCATGAGCGAACCCGTACCAGACTGACAGGGTGCGACGAATGCGAGCGAAGATAGGTGTATTCTTGCGGGAACGAGAATTCTAAAAGCGATATACGATTAACCAAATACGAGCGCGATTATATTTTTCTGTCAGTCAGTATTAGGGGTGTGCGAGAACCCGAAATATCGGGAACCCGATGGTCGGGACGAGTCGAGAAGAGGTCGAGTCGGGTCGGGTCGGGTTCCCGAAAATTTCGATATTCTCGAATTTATCGGGATTCCCGAAAGAATCGGGATTCTCGAATTTATCGGGATTCCCGAAAATTCCGAGAACCCAGTAATGAATAGTATTCATTAAAACGAATATAAATGATTACTGGGTTCTCGGAATTTTCGGGAATCCCGATAAATTCGAGAATCCCGATTCTTACGGGAATCCCGATAAATTCGAGAATATCGAAATTTTCGGGTACCCGTCCCGATCCCGAAAAAATTTCGTGTTCCCGACCCGACCCGACCCGATATTTCGGGTTCTCGCACACCTCTAGTCAGTATTACGTCTTTTCACAAATATATTACTCTAAAAAATCTCGATTTACAAATAAAGTAGACTAATTTCAATTCGTTATTTGAAATAACATTAACAACAAAAATGTTTTCATAAATGAGGCACGAAAATCGTTCATTATAAATATTTATTTTCGTGATTTCAAATAGTACTGGTTACGGGAAAACTCGAAGCAATTGACTTTCGGGTTCGATCGCACCACTCGAAATATTTCTGTCGAGTGCAGTTCAGGTTCGTGTTACTGAAATAGGATGCAGCGCAAATAAAGCTCGAAATTCGAATATAAAGGGTTGATCGAAGCTAACCAAAGCCATTTCCCATTTCCGTTTGAGCTGTGTTGCGCGTCGGCGCGCGGCGGCGTGAATATGCGTCGCGTGTACTTACAACGCGACTAAATACTAACTTCAATAACGATTAGTGTTTAGTGCACGATACTAATCACTATAACAGCTTCAATTGTGTTTTAATAAATTATATAGAACGTCAAAAAGAAAAGTTATTTAGGGGCGTATACAATTTATTGGAAAATACGAAATTGTATACAAAAGACGACTAAATCCGTTTTAAGGGTACATCTAACTCTGTTTCTACATAGCCTCACCTGTTTTTCAATAAATTATTATTTTTTATTTACGTGTAAAACGACGCCTACCATTTATTAGGGAATGCGATATTGTATACAAAAGATGACCAAATCCGTTTTGAGTGTGCATGTAACCTTTTCTACATGAATTAAAAATAGCACAGATTAGAAAATAAAAAGTGGTTCTACTTTTACACTATGTATCTTGATTTAATACGATTTAAATGGCGGTGATTTTTTAAAATTTCTGTTTCAGTTACGTTCTTTCTAAAAGGATATTTCAATTATAATTAACAGTTTTTGTAGGGGAACCATTCTTCCGTGTTTTCATACCAGCAGTATTCTGTTTTATACAGTTTTCATTCACATGAGTGTTTCGAGATCTGTTCCACCGTGTAACTACAGTGTACACGAAGAATTCAGTTTTAAATGAATGGTCTCAGACTGAAGAGTGAATGGAATTACTTTTATACATGAAAATATTAATTTATTAATATGTAGGCCTTTTCTTATTCCTTTACCATTACTTTTTGTAATTTGAAAAATTCGATTTTGGAACAAAGTAAATAGGAAATGTAAAATGCGTTTCCACCATTAACCCTGGTAAAATTTGGCCCTATTTGAACCCTGAGAATTAGCTACTGCAGGCCTGAGCAACTGGTGCTGCGAGAGTCGATGAGGTAGAATCGACTACCCCCATTATCGCGCTGGCCAGCCGGGTGGGGGCGGCCGAGTCTACGTCATCGACTCTCGCAGCACCAGTGGCCCAGGTCTGAGCTACTGCATTAAGTACAATAGAAAAATGAACTTTGATCTGAAAAAATAGATTCAAAAATATCTAAAAAGTAGTAGTTTAAGATTTTAATTAAAGTCATGGCCAGACAACCACAATATTTTGTGCAAATTGGATTCTACATGCTTTCTGTTAACTGTTTCGTTTAAATATAGAAAATTCATGAACAATAAATGCAAATTTCAAAAGCACGTGATCTTCTAAAGACAATTATTAAAATATTTCATAATTAGTGTTCTTTAGCATTTCTGAATTTAAAAATATTTAAACAATTTTTCGAACCATGTTTTCCCTGCCTAATTACTGAATTTGAAACTTCAGAAGGAAGGACAAGGTAGCTAATATCACGATCGAATCAAGAGATGAATGACGAAAAGAAAGAATTCATTTCTCACTCCGTAAATCGTGATAATCAAACGTGCAATTATCCGGTCCGTCTAAATTAAATTCTTGTTCATCTGAGAAAATTATATTATACTATCGATTGGTTTCAACTCGTGGATATCCGCGCAAACTCGAATCAACCTTCAATATTACATTTCATCGAGTTTTTTTTGCAGCTTTCTATGTTGTATGTACGGAATATATTCTGTTCCTCGTTTAATGATTAAAATCTACGCTAATATTTCATTGTCTCTAATCTTCTTAACAGAAACTTTTGAATTGTAGAAACATCGTTTAAAACTGGTTTTATTCTGTTTTCCTTCTCAGCTTTGTTTCACTGAAGCTTCTCCAATATTTTAAAAGTTTTTAAAAACATTGTTAATTCTTTCAGTACTTCCATTCACTTTTGTTTCTATCTCTTGTTGTAAATGCCCTTTTTAATTAACAATTTTTTACTTTCTCAATCGCCTCGAGCTTCTATGAAATCTTACCGTTATCACGATGCAATAATAATACTAAATTGATGAAAGTATACTAAATTGATATCTGCAGTATAATATTTCAAGAACAACTTTCCTTTATCTGAAATTTTACGTTTTTCTGATTGTATAACCATATTATTAATGGAACAAATGCATCTATACTTCACTTTTTATCGCATTATATTCGGACTTTATTTAAACTCTAGGAACTATTTTCGTTAAAAAATTAAAAATGTTTATATTTTTAGATTTGCATATTGCTTAATTTTTAGTTATATTTGCTAAAAATAAGCGAGTATTGTTTAAAACAACATTTTCAAAACCCATAACTCGATATCTCGAAACCTACAGGGGTTCATTTATTTCAAACTTTGCAGGCTTGTTTCGGAGTTGAAAATCCAGGATACAACGGAGGCACTTTTTCCCATGAGCTTAGTTTACGTTGTACAGGCGAAAAATAAACGATTCCATAGCCAGAAATCAATACCTCAACTTTCGGCTGCAGCCATTGTGTGTGGGATTTATTTTTCCAGAAATTTCGCTCTTCATATCGCAGATCCGAGATGATCGAACATACTATTCGATGTTCTCACAAACATTTCTCAAATCATCTATTAGATGCAATCAACTACATATCTTGCATATTGTATTTCATTTTATTTGTATCTCATTGATTACATACAAACGAATATACCAGAAAAAATCTAAAAATAGATAGAAGTAAATTTTGCTTGAAATATTCATCACAAGTCTGACTCGGTACGGCAAGGAGTTAAATAAATTGTTTTAATTGGTTAATTAAATTTCATCCAATTTTTGTGGTCGTTGAGTACACGATCAACCTGTTAACCCTTCGACGGCCAATCCCGGGTCCATCTTGACCCGCAATATTAAAATTATCATTCAGTTACTAGATTCTAAATTGAACGAATGAGATATTACATTGGGAACAGCAGAAACACTAACGAGTCTACCAAAAAAACTATCTTAAGAGCTTAATTATGAGATGCATTTCGAACAAGTTGCAGGGGAAATATTTTTAAATATAAATGACTAACCTCTGGTCGGGTGTAGAGGGATAGCAGTATCCTCGGCGAGCTCATCGTCGCATCGCCGCCCCGGCGGCAGCAACCGGGTCACCCCCGATTATTGCACCTGTCGACCTCGTGCCTGCCGTGCGCAACACCTGCAGGGTGAATGATCGAACGTTGCAGGAGCCCGTCGACGACGGTCGTGACACCAACGGAGAGGACGACCGCTCGTCTACTACCAGCTCGCGATGCGCTCCTTCATGGTCCATTCTGAAAAAACAAACAATATTTTCTTCGTTCAATTATCGTATGCAACCCTTGATACATATTACAGTCTGCTACAAAGTGAAATATTTTTCATTGCAGTTCACCTTCGTCGACCTTGGATGACCTTGAGTCGTAGGTCACAGTACGCGTCTTAAAACGCCCATTAGATAGCACTTAGAAAAGTGCTTCTAATTGAAAAAACGGAGTTGACCTTCGTGCGTCCTCTACGCGTCCACCTACGAGAAAACTATTAAGATGGGATTATATCATCTTCGAAGCCACGCAAGTTTCGTCTGACACATTTTTTCCATCAATAACAGCAACCGAGTTATTCAGGTAGCCTGCAGGTCTTCGTGCAAAATAACAATTTTCTGTGTACATCGATTGTTAGACGCAGAGAATATACAGAAATTGATTCCCACCCTTAACAGTCGTGGCAAAGAAAAAATAATAGGACAGTGATCGTTAGTTTCTCTAATGTTTGTACCATTTTAAATTTATTAAACATTAGACTAATGTTACTCATCGTTATAATCTTTTCTAAACCAGCACAATATTAAGACATCGACGAGTTGGCACAAAGCGATAATTATTCTTGTGGTGTCGTGTCGATCCCGAAATTGGTCAATCGTATCACGACTAGGTTAACGGCGAAATGAATGTAAAATCAAAACTCCGGAGAACTGGTATTTTTTAAATAAGTGCAAGACTTGGCTTGCTGTTCTCCAAGTCAAACTCGGCTGCGCTTGGAGTTGTTAATGGTTCGATAGTCGAAACAGTTCTGACTTCACAGTTGAAGGATGAAGGATGTATTTTGGAAATTGGTGAAAGTGGTGGAAAATTAGGAAGAGTAGGAGTAGAGATAGATTTAAGTATAGGCGGCTACGGCTGTAAAACTATAAAACTCGGTAGGCTAACGGAATGACGGTTCAACATGTGTTTGTCAGCTGGCTTTTTCGGGTTTTTCGCATTTACGGTCGTTTTTGCCACGAGTAGGTATTCCAGCTAACTGACCTTCAAGGTAACGCGCTTGTCCCTTCGCAGAGGGTTTTAAGACGGAACAATTCTATTAAAAATTCAATTACGTCAATAATAACCCGAAGCTATCAAAGGGTATAGCCGGATAAGATGGTCAAAAACGCCCTTGAGCCGAATAATATCGAGGATGGGTCATTCGATAGGACATCAAAAAAAACATACTGTGTAAAATTTTAACCCTCTATCTCGATCGGATGGGTAGTTATAGGGTAAAATTAAAAAATCAGTTTTTGGCCAGTTTTCCCTAGTTAACAATGTTTAGAAATTCTGAAAAAAATCTGAGACATGTCAAGCACCCGAATACATACTCTGCAATTCGTTTCAGATTTTTAAATTGAAAATCCTGCTTGTAAAAAATCAAAAAAATCGAAAAATACAGATTTCACATGGAACTTCTAGATTGACAATCTCCATATTTTTACAGTACCGATATATTATTATAAGTATCGTTCATGAATTTTTTCAGATTTTTATGCGAGGTGCGCCGTTGTTAAAACCAGAAAGTTTGCTAAAATCTCTGCGGTTGAAAATAATTACGAGCAAATTAACCACGATCAAAATACATGCTGATCTTTTACGGGAAGAGTTTCCCTCTGTAATATAGTCAAGATCAAATTACTACAGCAAGATCAATCTCCTCGCTTCCGTCCGTATCTGTTCCACTGGAATCGGCAACATCATTTTCAATTTCCTCTTTCTTGGTTCCCGTAATGATCAAAGGACGGCGGCGTTTAATGACGTGCCTCTCTGATACGTCAAAGGAGTCTGCAATCCTCGGGTCTCGTTCGTAGAACACTAGGAATTTAATTTTCGGACACAACCCGAGAAATAACTGGCTCGGCGGTTAGAACAGATCGCGCGAGATACACCTGAATTGCTGATTATCAATTGTAGGCTTCGCAATACCTCACGATCATTTCGCCCCGCAAATGTCAGGGTTGCCGTTCGTTCCTTGTATTTGGAATTTTCGTGTAAGTATACGCCCAGTCAGGTATTGGAGGTTCCCTGACAGCCCAATGCTCAACGAAAGGAAAAATATTTACTACTTTTGAATGTCGACCGAGAGGAAGCTGATTACAGGGTATCAGTTAACTGGACTTCTTCCCCGACGAATGCAAACTGTCGGCCGACTGAACAGCAACTTTTTTCCAATTAACAAATTCATGAAATTATACTAATATCCGCAGATTATAAAAAGTACTTCGTACTGGAACTAAACGGCACCACGGCGGGTGAACTTGTCGATTAGGGTCCTCCCCTCAGATTTCAGTGACCTTGATATATGTTGCCAAGGTCACCATTCTGAACAACATTTCCCTCTAAAGCTTTTGTCGGTCGGCTCTAGTTTAGGAGATAATGTTGTTCGGAATGGTGACCTTGACAATATATTTCAAGGTCATTGAAAGTTATCCACAAGAATATTCTGCGTATTACCCACGAAAATGATCACTAATATGCTAAATATCAGTAATTCTGCTTAAAGAGTAATAACTAAACTGTGAATTTTATGCAGTTATAACAATAATGAATGAGTGAAATTTAAAACGGTAGAAAGATTTAAAAGCTATTAAAATATTCATATACTTTTTCCAACTCGTTAATATCACTGACGAAAGAAAACAATAGTCAGCGGATCTATATGCAAAATAAACATTTCTGCATTGTTTACAAGGTACCGAAGCCAAATAAAAGTTTGCTTCTTCTTTTAATAACTTTAATAAGTTACTGACAGTGTAGCAATACTCTTAAACTTATCTTTCTACTGTTTCGTGTTTCATCTACGCACTTACGTCATACATGAAAATAAATGTTTATTCGGCTCTTGTTTCTTGAAATGGATGCAGAAAATGTTAATTTCGCAGAAAAATCCGCAGTCTAATAATAACAAGTCCAGTAGAGAATGCGTCGAGCAACTGAAGAATTTCAGAAATAACTGGCACAGGGTTGCAAAAAGGGAATGCAGAGTACGGTTTGCGAAAGTTATGTGTGGTGCAAAGAGTTGAGCATAATGAGCTCGAAACGCGTTGAGTTCGAGCCTACTTGTGATAATCAAAAAGCCTTTGAACAAGAGGCAGCGTTTCGCGTTAATGATTTGAGATGTAAAGAGCTGCTAATGGAGGGAACAGTGCATATTAAATATATTAAAATAATGGCGACCAAAGAAAATGTTCAGTCAAAATAAGGAAGTTTACGACAACACGATATCTCCAGGTTATCTAGTGTTCTATGTATAGAGGAACTTTGTAAATAGCCTTGTAATATTAAAGTAAATTACAGGGGTTTAAATGTTAACCCTTCACTGGTCACAAGGGTCGTATCATGGCACACATAAGCTCTGGACACCTGTGTACTCGGCCTTTTAATCACTTTTTTAATCACCATATAACACTCAACTAACCTGGCTACTGCTTTAGGGGATTTTAAGGAGAATTACATACCATCTGGATAGACGAAAAAAATTTCAGTACAATGATTTCAAAAGTGTCTCGGCAAATTATTATGGCGAAATTTGTAAAATTGTCAGAGTTATATAATATACATTAAACCTACTTATAAACAACTTATCAACCCTTAAAAATTCTCGTGAAAAATTATTTCCAAGCAAAGTTTGTCTGGTTTACAACAATTTTATGATAAAAATGACTATGTGAAATATACTCTAAACATAAAAAAATCCGTAATATGTAATAACTAAACATCGGAAGATTTCAAAGATATTGTTATATTATTTCCAATCCATTAAAATGATTAGCATAGAAAATACATTTTTATTTAACTCCCAGTTGTTTTATTTGACTCCTTTTATGTACCAAATACCTCTACATAAAGTTAACGTTACCAGTGATTACGTTATTTAATATTCATATAAAATTCGTATACAGTGATTTTCTTCCTTTCAAACAAAAATTACATTCTAGTATCGATTCGTAACACACTCGAAGAAGAATGAGAAGAGAATTTTTCGAGAATATTACATAATATTTACAATGATTTTAGTCTGCGATCCCACGGTGTTTCCGACGATGAAAGATGAAAGAGTGCCATTCTAGAATGAAACTCGATTTGATAAATGGAAAAGCGATGGAGCCCGGACGTATCCTTCCTCTATTTGTTTTCTCACTTTCTGAAAGGGCTACGCCCAGGTGAGGCATAGGCGGAGGAAATTTACGATTTCTTTGCTCAAGGTCGTCGGCGGAAATTAAACGCCCCGACATAGTGTGTCTTTAACTTAACCCATGACCTCAAACAACGCCTTGCGTCAGTCGACAGAGATGTACGAGCGTCGACGTATATTTATGACGTTCTCGTTAAGTTGTGTTCCGCTTTGAAACACCCTGTTACAGTCACGAGATGTAACAGCCATCTTTGCGACACTATGAAGAAACTCTGAACACATTGGCCGTATAAATCGTAGCTGACTAAGAAACATAGCGTGCCTCAGATTTCTGTACATGTGTACAGTGGATCCAAAAAGTATTTCACCCCTTGTCGTATAATATCGAGTCAGACTCGTGATGAAGATTCTGAACAGAGTCTAATAAATATGTATGTTATTAATTTTCTTTAAATCGAAATAAAATTCTATTTTGGTTTTGTTAATGTACAGCTATTGGAGAACATACAGACACACAATACATTTTCTCCTTTTTTTTAAGGAAATTACGAATTACAAAAAAGTTCTAATCACTGAAACCGTAAAATAAGTGCTAGTGCAATTTCCGATTCTCGAAAAATTGTCAATATTTGAACTATGGCAATTTCGTTAAAAAAAATAGTACAATCATACGTACATTTGGACCATCATTTATTTTTTTTTAGGATATTTGTGCATGACATAGCAAATGAAAAACTGGAGACAAGTTTTTGGAAGACTGTTTAATTTAATTTTAAACACAATATTAATTAAAAATCAAAATATCATACAAATTCGAAAGAAACAAGGAAAGAGAAAATGCATTTAAAACAATAAGGACAGTTATAAACAAAAATTGGATTTTCAGATCAAGAAGAACTTCGTTTCGCTTTATTATACAGCTGAAAGAGAACTCGAATCTTTTGATTGAACCTATTGTGACCAATCCTCTGAGTAACAATCCAACGTTTTCCTCTGATATAGAAAAGTTTGTGTAAACACACACTAATTGTCAAAAGTGTCTTAGATAGTCTAAAAATATTTGCTCAAACTGTAAATGTATCTCTATTGAATCACAATTCATTATTATGACATCGATGCATGCCAATTTAATAGAAATATATATTATTTCCAAATAATGAGCAATAACAAATTCTGTGTTTTCAAAATAATAATTATTGTCAGAGTCGCGCTACTTCTCTATTCTCTTTCGTCTCTTTGAAACAGTAAATTCGACTAAATAAACCACTTGGTTTAAAGCAATAATACATAAATAATTATAAATTCTTTAAAGTGACCTCGGGAACCACTTTGAAGGTTCCCGGCATTTTTGGGACACCCTATATATGTAACTCAAAATTTACTTTTTAAAAATACGTAAAAACACGCGCTGCCTAATTGTAAATCTACTTTTCTCTGAAGGTATAATTTATAAAATCTTTTACACTTGACAGATTAGTGTAAAAATGGCTGAAACATGTTCGCAATACAGCGATTGAACCCACCATATTATTTTAAGCTACGTGGGGTATCAAAAGAAGTGTTATCTATCAAAGAGTATCTGGTGCGGTCTACGGACTGGTGTTACGGAACCAGGATTATGGCTAAATGAATTGCTGGCAGATTGTGGTGCAATTCCGCAGAATTTATCGCAGCATGGCCACCGCGAGCATAACTTTTAATCGATGGAAAATCTCGACCAGCCAGCGACATCCGCGGCCGCAAACTGCCATAAACGCCCCCGCAGCTGTCACCACAAGCTTCCAACGGAACCAGATTACATGAATAACAATAATAATAATAACATCGCCGGCAACACTAACAATAATAAACAGTCTCTCCGCGACCGATATAGATACCGACATGAATATTCAGACAATATTTGTACGCGGCATTGAATCGCACTCATTGAATTAACATTAATGGCGACATTCCGAATCCCCCCCACCTCGCCGTTTCGAATTTACTGGTCGCTATGTATTACGTTTATATGGTTGACCACGGACACGTTAATGTCTACGCTATTGATGAATAGACTGCGGCGTTTCGGGTGAAATAAAAATTGTCTGCATTTATTGCTGAAAACAAAAGTTATCACTTAGAAATTTCTTTTTTTAGTAGGTAAAAAGTAATACTCCCTCTGGCAGAAAATATTCGATCAATATCGTGAATGTAATTGTTGAACAAATGATTCGAAAGTATATTAACACTAAACCTACCAAGCACAAAACATATACCTAAAAGTGAAACAACTTATAGCAGCGAGAAGATTGAATTTACTTAAACTTTGTACGGTTTTCATTATAATATGTGCTTAAATGAAGAAGTCAATTCAGTCATTTCCTATGGAAGCGTTTTTATAATTTCAATAATTATGAAATAGAAAACCGGTCATTTGACCGTGGTAGGTTTAGTGTTAAATATGAATTACAGTATATGTACATTAGACAAATATAAAAGGTAATGTATTTTAGTAAAATATTAATAAAATGATAAATTGTTTTTGCTTGTTATTTAAGTAGAGTAACGATGAAGCTGACAATAGACATTGCCACAAAAATGTTCTGAATGCTTTTTAGATGATTAAAAACCCTCCCTTCTATCAATATCTAATTTCCCCATCCTGTACATTATGAGAAAACAGACAGGTTAATTCATATATTAATATTTTCTTTATACGGGGTGGGTCGCCAGATGTTACCACCTTGATTTACGTCAATATTATTATTCGCAGCGAGAATTAAATTGTTCCAAGGGATGAACATTGTTAGTTTTGTGTATTTGGACGCGTCAAGGACTTATGAAGGTCATCTTTGATTTTTTTAATCGAATCATATGTATTCTCATGCTTCAATCGATGCAGTTTTTTATTCTCTATAAAAAACGTATCAACCTATGTAAAATTTTAATTAACATTAAATAATTAAATTAAAAAAAAAAATTAATTTTGAATTGTTAGTGTAGGAGTGATTTTCTATGCTCGTGAATGGATGTCTGTAAATTCTTCTTATTATTTAATTCAGCCCTTTAGCTGCCGAGCACGTCACACCGAGATTTATAGGAAACCTGTTGCGGATCAGTATCCAGTACGAAAGCGAATTGCTCCGTGGCTCTCTGCTTAATGGTTGCCAATTCGTCTCGTATGAAATCTGGATGAAAATTGATGCTGCAACGGAGCCGTCACGTCACCGTCGCGAAGTACAGAGCTATGGTTTTAATTGGATTGGGACGTTCGCACTTGATAACGTGACAAGACATCCGCTGTGATGGATGCAATCGAATAAACTGCGTCAGATGCATCGACGACGGGAAGATACAAGTCAGCGTTGCCAGCCCGATCAAAATGGACACGTCACCAATCGATCGCAGTGCCTTTGTTCCAGCAGCTTTGCACAGAAAACGTGACGTTCATATCTTATTTATTTATCACATTCATTTTCCTCGTAACTGTGATATCAGCTTTTTATTTAACTCGCTCGTTGTCGATTAAAATCGCAAATTAGTTAAAGAATCGATCATTCCTGTATCGAGATTTAAATGGTAGATTTTGTATGTTTTACTTCACAATTATTGTATTAAAATTATTAAGATCTCTTCATGCGGAATGATTGAACAGATATTTTTATTGGAAATTTAAATAAATTTAATCTTGCCATTTTAGTTCTTTTTATTTTGTTCTACATAGAGAATATTTTATTTTATCACATTTCTGTAGATCCGTAGGCGCAATATTATTCGGACGTTCTTAGAAAGACAATAACTTTTTTAATATTGGATCATACGACTTGGATATTTTTGAGAAGGTAGAATAAAACAGTTTTAAAGTGAGACCAGATTTATGATTATACTATATTTTTTTTCTCGAAATTGTCATAATTTACTGATTCATTGTATTTCAAGAAGCAAAATAAATATTGAAACAGTTTTCAAGCCCTGTTCTTGACCGCGTGTTTGATATTTATATCAGAGAAGTCACAATGTGCGTAAACTATGGAAAATGAAAAATTAATAACCTCGACGCTGGAAACTGTGTTGGAGATAATCATATTAGAGAAAGTATAATGAGTGTACAGAGATCCGGCATACCCTTCTGCAGCACCATCAATATTATGGAAACTAATATTACAATCCGCCGGCCAGCCGCCACAAACCAAGCAACTCTTGTGGATACCATTTTTATGAAATTTTAATAGTAGCAGAAACATTCCAGCCCCTGTATACTTTTCATGTCGGAATTCCTGAATTGAAACGCCACTATAGAACCCAGAGTCGCCAGATGAGAGGAGGGAGCACGAATCGAGGGGAAAAAGTTACCCTCTCTCTGCCAGTATCGAACACATGCAGGACAGAGACGAAACGCGTCACGTGACCGGGCCACGTGGGGAATAGCGTCGTAGAAGGGGAAGGTAGAGTGGGGACACGAGTCTTAATCTCGCGATTCCGGAGCATGTTTACGTTTACATAACCTTTAAAACGTAGAGACACGTATCGCAGTTCGTTGTTCGTGATCATCAATATTCGCAACGTTCCAGTAGCAATAAATGTTCCATAAAAAGGCACTTCGTAAAATTGTCAAGCCGGGACATTACCATGACAAACATGCTCGTAAAAGGGACGATAGTCAGGGTCTACATTATTCAGAATGTTTCCTATAAAAAGGGAATCGATGCGTTATACGAGAAATAGGATGGGGGACCGTTTTATTCGTCGTCGATCAGCTTCGCGGTGAACGGTACCATGAAAGGGAAGGTAGCGAGCCGTGTAATTGGAACCTTAGCGTAATGAAACGGCCGCAAAATGAAATATCAGGCAAGTGTAACGTTATTCAGAAAATGGCGGAGCTTCGGATTGTTCCGTTGAATAAGAATTGCGTGCGCCGCGCCGGTATTATCTCTGGGAACGAGAAAAGAAAAACACTCGGAACGACGACGACGCGAAGTTCCGTTTCCCTGTTGCTTTCCGCCACGACCTACTTTCCAAGACCTAATTAACCACGAAATAATCTAACTCCCTTTGTTTGTTTCCCTTCAGCTTTCACGGAGTTTATGGTATTACAAGTTTTAAGCGTTCCTGCGCCAAGTTTCTGCAAAAATGTTGCGTCTCCGCTCTGCATCCATTTTCGGAGAGCTTTAGCCAATTTTCCCCTACCTGTCAGAGGTCGGAAGAGTTATGGAAGTCTTCAATAGGTTCTGTTCGAAATATGTGAAACATTTTTTAAAAGCGTCCTTATAACCTAAGTTTCGATGAGAATGGAAACTAAAAAGTTCTTCGGGGTGAAAGTTTTAGTTTCAATAGAACTTTTCTGTAACGGGCGCAGATATTTTGTTCATTAATATCGAAATTGTTCTCGACCACCATAAGAAATATTGAATACTATTCAACAAATAATACTAATCCACCAAAACCACGTGCTTTGTGGAGAAATTTTAGATATTTTATTTATGGATGAGATAGGATGCCAGAATTATAGAATCATCAGCAATATGATGTACTATCCGTACGCCATAAGAAGTCCGTCGAGACAGCTGAGGGGCAAAGGGGGTCACAGCCAATGGTTATCTTTGACGTCACACACTTTAGCCAATAATTCGGCTAGAACCGAAAGTTCGTGTGGCATGACCCAATCGGACGGTTTGTTGTCGAATTCCTACCAGGAGACTTCTTGTGGCGTACGGACAGTAGAACTAGTGCACAGACTGGTATTTGTGCTAATAACCTGGCCAAAATTCGAAATTGTAAATATTTACATATAGAGCTGTGGTTGTGCGTCCCAAAATAGATAGATAAACATACCGTCACGTGGTGGACTCACTATCTGTGGTAACCCAACCAGTCACAGGTGCCCGCACTTGTCATAGAACCTAGCACTTGTTCGATACGCACGTCTTTTTTTCGCAGCATTCCGTTCGAAAGCATCTTTTTGTTGTGATAATTTCTATGTTGGAAGTGATTTTTGTGGCGAAACTTATGATGGATATTGTTGCACAAGGTATGTACATTATATTAATCATATTTTTACCAATGTTAAAATCTTTTTATTCGTGTTTTCACCGATCTACAAGCCTGACTAAAAGCTCTTGGATTTTCATTACTTTTCTTGCATATATTAGTGTTTTTAAACATGTAAAAGAAATACGATAGAAGGTATTGTAATTTATCGTATTCCTTTTAAATCTCATGTGGAATTAGATACGTATTGCGCATGCCTGTAGAACAAGACAGCTGATAAGAGTAGAGGAAAGAGAGGAAAGCCACGTGTATGAGAAAATCTAATTGATCAGGATTGTTGGAATAAAACGTGAAGCTCTAACAGAAATCTTTGTGAAATAATAGCTTTTAATGTCGTTTCTTGTGTTTACAGGTAGGAATGTAAATAATGTAAATAATGTAAATAATTGTTGCAACCAGCGAATAAAATATTAATCTTGTGTTTACAGTGAAACTCATTTTGGTTATTATCTCCGTAAGATAAATTGATGAATAAAAGGATAAACTTATTATAAAACGACATTAAAAGCTATTACTTCACAAAGATTTCTATTAGAGCTTCACGTTTTATTCCAACAATCCTGATCAATTAGATTTTTTTTATTAGATTATATTAGATTTTTTAGATTCTTTTACAAACATATACAACTCATCGCAACAGCATAAAAGTTACGTGTTGTTAAACTTCAGGATATGTAGAATCACTATACCGCGAAAAAGTTTTCCCAAGTTTTCACATTAAAGAAAAATAAAGGTCCAAATATAGACCCTCTTCTGTTATTTGGTTAATTTACTCTTTCGTTTGGTCCAGTTTCTGTGGATTCCGTCAAGTCTATGGCTCGAAAGCAACTGCACGAGCTAGTAAGAGAAAGCACGAAGCGACTGTTTGATGAAAAACTGAAAGATTTACACGAAAAGTTAGTGCCTTTTTTAGTTTTACATACGAACACCCATAAATAAAACTTACTATCACTAGTATGTAGTTAGAAATGACTTTTTTATTCATAAACTAACTGCATAACGTAGGAAAAACAAGAAAATATTTTTGGCCAGGTTTTTAGCACAAATACCAGTCTGTGCAGTGTCGCCAATGAGGGGAGGGACCAAGAATTGAGGGGAGAAAGTTACCCTCTCTCTGCCAGTAGCGGACACATGTACGACAGAGATGAAACGCGTCACGTGATCCGGGCCGTGGCGGAAGAGAAATAGCGTCGCAGAAGATAGGGGAAGGTAGAGTGGGAACACAATCTGGGGACTGTGGAACAGTGCTGGACACGGTTTTACTAATGGAATTTTGTATTAATGGTTACATTCTTGTTGTAAATCAAGTGAAACTTTAAAAAAGCTTCAAAATTCGTATTTACTGATCTCCTATATTCTACCCAAAACATATCTATGGGTTAGGCAATGGATCGTTAAGCAAGGGTTGAACAAGAAAAATTAAAAACATAAGACGTGTCATTTTGTAATAATAATACCGAGCATCGTTGCTCGCTGACCGCAATTACCCTATACTCCCGTACGGTATGTGGGGCACCTTTGAAAAATCATGCGAAGATGCCCATTTCCGACGAGCGAGTGTGCATGAGAACCGAACCCTTTCTTTTTATGAGTACTAATGCGACTGTTATTGAACTCGGTCCCGTCATCAGTCGAGACGACGACGACGACGGACGACGACGACGGACGACGACGACGATCGTTCAGCCGACTCTGAATGCGTCCGAAGACTCTTCCTGTCGAGTGTCGTCGTCTCCTCGGCGATTACTTCCACTACGATGACTCAGGGAAAAAGGAAACGTGCTAACGAGCCCCGGTCAGCATTAATTGTAACATCCTCCTGGCGGTGGCGGACCACTTCCGTCGCACGATCTCCTCGGCTCTGAAACGAAGGAAGCTGCGAAGACGACCTCAACGCCCACGCGGCCTGTTGGCTAAAGGCCCTATCCTCCCGGTTCCGTTCTCTGACGATCCGGCCCGACGTCTTTAACGCCGTTTTTAAAACTACGTAACACCGACAAAGGTACGAGCCGGGGAATCCGGTCCGATGAAAATACGAGCCAGTTATCGCGCGGAGGAAACGAGACGAGACACCGTGTTCATTTATTGCACCCTATTCCCACTCCCACGACCTATTCCGCTGTTTTATGAAAACCTCCGCGCTGTTACGTACGCGTACGGATTCCCAACAGGTTTCGCCTCCCCTGTTTTCGAATCAGGGTACTCCTACTAGATACTAAACCGTTTTTATAACTGTCGTTCGCGGAGAATGACGCGCGGTAGAATCCGCGATACGCTAGACACAACGCGATTGTTATTTAACACTCTGACAACGAGCCGTCGTCGCGTCAGCTAGTCTGTGATATACAGTGTTGGACAACATAACAACGTCGTTTCCATAGTTATTTATTGCGTATATTTAAAGGTTGAGAACACACACTTTAGACACCCTATATCTTGCTTGCCACCTCCAGATTGAAAACCGCAATACCATTATTTGATGGCGGATTTTTATGCAAAATAAACATTGTGTATATCAACCTGTCTATTAGTAACCTTTTTCTTTCTTTAAAAATTTTACTTAGTTGAAAACGAGACAGGTAATTTTAGACTCTTTAAATGTTTTCGCTTTGTTAATACTTTTGCTTCAGTGAAAACTGCTTTTAATGTATACTTTATCGTTCTTTTTTGTTTTGATATTAACTAATATGCAGGGACAACCCGTTAAGTTTTGTCACCATTGTTTAGGCATTTCCGGTAGTGCAATTGTTTTAGACAAAAGTTTATCAGTACTTAAATCTGAAAAAATGCTTTTCACATAAAAAAGTAAAGGTCACTTTTACTTTTTTAAATGGCACCAGATGACAAACTCGAAAATTTTGTGGAAACGTAATTTTAATGAAAAATGATTTCTTACAAAATAAATCAGGTTACATCAGATGTTCGAACTGCGATTCATCTTCTATGACACAGAACTCCGTTCTTAGTATTAGATTTTTCGTTGTCGGTATAATTAGGGTATCTCGGTTTATGTTTACTTTCGTCGCTTCCCATATTATGTTTGTATTTATCATGCATGCTTCAGAATCACCAGTTTGTCATCGTGTCATCGATCTAATCAGCTTATTGGCAGTATTGCTTCAATCGTAGTTTAGTGTATCACGATTTGATCTTTCAGAATGAGTACGTCCTAATTATGGCGACAACGAAAAATCTAATGCAAAGAGCAGATTTTGTATCATAGAAGATGGATCGCAGTTCGAACATCTGATGTAACCTGATTTATTATGTAAGGAATAATATTTCATTAAAGTTACGTTTGTACAAAATTTTCGAGTTTGTGGTCATTTCAAGGTCATAGCATGTCAAAATCAATCCTACCATGTCAAAAACATCTGGTGCCATTTAAGAAAGTCAAGGTGACCTTCACTTTTTTATATAAAAAGTATTTTTTTCATATTTAATAATATGCGAGCATGTAGCTTACCAAGTACTGATAAACTTTTGTCTAAAACATTTTTTAATTGCACTACCGGAAATGCCTAAAAAATGGTGACAAAACTTAACAGGTTGACCCTGTATACTTCATTTTAATATTCTACAGTTATACAGGGTCATCCGTTTTTAAACGGCCAAACGTCAACCAGCTATAGACGGCCCCAAATGGAACAACTTTCACCCCTAACACTTTTTTTGATTCGGTCTTGATTTTTAGATAATTGCAAAAACCCGTCATTTTTTGCGTTCACTTAAGATTAAATATATTAGGACTGCAATTATGTATCTTGATGATTTTTCCTTTGTTTGGTTTAAAATAAATAGGGGCATCTTTTTTATTAAGTCAACTTTTTTGTATGACCTTCGGATCTTGGTTTTTTTGACATGGGGCACGTTTGACGTTTGGCCGTTTAAAAACGGATGACCCTGTATAGATCTAGTAGGAGTGATTAATACAAAAAATTAACGTAATGTTGTGTTATCTTTAATTTATGTGCGTTTGTATAATTAAAAGCCAGGTGTACCACTATTTTTGTTCCTAACTATAGATCCAGGAGTTGTGATTAATACAAAAAATTAACTGAATATTGTGATTTTTCTTTAATTTATGTGCGTTTGTATAATTAAAAGCCAGATGTGCCACTACTTTTGTTCCTGACTCTAGCTTAAAAATTCAAAAATAAAAACCGCAATTATTTTGCACCAACCTAATACTAGTAATCATTATACTGCGGATCTTTCTGTACAATAAAAATTGTATGCATCAATTGCGAGAACCAGGGACCAGAAAAAGAAATATCCTTTTTTCAAATTCATTTAATCTTCCTGTTATTCCAAATACACCTAGTCAATTTTTGTTATAAATGCATAAAATCTGCAGTCTAGCATCTCCAGTCGTATAGCGACGTTCTTATCTAAGAAAATAGACTTTTTCGCTATCCGTGATAGACAATTTCGTATTCACGGAGCCAATGGGATTCCGGGATCTCCCAGCGGTTCTGACAGTAACAGGAAGAAGCTATACCTGAAGCGATCAACGGGTATATCTGGGGCAAACCGAAGGAAGAGGAAAATATCAACGCAGATTGAATCACTGCCCGGCGATAGAACGTCAATTAAACGAGTTGATACAGCTCGCAGGCTCGTTGACGACCCAATCTTCATAGGACATTGAAGCTGTTCAAAGCAGACCGCGTCCTGACAACACGTTAACGCGATTCCACGGCTGTTGTCGATCAGTCTGGCCGATGGCGTCCGCGTCCGCCACGTTATCCGGGACTCCGACGAATTTCCAGGTGGAATCGCGTCATGTCTCGGGCCACGATTTTAAGTGCATTACGCCGTTTACGAGTCAGTAGCACTCTCATTCGGGACACACAGGTACGAGGCGACATTAAATTCCACGCACGACGCATCGCGTCGCATGCGGGTACGAGACAAGTAGTCCAGATCCCCCTCGCCCTCCTCTGAGGATTCGCGTTTTACAATCTCGCTTTATTGCACACGCGCCGATAAAACTGAGACAAGCAATACACTCTGATAAATTTTATTGGCGAAATACACGGCCGATCTAGAAACCTTCCGGCGAATGTTCTTGCATGCTAGCGATCGTCCTACGACGAACCAGCGTTCATGTTCGCTGGAGACCTGTTTCTTCGTGCTATTGTTTACGCATCGGGAAAGGAAGAATTGTCTGACTTCGATGTTAATCCTTATGTGGTAGAATGTTCACTCATATTACGAAGTATACTACCTTTTTAACCCTTAGCGGTCGGAGCTATTTTAAATCAAAAACGAAAGATTTTTCCATTCCAGAATATTTTCTTTCTATACAATTTTTTTTTCATTTTTTGCATATGAAACTGATTTAATATCTCATTTAATATGTAATTGTTGTTAAATTTGATAGGAGGAGTGTTGGAGTGTTGAATAATTCACCCTATATTATAATGAATCAATATGCCTGTTTAGATGGTTACTATGAATGATCGTCATGTTTATAATATGTTTATATGTTTCGTTGTTCATTCTAGTTTGCAATCCGCCGATGTTAACATGTTGTTATATTTTACAATATACATTGATTTGATTTACTGTTAAATAATTCTTGTGTATTCCTCAATTAAACCTGACAATTGTCTAGTAATTTATTAAATACGAACAAAAATAATAATGTGAACAATATGTTTAAAAATGGCATAGCAATTTTCAGTGGTGCCTCAGAGTCGCCATCCGAGTGCTAAGGGTTAAAATGATGTGTGAACTTTCTCAAATATCTTTAAGTATACAGAGTGTCCCAAAAGATTCCTAAGGTCAATTTGAAATAACGCGGATTGGTTTCCGAGTTATTAACGAAACACGCGGACCAATCAGAGCGCGGCTACAGCAGACTGGATCGGCGACAGGTCCCGCTAAGCGTGGCGTTGGCATTGGCCGCTCCGAGATCTGTCCACTGTAGCCGCGCTTTGATTGGTCCGCTTCTTTCGTTAATAACTCCTTAACGAAGTCGCGGAGGACATTTTCGTAAAGGAAAAAGTTGTTTCAAATGACCTTAGGAATCACCCTTTTTAACGAAATACATTTTTGGGTCACCCTGTATACTTAAAAGTATCTGAGAAAGTAACTATTAAAATGATTTATGAAATGTCGAAAACTCTTCTTCGCTTCGAGTATACAAAATGTATATTAAATATCATGTCAAGAAGATTTTCCATGAGAAATATTAAAACATTCTGAAGTTATTCATATTGGAATATGAGTACAAGAAAAACTAGAGACACTATGTAAAATATAAAATAGAATTTATTCAATTTTATATGTCTGAAAAACACGTAAGTAGTGAGGCACGTCTTTACTTTTCGACAAATACGACACGAGTGAGGATCGTTCTGAAAAAAACGGACGGCGATCTAAGAAACAATTGAGAATTGAGGGTCCCGTGACGCAGACAGCAAAGATACAATGTGTATCGTTTCCATTTTTTATATTATAATTAAGGAACAAGTTATTGTATTCCATCAGTAGGCTGTGAATTAACTTATATTTTTTTGTATATCTTTAAACAACAAGAGAAACTGACAATTAAGTATGGAGAAATAATGTGAAGATATTTGTTATATTTGGTAATATTATTAGTTTCTTGTGTTTCACAGTTTGCAACATCAGCAATTGTATAAACTCGACGATCTATTTTCTGTATAACTTTTTAGTGGGATTCGATTGACAAAATATTTCCAACCCATAATTGTTTGTGTAGCATAACTGAATCACTTGCATATTGTTATTGTGTATAAGGCTCCAAAAAAATTGTGAAATTATTTCTATAATTAGTGAGATAATATTTATTATTTACTTGATATCATTTATATAATTTGTATTGATATATTAAACTAGATTAAAATATGAATGCGTACATATGCGTGAAAGCATACTGTAAAAATTCAATTAGTTATTTTATAATGAATCATCGCTTGCCGGTATTAGCAACCATTCTGTTAAAAACTTTATCGACAGAAGGCTCGAATAATTTATTGCTGCGGCAGGAAATTATTGTACACAATTGTTTCGGTACACAGC
Organism: Lasioglossum lativentre; assembly: GCA_916610255.1. Lineage (NCBI taxonomy): Eukaryota > Metazoa > Arthropoda > Insecta > Hymenoptera > Halictidae > Lasioglossum > Lasioglossum lativentre. The sequence goes on along the minus strand of OU744355.1, from coordinate 10,701,868 downwards.
AGTTCAAATTGACTTCCGTGACGTATTCGGTGAAAGAATGCTCCCTTTGTAATCGGTAAAGCACCTATAAATTGCTCGCAATCATCACGATTTATTGATGGCCTAATGAAACGTGACGTAAGCTGAAGTTCTTTTCCATGGTGACGCTTATAGGGCACGGTTATTGATCTCGAGTAACGTTTAGTTCACAGCTTATGCCCTCAAATGTACTCTTTCGTCAACGGCTTGCAGCCAGGTATTTAAGGGGGTAATGCAGCGTAAAGTGTTACTAAAAGTTAGTCAAATTCGTATAGATAACATAGCTACAAGCGTTACGTGGAAAAAATACTGGTTCACTGTCGGGAACACTGTCAGAATTTTCAAATATTTTCATTTATACCATAAGTACATGGACTGTTTAAAGAAATTAAATTTTGCAAATTCTATCATAAAAGCATTTTTCAAAAAAACTTGATTTATCAAGATTGTTATGAAATATTCAATTACGTAATATTTTAGGCGCATTCGAAGAGAAAGAAAAATGGAATTCAAAGAGATTTTGAAAATTCGGACGATGCTGAACGCGTCGCACACTGGTCCACGCGCTCGATCTAGCTGTTCATTTGGTAAAATAGCATCTTGTCCAAATCGATGTTTATTGAATTTATATTACTTCTTAAATGTCCGTGACATTCAAAAACGATGAAATTAATGAGATTTATAGAAAATTGTGATTAAAACAAGCATTAAGAATCAACATTTTATGAATCCCATTTGTCACCGAAAAAGGGCCTAGTGTGTATGTACCCAAGGACTTTTAATTGCTTTTGCGCCAGAAAAATTTAATTGCCAATACTGTACTACTTGCATGGAACATGTTGATGAAACTTTGCACATTTATAGTTTAGCCAAAAATATATAACAAGTTTTTTTTTCATCGACAGAAAAACAGGCTTCGGAGTTCGAAAAAATTTCAAAAGGGCCTAGCCGAATAAGATGGTCAAAACTGCCCTTAGAGCTTTTTCAATGGCTGTTGAACCATTCGAAAGCTGACCAAGAAAAACCCCTTTGAGCAAAATTTCAGCCCCCTAACTTGCCCGTGAGGGTAGTTATAGGGTAAATTAGATTTAGCGCCTTTCCACTAATTTTCCGCTCTCTGATGCTTTCTAAAATTCTGAAAAAATATGGCATATTTTGGATCCCAAGGCGGATTTTATGGAATTTTTTAAGATTTTTTTTTGCAAACTGAGGCCGTAAAAAATGAAAAACCTGAAAAGAAATCGAAAAAATGGAGGTTTCTCAAAAATATGAAAACATGCCATTTTGCTGTTTAGTACCCTGATATAGTACGATAACAGACAGAGTCCTCCATTTTTTCAGATTTTTTGTTGTGGGATCATTGTCAAAAACAAGAAAAACCGAATTTTTTCGACGTTTCTACTGTTAGGAGGAAAGTTACACTTGTTGGTTTTACTACGGATTTTTACAGACCTGGAAAAGGCATTTGATACTGTTTGGCTGGATGGTCTATTCTTCAAGCTAATAAAAAAGAAGTTCTTCCTTACCTCACTAAAATGATCTGGTGCATGGTGCATAATAAAAAGTTCCTGGTCACTGAAGGTCCCAACTCCTCCTCCAGAACCTTCGAAGTCCAAAATGGCTTACAACAGGGCGCGGTCAACTCCCCCCTACTATTTTTACTTGCACTTTACAACCTAAATGACGACAACCTGAAGGGTGCAATTGCCTACGCCGACGACCTTCTTATCTACATTAGCGACAATAGACCATCAATAATAAAAACTAAATTACAATTTGTCAAAGAGGTCTTGTAATTTAGTTTTTATTATTGATGGTCTATTGTCGCTAATGTAGGTAAGAAGGTCTTCGGCGTAGGCAATTGTTCCCTTCAGGTTGTCGTCATTTAGGTTGTAAAGTGCAAGTAAATCGCTTAAGTATATACTAAATAGTAGGGGGAGTTGACCGCGCCCTGTTGTACGCCATTTCGGACTTCGAAGGTTTTGGAGAACGTGTTAGTACCTTCAGTGACCTGGAACTTTTTATTATGCACCATGCACCAGATCAATTTAGTGAGGTAAGGGTTTTTCTTCTTTTTTAATAGCTTGAAGAAGAGACCATCCAGCCAAACAGTATCAAATGCCTTTTCCAGGTCTATAAAAACCCGCAGTAAAACCAACAAGTGTAACTTTCCTCCTAACAGCAGAAACATCGAAAAAATTCGGTTTTTCTTGTTTTTGACAATGATGTCCCACAACAAAAAATCTGAAAAAATGGAGCCCTCTGTCTGTTATTGTATTATATCAGGGTACTAAACAGCAGAATGGCATGTTTTCATATTTTTGAGAATCCTCCATTTTCCCGATTTTTTTTTAGGTTTTTCATTTTTTACGGCCACAGTTTGCAAAAACAAAATCTGAAAAAATTCCATAAAATCCGCCTTGGGATCCAAAATATGCCACATTTTTTCAGAATTTTAGAAAGCATCAGAGAGCGGAAAATGAGTGGAAAAGCGATAAATCTAATTTACCCTATAACTACCCTCATGGGCAAGTTAGGGGACTGAAATTTTGCCCACAGGGGTTTTTCTTGGTCAGCTTTCGAATGGTTCAACAGCCATTGAAAAAGCTCTAAGGGCAGTTATGACCATCTTATTCGGCTAGTCCCTTACCTCGTTTCCTATCGATACGCTGGAGAATCTGTTTAATATTATGTGTCCATTTTTGTTTCAAATGAATAGTATTTGTCTATATTTAGAGTATATCTTGCGTACTAAGATTTAATATTTATAATTTATTGAAATAACAATGCTCAATAAACTAAAGAGAATCTTCAAAGTTTTCTATCTTTGGTAAAGGATATCTTTTGAGTTTCACATCGTTCCCCATTGTATCAAAGTGCATTATGTTTAGCGTACTTTTCTGAAATGAAATCATGCATGAATCACATCCCATTCGGCCCCGGTACAAAAGTTATTATTGTTTAAAGCGTACGTGTCGCCTCAACTACGGCCGAACCTTTGGCGCGGCGATTTTTTAAAATTCTTTTAAATTTAAAAAACAAACGCATTTTGATGATGAAGTTGGACAATTACTGTTGAAAGATGTTAACAATAATGATTTGTCAATGTGATGTAATGTCAATTTTTATTCTTTTTTATAAAAATTATATTTTTGTTTTTTATAATTAATACTATGTTTTTTTGCACAGTTTTAAATAAAATATTTTAAATTTTGTTTATAAAATCCATTACTTCAAAATGATTGATTATTGTGTTCATTTAAAAACTGAACCTGATTTATCAGACACCCCGATAATTAAAAAAAAAATGTTTTAAACAAAACTTAATCAACATTCAGTAGTCTACAAATTTCAATCCAAAAAATTAAAAAATAAATTTTTAATACATAAATAACTAAAGTCACTTTGAATTTTTAAAAGTCGATATGTATTTTTCACTTTACAATATTGTAGCTGATATCAAAACGAATCCAACAACCTAAATACCTTTAAGGATGTTCTGAAGGTACAATGGGAGACAAAAGTACAAGAAATTCGAAATCTATCAACATATTGGCAATGAAAGCCATTCATGAGTATATTTTGCATTAAAAAAATAGATTAATTTAAAAAGCTTTCGTTTAATTAGCGAATTTCATGTTATATTCATTTTTTAATCAAATTGTCTTCATATTATAAAAAATTGTAAGTGACTTTTGCGAATAGTACCCTCTGATTTGAACTTCAAGATAATAAATTTGTGATATTCAATATATATAATTACGCAATAAAAAGTTAAAAATAAATATTAAAATAAATTAAAAATACTTCAGAAAGCAATATTCATGGTTATTATTGAGATAACACCACGATAAATTAGACGTTTTGTAACAGTTTATAATCTTTTGCTCTGTAACTGTTTAGTAAATCCTAATAAATTTTGAACATAATTAATTACATAATTTTTACTATATATATGTATATAAAAAAACTGGAGTTTCTAGTTGCGTTTTTTCAAGGTTTAAATAGGGTTTGAAGTGGAATTTTATGAATTCTCCATAAGAAGACGTGTTAAAATGTGCAAACTTTAAGTTGCTATAATTCTTAAACGATGCGGTAAATCGAACCCAAATTTTGGTAATTGCATTAATTTAGTAAGAATTATATGTTGTCAAATTTTCAAAAATTTTGTTGCGTTTTTATATACCTCCAGAGCATCCTTAAACTTTCAAATAGTGCTAAAATATTAATGAACAGCTAGAACATCGCGTCATTATCGTGTCTCCTCGCGAGCCCACTGCGGCCAGCGGTATTGCAATTTTTGTCGAACAAAGCGGATATGAAACAATCTCCATCGACAATTAATCAGAGAAACGTCGGACCGCGAAGCTTCCGTAAAAGTTTCATGTTCTGTTCGTAAATGGATTTCGAAGTTACAGCGGACGTTATAACTCGAACCGTGACTTCGCAATTTAATTACTCTTTTGCGAGGAGCGATCCATCGTAAACCGCGGAACTGAGGCCGCATTGTGCTCCGATGAGGCATCATCCGTTAACCAAGGGAAACGAGCGCGGCGAGTCGCAACGATACGGTTATCGGATTCTACGGTTTTTGGCGAAGGAGCGAACTGGGCCCGGTTTAATATCCGAAATCAGGAAGTCGAATACACGACGAAATTTCAGGATAACCGGCGCCGCTGCCTGTCCAATTAAAACCTGTCCGCTGACAGTTATAATAATATTCCGCCGGTGCGCAATCTGCCACGGTGCAATTAAACGAAAACGCCGGGCTGTGTTTCTCTCCGCTATGCCGCGATGAAATATTGCATCGGTGATGCTGCCTTCGATGTTCATTATATCGCCCGTGGAAACGAGCTACCGACTGGAACGGACCGGACCGGACCGTCTCTCGTCGGATTTAGCAGCGAACTTCAGCCTAATCAGTAGCGATGGCCCGATATTGTTCGACGGTAAATTGTTCCGTCCATTAAAAATCGTGCCGCGTGATCATTATGGTATCCGACGATCAGTCTGCCGGAGGATTTTCCAAAAATTTATCGCCAATTACCGGGCCTGTATGCGTTTACAACGTTCGGCAACCTTTCAATTGGAAGGACTGCAAATTGTAATCAAATTTATTAGCAGTAACGCGCTTTTATCGGCACTCTAACGACGCAGATACGAGTCGAAATGAATGTATGGGACATTTGTTGGTTGTTGCGATAAGTATGATATACGGAATTTCTTCTGTGCGATACAGAGTAGCCAGATTAAGACTTGTCCCCCCACTTTACCTTCCCCTTCTACGACGATATCCCCCACGCTTCCGCCACGGCTCGGTCACGTGACGCGTTTCGTCTCTGTCGTGTACGTGTCACGTGACCAACGCGGCACAGACAGAGAGAGGGTAACTTTTCCCCCTCAATTCGTGGTCCCTCCCCTCCTCTGGCAACTCAAAATTTACTCGTTGACAGATTGTTGGAAAAAAAAATGTGTCGAACGATAGTTGCTTGACATCGATTATCGAATGCTGAATAAATAAGTATTAAGATATGTTGGTAAATTAATTTAATTTCCGAGATATTTATGAAATGTTCAAACAATTTTGCAGAAGACAACAATAAGCTCTCAGAATATCATACTGTGACTGTAACATGAGACAACAAACTGTATACAATTACTTCGAGTGTCTTTAATTAAACTGCGAGATTGTGGACGTCATAAAAATGTGACGGTGGTAGTGGACGCATTAAAAATTAATTAAAAAATGTCTTTATAATTATTATTTTATACCGTGTGCCTTAGTACTTGTTTACTTAGTATTCAATATTCTTCCGAATCGCAAGGTAAAATATTACACATTACAATATGTTAAAGTTATAAGAAGAATACGAATATACAGTTATTCAGATTTATGTATGATTGTGTTTGGCCTATCGATTTTGTGTCCGCGTCGTGCCTCGGTCAAACATCGACTTCTCAACTGTCAGTTGGTTAACAATTTCCTGACAACCCCTCTCTTCCATTATTTCCTTAGGGGTTGTTCATCGCAGGCCAGTTTTGCATTACGGTAACTTTATATGGAACAAGCTGCGGTAACAATATCAACAAACTACGGGAACAATCTAGCAACACAGATTCCAGCTACTGCTACAGAGGGGTGTAAACACAATATACCTCTGTCAAGCTTGAAAAAACCATGTATTTTTCCACATATAAATTAAGGTTTCGAAAATTCGTTTAAAAATTGTGAAATTGACGAATACAAAATGCTAATTTAAAATCATTAAGCCTACAGATTTAAAAAATATGCTACTCGAACATTATTGAATAAGATGCTATTTTATTTTATATTTCACAGAGTCACTTTTGTTCGATCAAAGGCTATAGCCGGGTTTGGTGGTGAAATTCGCCCCCGACGAGTTTTTAATCGAGCTTTGGCTATTCGTTAGCCTACCCAAAGAGACCCCGATCTGCCAAGTTACAGCCCCATATCTCATCTGTAAGGGTAGTTATTGAGGAAAATCGAAAAAACAGTTTCTGGACCATTTTTCCTATTTATTGACAGTTAAAAATTCTGAAAAAATTCTGACACATTTTGGATACTAAGCCACATATTATGTATCATTTTCAGATTTTTCCGTTGCAAACTCTGGTTGTAAAACGCGAAAAACACGAAAAAGTCGAAAAAATGTAGATTTCATGTAGAAATCGAAAGAGCACAGCTACAGATTTAATTCAGAAATGAGATATTATCATAAGTATTATGCTCAATTTTTTCAAATCCCTGAGAGTGGTGCGTCATAGTTTAAAAAAAATAAAAACCATTTTTTTCGGCGTTTTTCCTAAGTTATACCTATCTTCTCTGAATTAAAAAAATATATTATGTTATAGTTAGTTAGTTATATTGTGTTTTTACGTCGCATCGACTACTTTGGTCATTAGCGACGACTTATATATAGCTTATAACTATAGCTTATAACTATAACTTATAACTATAATCTATAACTAACTTATAGCTATAGGACCTACAGTTTATTAAGGTGGGTTCCGAACCACCTGGGCGGCTACAGTATGAATCACTTGAGAAAAATCTCAGAGGTGACGGCAGGATTCGTATTATGTTATATTAAACATTCCTACGTTCAGAGAAATATTTTCCAGACTTTAAAAGTTGCGTAGTACAAAAAACGAAAATAATACTAAGTCGTTATATTCGAATATTTCGAAGATACTTTCAACGGCGCCGGTTGGTTGCAGCGGCTATAGTCTCGGATTGCGGAACCGCTGATGACTTTTTGGACCAGGTTCGTATCCCGCCCGGGTCAATCTTTTTTTTTTCTTTATCAGATGTGTTTCCGCTTCCTAACCATATTATATATAATTTAGGATTTTCCGGTCGGAGAACACATCAATTCTCAGAAAATCGAATGTTACAACTCCAACAGTTATTGCTTCGAAACTAATTTATCACTCTTGCGAACTTTTCTAGCTGGACCTTTATTTATGAATATATCTGGAAACAGTTTTGAATGCATTTCTTAAATATAAGTCAATCTTTTTACCAAACCTAATATAAATAACAAATAATCTGATTGGAATCTCTTTTAAACATGTTTTAAAATCTGACTCGAATACTGAAACTAAGCTAACAAAAAAAAAGAATTGTTAGTCAAATCCATATAATAAATTCTCATATCATACTTTAATTAGATATTGAATCTCGAACGTCAGTGGTATCCACTGTAGGCCTATTCCACTATGTCGCACGATAATTTCGGACAACAGCTGCAGAAAATAAATTTGGAAAATAAACTCGCGAGATAAATTTAAAAATAGTTTTTAATTGTATTGTCCAAATTGTTTTAACATGTGGGATAACTTGATTTTCTCGCACGTTTAGACGTGCTTGGCAAATTGGTAAGATCTATTGGAAGTTTGGACGTAGCTGTTCACATCGCCGACACTTACATTGTAACACTCTATGGTACGCTCCTGGGCTGCCTCAAGAACCCAGGGCCGCCACGGGGAGCGAGACGCGCGGCCGGGTCGAGGGGGCGTTGCCTTCGAAAACCGGCCGTCGCGAGCACATAATTCCGAAGCCTGATTTATGCTAATGCACTGTAATGAATGCTAAATATTATTATCGTATTCAATATAAAAAAATTCGGAAAATGTTAAAATGGGAAAATAATTAGTTCAGTAAAGACCATTATAAAGTCCATTAAGAAAAGCTGAAGTTACCACAACATAATGTCACGTTCGCATGATACAACTACATATCATGCTAACTAAAATTTGTTCATAATTTCATCGTGTCACGAAATATTCGAGAATTTTCAACTAAGCGAAACAATAAATGCATATTACGGTATCGAATATTCCATAATTTCTCGGAAATTTTACTACACACCCTGTAGAAAACGGTAAAGTTCGATCTTATGCGGTTTCTATTCAGCAAGGTTTTCCGCCCAGTGGAACGGTAACGATAATGAACAGCTCACAGGCAGAAATAGAATAGTTGCAAGGTAAAGTTAAATAAAGAGCAGCGCATGAAATGAACTTTGTTCCGTTCCTTTTACCCCGGATTCTGTTTGTACTATTCGACATTGTTCGGTCTACGGGAAACTTGTTATGAGCACTTCCACTTATTTCTAGGCGGATGAAGGAATGGTTGACAGCGAATTATTGAAATGAATTCGTTCGTTGCTCGTCCCCGGTAGTATTTAGTATTACTCCATTCAATTCAGAACAGTTCATTTTGCGCCGACCCTTCTCAACGTCATTCCTCTCGCGCCGTTAATGAAAATGAGTTTCGCATTCGAGACGCGGATTATTAGTTCTAGTACATCGTTGAATTGCTTTATCAAATTCTCTACCTCCCTCTACTGGCATTAATCCTCACACACGGTTCAAAGTTTTGTTACCTCCATCTATTTTTTCTCATTTTTTCTTTAGATCAGATCATTTAATTGTTACAAAAATCACTTCGCAGTTTCTGTGTTGAGTCCTGTGAGTGCACGTCCACATGTGATCTGATGGGGGTACTTATGTTACTGTTACGATAGACTGCGAATTTTATTACAAAAAAAAAAAATATACAAAAAATGAAAACATCAAAAGAATTTAATACTATCATTACACTTTTTTGCCCACCACATGACTACTTTTGCATTCTAGTCATCGCATTTGATCTAATTTGATAATGTCAATACCGACAAATCCGAGCAGAATCGCCAGATCAGGGGAATTGACACGAATTAAGACGAAAAAGTTACCCTCTCTCTGCGCCAGTACCGGAATAGTCACGTGACATTGTGACATATGCACGACAGAGACGAAACGCGTCTGTGTCCAGATCGGAAACGTGGAGGAATAGCGTCGTAGAAGGAGAAAGTAGAGTGGGGAGACAAGTATTAATCTGGCGATTCTGGCCCAGCTCTGACATATTCTAATAATTTCGTTTGGGATTATTCTGTAGCAAAGGTCTCGGAATTATGTGCTCGCAACGGCCGGTTTCCGAAGGCTACGCCCCCTTGGCCCGGCCGCGCGTCTCGCTCCCCGTGACGGCCCTAGTGCTCGAAGCTCCTCAGGCGCGTACCATAGGAACTATTCGTGGCGCATTAGGGCGACACTCGTATCAAGATACACATACGATTACCAATTTTAGCGAAAAAGAAGTTTTCCCGAACCTTATAAAAATCATTATAATGTCCCGGCGTTTTAGGCATATTTGTAGTGTACAAAAAAATTCACTAAAAACGCTGCACGAAAATCTATTACCCGAATTTATTATACGCAAGAAATACAAACGCATTTACCAACACTTGACTTCCTACACTACAGAAACTCGCGATCCTCACCATTCAATAACTGATTTGCGACTACTCGCACGACGTTCCCACTTAACGAATAAGAAGGAAATGTTCATTTTATAAAATGCGCTACAATGAAGCGGCTACATTAAAACGGAACAGCGCACATCCTTAACTGATTCTTTGCTAGCGTCTACGTCCAAACTTCCCGTGGATCTTACCAATTCGCCAAGCACGTCTAAATTAAAAACTAAATTTTCAAAATTTAACCCCATTTATATATATTTTTCGAATTTATTTTCTACAGCTGTTGTCCGAAATAATCGTGCGATATAGTGGAATAGGCCTACAGGGGATACCACTGAAAAAAACCGCATTAAATAGCGCCTGTGGTACGCGCCTGAGGAGTTCCGAGCACTAGGGCCGCCACGGGGAGCGAGACGCGCGGCCAGGTCAAGGGGGCGTAGCCTTCGAAAACCGGCCGTCGCTAGCACATGATTCCGAGGCCTGCTGTAGCAGAAGATTTTTAAGATGTTTTGGGTACAGCACAATTATTAAAAATCCTATCAATAGGCTTCTAGTAAGCAAATCGTTAACGCCGAAGGATTACTCTCACGAAGGAAATGAAAGTCAAGTGTGTTGGCTGATTGGACTTTTTTAAATTTAGTCTCTTTTCTTTCCATTTGTGAGTACATTGTCGATCCGCTGCGCCGAGCCACGCGATCATAAATTGCACGTAGCACGCGTTAGAATATCCGCCGGTGGATGAAAATTGACAGATTGATGCACAAGGGCACAGGGAAGAGACTAGCGAAGCCATCAAATTTTATCGTCGCATGGAAACTGACGGAGTATATCGACGTTTCGGTCCTCGCTCATAATGCAAATTCTCTTCCACCGTGTGCCGGTGGGTTAAACGTTGAATTTTCGCGTTGTATCAATTTGACCCGGCCAGTGCGAACGGTAGGTTGAAGTTGTGCGCACACGCACACGCACGCACGGTACGCAACAACGGCGGCAGTTTAATTTATTTTCTCACCTATGGTTCCGCTGTCCCATAATTTTCGCGCAAGCCTATGCGCACCGTGGTACACGCGACTGTTGCGCACGCCGCGCCAGGCTGCGTGTCTACCAGTTTATTACGCGAGTCATATGCATTATTCAAACGTTTCCCGTCCGCGTATCGCATGGGATGACTATCCCGCCTCTCCTCGCTCGTTGTTTCGAAGCGGTGCCTCGCTCCTTGTAACTGCGATATCTTCGGTATCGATCGGCCATCCTCAACATCGGGGATCGTTTTACAAGCCGGCTACCGGCGAACGCCACCGCCAATTACGAGCCATATTTTACGCCCACGCATTTCGAGCGACAAATTCCGCGTGCCCGACTAATCATAATGCCGAGCCGCCTGTCGCGCGTTCGACCCCATCCTCGTCGTTGCGAGAACGACTCGTCGATTACTATCGATTCCGTCTGTTAAAGCTCCACGGCTCTTAAGAGCTACAGTCCGTGACAAAACGATAGGACACCGTACGTTTCCATATGATATCAGAAGAAAATGTAAAATTTTAGTAAATCAATCCAAGGGTGATAAAAAAGGGTGCATACTTATAGCACCCATCCGAGACGAGTAAAAAATGTCTAATTAACGTAGGTGCTAAAAACAATCCTTTCCCTGTCGAATCAACGTTTATTATTTATTAACGTTCCATATTTTTATCAGTTGCATTGGATTATTTATTTATTGGGCAATAATCCTGTCAAACTGTTCGGCATATAAGGAAACACCTTGTTTGACGATGAGTTGCACATAAAACATTATAATTCCTTTATCACGTCGACTACCGTGTCACCGAAATTATTTGTCCATGTTTAAAAATGAATTATTACGCTAATATAATCATTTTACCAAACTTGATTAAGGTTGAAGAACTATTCTGTATCGTACATTTTAACTTTCGAATAGTTATTTTATGGAATTTTCGAAAGTGGTTTGACTAAAAAAATATATTTTGGTTATAACGCTGCGATGATGTAATAAAATAACCCTACAATTTTAAAAAGATTGGCTGAACCCATTGGTTACAATGAATTCTCAAATATTTTCATTCTTGATAATTTTGCAACAGTAATTCCTCAAACCGGGGTTTCCTGGAAGTGGAAACTTACAAGAAGCAACTAAATTCCCTGAACACGTGTAACAAGAACTATCAGCAAGAAAATGAAAAAAATGTTGATAACTGAAAGTATCGCATTATATTTTACAGTGAATTATTACGCCTGTACTTTATCAAGTTGTATATTCGTAGTATTAACGAATATCAAAAGTGATATATCAATCTTCTTCGTACACTTTCCAATATGTACGGAAGCATTGAATAAAAATATTTTATCTTGTACTACAATCAGCTTTACTTCGAATATGTCCGTACACAGGATGTAATTCGAGATAAAAAAATAAGTCGAGTAACAAAGGAAAAATATTATAGTACCTCGTGTCAGTCTTTCATTTTGATAAGATCTACTTCAAAACCCTGGATAAGTGTCGGATAGGAACTGATTAATGTGTTTGTTCATGATTTTTCGTTTTAAACGAAACATTACATTACCAATTCTCGAGAAACTGTTGATTTATGATAATTTCGTTTAAAAAACATTCTCAAATTCTCGAATGTTCTCAAATTATATTATTATTATAATTGTTGTTATCATTATAAGGAATATTGTTATTGAAAATGTAATGAATATTAAAATTTTCAGTTCGAGTAATTATAAATACCAACTCATGCGTATTAGAGAAATATTCGATGTCAATTACCTGGAAAACGAAATTTAATATGGAAAAATTATATTTCTGATTTATTTTTTCAATAAGAGAACCTCTCTTCGCAATATCAATTGCGCCATGCCCTACATAAACGTAATAGCATCACCGTCCGGTATATGTTGCATCAAATGAGTTGTCGATGTAAAGTTATTCCTGGATCGGAAGGAGACCTATGTAAAATTGTACATTACTGTACGAAACACTGAAGAACGTCCACGCATTAGCCGACACCATCTAAGAGGAATGACGAATAAATGTAGATTATTGAGAAGAAAGTTGGATTTAAGATCCGAAGAGAACGCAAGTTTTAAATCATAATCTTTCCGAACGAACAAAGCAATCGAACGTGAACAAAAGTTGAATATAATTCGAGCATGACCAGATTACTTTTCGACTTTTTCGAACGGGAATAAAAACTTATTCGTTCGTGGTAACTCGAACGCAGCGCTCGAAGTTCGTATCACGATTTCTTACTTATTACATTGGCTTGCGGTTAATGAAATGCTGAAAATTTTAATCGATAACTTCAAGTTCTTGGTTATTCAAGTCACTTGGGAAACTTCAATGAAATGCAGAGGATTGTGAAGGTAATAAAAATACCCGTAGAATTAGGAAACTTAGTGTTCATTTATAAAATATTCGTATCAATAGATTGAAAAATCAATATTAAAGATATTAAAGATTATCAATATTGAACTATTAAATTTATTAGTAAAATTTTTAGAACTTAATATTGTAGTTGAAAGTTGAGAATGATTTTAACAGAACACTTCTTATGAATTGAAAAATCAATATTGATATATCAGGTTACTAATATTGATCTATAAAAAATAGTGTAATTTTTTAAACAGATTAAATCAATTTTGTAATTGAAGGTTAATAATGAATTGAAAGGAAAAAACTTATATTAATCGTAATATTCTAGTGTTAAATATGTACCTACCTAATATAACTATACTGTGGATTTTTGTACAAAATAAAAATTGTCTATATCAATGGCACGATATAGGAGCTACATAGATATTTATTTGTTTTCTTAATAATTGTTATGTGTTGAAAATAATACAACAGTAAATACTGTAATATTACAATATTTTTACTGTATTCTATGTGACATTTTTGCCATAAACGCATAAAATCTGCAGTCTGTTAACGTAGGTATTTATTTATTGCTACCATGTCGAGTTGTGTTTACAGGTTTCATAGAGGATCAAGTATTATAAACATTATTCAAAATGTGTAAAATTAAAAGTTTTCAAGTGGGTTTTAAAAACAATGGTTACTAATATTATTGATCCTGCTACCCTACTAATAAGAAATAAATTAGGTCTCTTAAGAAAATGCGACCTATTAATAATTCATCGAAAAACTTTTCAAAACTTCTGCACTCACCTAATAAAACCATATTTACAATCGAAGAGAACGCGAATGCATCGCCGGAGATTCAAATGTATTCAGTCTAAAGAGACCATTATAATAAATACAGATGTTCGGTCGCAAATGCGCCCAAGAAAATACCGTTAATAACAATGTCGATAAACGAGATAAAGATCGACAATGTAAGCCGATAAGATCGTTCGAATAATTATTAGCAGAAAATATCGGGCGATTTATTCGTCTGGTTTCTCTCATGTAAGTTTCATTCCGTAATGTTTTTATTAATGAGGAAAGAAGAATTTCCTCCGCGCTTTAACGTACCGTCTCCGGCGACGTATTATTTCTTTATCCATTCTTTCCAGCCTCTTAGCCGCTGCAAGTAGGTTGCATTTTTCATGCACAATGAAATATTAAAGTAAGCCACAAACGACTTTTAATAAAACCGTCGATACCGCGGAAGACACTCTTTCCGGCGTATTGATAGGATTCAAAGAAAATTTCCGACCTCCCTCCTTCACTCTTTCAACTGTTGCGATATATATTTCAGCGAAAAAAGAAAAAGTGAAACGCAAAGGACGAACATCCTGGAGGCATGCGAAATGAGTTCGAACGCATCATCCTCTTCACTGAAATTGCACTTTATCTCTGCTGCACGACTCCGTTCCCGTGGCTTTATTTCATTTTCCGTCGTTATCGAATCGAGAAGCTACTTTCTTCAGATTTTCTCGTAATTAAAACAATGAAGACTGCAAAGAATTCCTCTGTACTTACATCGAGCGGAGGATCTTGAACAATGTCGAGTACAATCCTCGCATAAACATAATATATAAACAATTAACATATAAATAATTTTTTATGTCTCTAATTCTTTATGTCTAAACCTATTATACCTGCATTTATTTAAAATTGTTTTTATTCCGTTCCTTAACCCTATCAGTGAGGAGATATCGGGCAAGTTTTCTCGTACATGCGCGCCCAAACCAGTAGCGTATCTATGTATGTCATGAGGAGAAGGTAGTGGGGTATTGATATTGGCGGGAAAGTACCGGAAAAATCTGTTCCGAACAAAGAGACACGACAGGAGACGAGACGAGTGTCCTACGAGTTACAGAATCTGCACAGATTGCACATGTTATACATTCATTTTTCACAATCAAAACATAACAATTTTTTAAAATTTTACAAGGCGATTAAGGTATCCTATTTTATCAAGAATTATACTTTACTGACGCTGAAATCGCCACGCATGCGCGAGAAAACTTGGCCAATATCTGCTCACTGAACCCCATGTGCTTAACCTAACCTTACTTTTCTAAAAATGATCTATCTTATCTATTTTCTATACTATTTTTAACAATACTATTCTACTTTACTAACTATGCTCCTTCCACTATTGTTTTATAAACATTTTCCTCGCACGCCAATTAATTTTACAAACAATTGTCACTCTGTATCATTCTGTCTGAGCGCCCTGTAGCTATAAATGGCAACGATACATCGATGTCTTGGAAATATCGATATTTTCTCCCGATATATCGATATTTTATAAATAGTTGTAATGATTTAGATTTTAGATCATCCCATAATTTTACGAGCCGCGAAAGAAAATAGAAAACTGCTCTAATATTATTATATATGTTACACATACACTGAAATAATGACAAAACTCTATCAGTATGTATTTCAACGATATATACATTATATTTCTAAAATGGTTGTCTTTGCAAAATGATCATAGTTGTTTGATACATAACAACGTACGAAATTTTAAAGCAACGAAATCTTTGAAAAATGTTTCTTTGTAAATAAAAAGTATTTACTATGATGAATACCAAGATAGTGAAAGTACAATAAACTTACAAAATACCGCTATTCTATTAATTTTTGTTTTCATTGAGATATTTTACAATCTTAGTAAATATCGACAATAACCACGTTCGTACTGTACAAGAAATTAAATTTATTGTTTGCAAAACTTAAATAGAACTGATGAAACCATGGCAGTAGTGTAGACTGTTTTTCTAATACATATTCATTACTAATCATTATTATTAATTGAGTTGAATATTCAACAATACTTGAAAAAAATCCTACTGGATATGAATGAAATTTTCAAAAATGCTTGAAAGTGTTAGTAGCCGTACTAAGAACAGTAAAATTAATTTTTTAAAAATTCAGATTAAGCAACAGAACTTTTTTAAATATTTGAATGCTGTGTCATGTTTTTAATAAATCTACACATGCTTTGCTTAACTGCATTTTCGTAAATGTATTTTGGCCAACCGTCGGCATTCTCTATTAACGTAATAATTTATTATAATTCAAAGTTAGACAATTAACAATTAAAGCCCTCAATGTTATTATCTACAATTAGCGATCAAACGAATAATTGGTAGCAAACACAGGTTATAATTTATAATTAGCAATTGAAGTACTAATTAAAAGGAAATAATAATAATAATAATAATAATAATAATAATAAAAAATATGAAGGGAAAATATTTCCAATTCACTGCAGATTTATGATCGCTAATTTCATCAGACGGTGGAAATATGACGGCTATTCAATCGAAGTTACAGTTGATGCATCTAATGGTTATAAGAAGACTGCGAGAGTTTTTATTACGGGGAATAATTAAATATTGGATTATTACTTACAAGATAGTTTGAAACGTCCGTAATGATGGGTTGCCGGCACAGTCTGCCGTTCAATTGTTAGCCCACATATACCAGCTCATGACGTTGACATATTCGAATTATACACCGTGTGTATGTAATAGGACTGCGCCGAGCCTAAGATGAAATGTATTCGTTTGAACGCAACTACTTATTACGTCTCGATTGCATTATAATTACCCGCTGTGAAAATGACACGCACCTTCATTCTCGATTCGTTTTATTCCTTAATGATGTCTCGTGCATTTTTTCGGAATATTAAACGCGTTTGAGAATGCGGATATCATTGAACCTTAATCTTAACGACTTTTACCATTTCCCCGGGGTTTTTTTTTCATTTACCAACCGATATACAGGGTCGTCGAAGTGAATCCAGAAAATTCCTTAACAAAGAAGGAACATTCGTTCTATACAAACGATTAGCCTAATATTAGCAAATGCAACATGGTGCAATAATCTACTGGAGGAATCCATAAAATAATCATCTATAGATGGCAATATTAAAAATTTTATTTTTACTTCTTGAAGCGACATTCATTCTACTCATAACCTGAAAGGTTGAACTTGATCTGTTTTACGTAGTTTGTTGGAAACATTAATTTAAAGAAAACTATATCCGCAGTGAAATGAATAAATTCGAACATGTTTAACGCCTGTATAAATTTTTAATGAAACGGATAACATTATTTTAGCAATTTTTTTCGATCAAAGCGATTACTGTACGAATACTAATCAGAACCTTATTTTTTAAGGAAACGCAAACAATGATTCTGTTTAAACTTCTAAATTCGTAGTCAAATGTAAATGATGAATTAAACAAGACACTGGGAAGCAACAAATCATGACATCTGAACTTCAAAAATGGCGTTGGTAGACTCAGCTTAAAATTATGTGTCTCTAGAAACGTTGTTGAAAAAATAAGTTGCGATTTCAGATGTTCACTGTGAAAGTCATCATTTTATTATTCTTACTGTTGCTGAGAGAGATAATGTATCAAAGTCGTAGAGTTTGCTCGAGCCCATGAAGAAACAGGTTTAATGCCTCAGGACAAGTATTTTGTCAGAAAAACTAGAGAAGATAAATGAAGTCTCGACTTCCAAAATGTAGAAAGACTTCGTTTTGTATATGCGTGAGATATATGCTCGTTTCTGCGTGTCCTGTATTTACAGGGCAAATCTCATAAATTTTAATAACATCAGAGGAGACAGAAATAGAATGAACAGCAATCAAATATTAATAATTATGAAAGATCAATTCCAATTCCATTTAATAACAATGAAGGAACAATGTATGTACATAATTTCATTAATCATTAGAGTTATTGAAAACATTGTGGCTTGATTTTCAGAAAATAATGATTTCTTCGATATGCCATTGGGTCGAAGATGAGTGATAAGTAGATTGCAGATTTCATGCATTTATGAAGAAATTAACTGGGTGAAATATAAAAAATCTAAAAATATTGTTATGTTGTTTTTTATTTAACTAGTGCTTCCCACAATCGATGCAGAATATTTTTATTTTGCATAAAAATGCGCAGTCTAGTGATAAGTAGATAAATATAGATTGCTGCAATTTGAAATAGTATAATGATTATTTATACTATATTATTATTAAATTAAATATTGCTTATTATTATTAAAATATTACTTTCGATTTGCTGAATATAATGATTGAATAAAGATGGACATTCCTAACTGGCTCTTGCTTTTTGCAACAGATGCAAACAATTTTTAATTTGCATAAAGATTTGCAGTCTAGTGATAAGTGAAGAAATTGAATTTGTGTGAGAGTATATGGTAATGCAAAATGACATTTTCTTACGTGAACGTTCGTCTTTGAGAGCATTCACTTTGCAACTTCATAGCGTGCTGTCCTCAGAATGTCTGGATAACGTGTCTGACTATTGCTTGTCGTTTCTACTTGCACTATACCCAGGCGGTAAGGCGTTCTGATGGGATTTTCAGGTCTCCTACTATTTCATATCAATCTGTTTGTATGAAATTGTAAAAATGCTTCAAACTTAAAGTATATTTTGTTAAATGTACCTTTTTATTTTACAAACTATATGAAAGTGAAAACTTCACATTTTTAATGCATTTTGATTTGATGGTTATTTTGCTTATAGAAATGTGAGAATAAAAAATCCACATCTAACAATGAACATAAAGTAAGAGAGATTTTTATGGAAATAAGACTTTTAGTCATTTTTAATAACTTTAGTAACTTCATAAATAATTTTTTATGAAGCTCTTGCCAATTATAATTATGATTGTATGCACATCGTAAAGTGACTATAACAGGTCATGTATATAATGAATAGATATGTTTAAACATTGGTATGTAATATTGAGAAATAAAAGCAATCTTGAAGTACAATATTTTTTAACCAAAAGTATTACAATTACTATTTCCAATACGTTTTATTGCAAATGTACCAAGCTCTAGTTTTCAACCCTTAACTGCTGAGGTCTCTCATGACCCCATCATTTACACTAACTTTCGTCACTGCACGATAATGGCAAATAACAATTCCTTCAGCTCTTTAGACCACTTGAATTATTTAGTCTTCAATTACATACTGCATGGTGTCGTACCAAAAATTATACAAAATTTTAGAAAGCTATAATATTTCGTAAACTGAATAAACAATTTACCACCTAAGGGTTAACTATTTCCTGTTTCACAGAATTATCCAGCACTTTGTCTGCATCGGTCATTGTGGAGCACCCTGTACACGACAGAAACTGCAGTATTATTTCTGTTACAAAGAAGAAAATACAGAAATTAATTTCGCTAATGCACAAAACTACGGATAAAGGGTAAGATGTCCCGTTTCTACAATAGAAAAAGCTCCTTCGTTTTATTAAGCCCTGAGAACGACACGTGATCCTGATGTAATGTTCCTCTCTTCTATTCTCAATATAACGCGTGCTTCGTATCGTCGGACATATCCGTATCACATACATATAAGGTGTATTTCATGTCGGCGGAGATATATGCTCGATGTGCCGAAGGGGGTCTAAAGGAAAGCGATCGGTCGGAAAGAACGTTTTCAACCGAGAATAATGTGCTTTGATTCATCGAATGCATTTCTCGGCTACGTTTCATACGCTGCTGGAATTTATTGACTTCTTAACTTCTGAAAGGCCGGAAGCCTAAAGGGAAGATTCCGACCACCTGCCAGCACTCATCAATGTAGGTATGCATATTGCGAGCAACCCTTCGGTTTAATATTTCACATTGCCGAACGAGCTCGTCGTCAAATATTTAAAAGATTTCTTTAAAAATGCGCGAGCTGCAGAGGATTTAATTATCGCGAATCAACCCACGCATTTTGATCCATTAATATTTATCGCTAATCTGTGAACCTTTACATATAGCGTGGTAAAGAGGATTTTATTTATAATGAAAATAACACGCGAAGTTTACACGAATGAAAACAGGAATATTTATACGAAAGAATTGTTTGCAGTTCGTGTTGAAACACACACAATATGTATGTATATTGCATGTACTTGTGAAATGAAATAAATATTTCAAATTGTTTTTCTGGTAAGACGAAAGCAAGTAATTATTGAAAATTAATCAATGTAAACATAAACTCCGAAAACATTTTTATTTTCATTTTAAATACCGAGCGTGTGTAAATTTTTAAAATACTATCATCGTCTAGTATACCGAACACTGTCAGTCTAGTTTGTAGAAATAATCTATAATAATTTAAATTTCTCCAGTTGTCGGTATATCACAAATCGATTGAAAAGTAAATTTTTATAGAAAAAGTGAAGTGGGGCTCAAAGGTTAGTTTTTTCGATTTATTTCCAATAAAATAATAAACCGAATATGAATTCTAGGAATTCCAGTGTAAATAAATGAAAAAGTAAATAGCAGAGAGAGTTGGAAATTTTGCGGAACAGCAGAATTGATGGCAATAGAGCGTGAGAAGAAATTGTTTACTCGAACAGCTCGTCTGCGCCCTAAAAGACTGCTATACATTGTATACATCCAGTTTAATAAACGATCCCGCACGCCAAGTGAACGCAATTTAGTGATTAAAATGTTATGATCAACGGAGTCAAGTGCATTTCATAGTCATTAACGTTCCCATGAGAAAGAAAGTAAAATGGTAAGCATCACACAAATGAATTGAACACCATTGATCAACGGTGTATATTCACCCCCCAATTTACGCGGTGTATATTTTTCTATTAGTCATTTATTATACCTCATCTCATTTGAAAGTTTCATTTTACTACAATAAATAAATCCTATAAACGTTGAAGAAAAATGTAAACTCTTTAATGATCGTATACAATCTTAAATTAATTTTAATTCTATTCTTTAAAAAAAAAACAGAAACAATTCTTTGCAAGGAGCGTGTGAAAGTCTATGTTTTAATTTTAATATTTCTGACTATGAAGCAATCAATTGAAAATGTCTTAGCAGGAATAAGCATAATTGGAAATATATCAACTGTTAATAAATGATTATGAAAATTGCATCTACACAATTATGTACACAACGATCATCTCCGACAAATCTGAAAATTTTCTGAATGTCCTTGTTGATAAATATATCTGTGGTTGTAAGGAAAAACGCCATATGTCGCAATTCCAAAAAATTTGAGTTTATGCATTAATTGAGCTTTAGAGTATATGAAGTACGTATTTACCACAAACAAAGTCAGGAAAACAAATTCGAAAGGCTGAAAAAAATAATGCAATTCAACCGATGTCCTACACAAAGACTTAGTTAGTGATCAAAACTTTAAACGGCAATATCTCGAAAGTGAAAGTATGTCCTCTTTTTGATATAAATTCTATTTTCTTGGAAAATTGGAAATTAAAGTTACATACGTTCGAGACATTATGCGCTGAAATTATTGTATAGGGATTGTGTGGAAAGTATTGATACAGGGATTTAAAAGTTCGCTACCAGCGTCATACATGTGTGCCAACTACAATTTATACGTATAACGAAAAATCAATATTGAACACGCCATAAAGCATAACACAATATTCGGAGAATTTACAACATTTCTGTGGCGATGTTTTTGTTCATCTTTCACAAGAGAATTTTGTGAAAGAGAACACTGTAACTATAAAGGCTATTGCTGAAATAAATGATGACAGGGAACGCGTTAAACTAAGAGTTTATCCACGTAATTAACGACGTCGTTATAGTCTCGCAGTATTTCACGCAGCTGATTGTATCGGATCTGATAAAATCAATACACAAATTGTTGACGGACAGCTCTCATTAACTATAGATACGTCGGACATATGATATTCGAACTACGTTGATTTCCTGCCACGTTATAAAATGAATTCTATGCGCTAAAACAATGACCAATCGCATTACATGAAAGAAAATATGGGGGGTCCAAAAGTGTCTCTACATCATAAAAAATCTTAGAATAAAATGAACAATGGATTATGAAACTAAAGGTTACTAGCTTTAAAATTAGTCCAAATGTACAGTGTCCCAAAAATGTTATTATTCCTTGAAAGGGATGATAGCTGAGGCGATTTGAAGTAACTTTTTCCTTTGCGAAAATGTTCTCCGCAGCTTCGTTAAAAAGTTATTAACGAAAAACACGGACCAATCAGAGCGCGGCTACGGGTCTCGCTGAGCGTAGCGTCGGCATTGGCTGAGCCGGGGTCCGTCGCACTGTAGCCACGCTACGATTGGTCCGTGTTTTTCGTTAATAACTTTTTAACGAAGCTGCGGAGAACATTTTCGCAAAGGAAAAAGTTAC
Source organism: Lasioglossum lativentre (assembly GCA_916610255.1). Lineage (NCBI taxonomy): Eukaryota > Metazoa > Arthropoda > Insecta > Hymenoptera > Halictidae > Lasioglossum > Lasioglossum lativentre. The sequence goes on along the minus strand of OU744355.1, from coordinate 10,679,415 downwards.
TTCAAATCACCCGAGGAATCGTCCCTTTCAAGGAAGTACAACATTTTTGGGACACCCTGTATTGTCGTACGATCAGTTTTTACGAAATGATCACGACTTAAGGATGTTCTGGAGGTATATAAAAACGCAACAAAATTTTTGAAAATTTGACAAAATATAATTCTTACTAAGTTAATGCAATTACCAAAGTTTGGGTTCGATTCACTGCACCGTTTAAGAATTGTAGCAACATAAAGTTTGCACATTTTAACACTTCTTATCGAGAATTCATAAAATTCCACTTCAAACCCTATTTAAACCTTGAAAAAACGCAACTAGAAACTCCAGTTTTTTTTATATATATATATAGTAAAAATTATGTAATTAATTATGTTGAATATTTATTAGGATTCACTAAACAGTTATAGAGCAAAAAATTATAAACTGTTACAAAACGTCTAATTTATCGTGTTGTCATCTCAATAATAACCATGAATATTGCTTTCTGAAGTATTTTTAATTTATTTAAATATTTATTTTTTACTTTTTATTGCGTAATTATATATATTGAATATCACAGATTTATTATCTTGAAGTTCAAATCAGAGGGTACAATTATTCGCAAAAGTCACTTACAATTTTATTATAATATGAAGACAATTTTATTAAAAAATAAATATAACATGAAATTCACTAATTAAACGAAAGTTTTTTAAATTAATCTATTTTTTTAATGCAAAATATACTCATGAATAGCTTTCATTGCCAATATATTGATGGATTTCGAATTTCTTGTACTTTTGTCTCACATTGTACCTCCAGAACATCCTTAAATATTGACAATTTCTCGTGAATAAGAGATTTAGTGTTCAAATACTTCTTGGATCTACTGTATGCACGACAATTGGAGGAACCGGGAAACAAGTGTGCGTAGTTGGAGAAGGGAAGGAACCGGAGGATAGCAAACGGCGCGGCGGCGGCGGCGCGGGCGTCGCGTCGCGTCGGTGCGGCCGCAGCGTAAGAAAACAAACGCTCGTTAACGAGGCGCATCAGGGCAGATTGAAGAGATTTCCTGCCGCAGTTTAGCCGAGTGACTCGCTCCTTCTCTCTTTCTCTCTCCTGCCCCATGGACCTCGACGACGACTGGGACCAGAGGTTAATTTATCGAATTAAACGTTCTACAATTGCGTTATAAGACCGAGTCACCGGGACTTTCTGTTCGCGCGTATGTGTGTCAACATACACGCGTGTCGACCGTGCAGGTTTCTGTTCGACGATTTGCCGGACCACGAATCAATTGTTGCTTCAACATTTCTTGTAAAACAGAGCGTGAAATATATGATCACATCGAGAACCTAACTCGAAGCTTCCATTACGTTTCGAAAATGGCAAGGCTACTTTTGATTTTGATTTTTTGTACAGTACGTCAATACACTGTTCGAAGAAGATTGTATACACCAGGGTTTCCCAAACTATGTTCCGTTGAACCTGAATAGGTGTTCCGCGACAATTTCGAAAGGTTTTATACACTGTGACACATTTAAAGATCTTCTCCTTCATATTGAATATAATAATTATAATATAGTTATATATTTAAAAATAATTACTAAATAAATAATGTATATTAATAACATTTTTTTTTAAATTTTTACTAGTAGGAATTATCCAACCTAAAAAGTAAGCTAAGTGTTCCGTTAAAATTTTTGGGTTTGCGAAGTGTTCCATTGCAGAAAAAATTTCAGTTAGGTCTGGTATACATGATGTCTTATTTAACTCTGCCACCCCTAATAACTTCGTTATTTATACAGATACAAGAAACAAATTGTCTGAATTTGATCCATGTTCAAGGTCGTCATTTTGAACACTTGCGTTGCCAGTTGCATGTAAGTCGTCGAGGTTGTCTGAACAGTGTCTCTAAACAATTTATTTCCCATTGCAGTTGTCCTCGAGTGACTTTCAATGACCTTTGTAATAGGTCATTGTATTCGTCTTGAAACGTTCTATCAAAATGTAAAAAAAACCATTCATTCCATTTAAGGAAAGATTACTGTTCGTAAGATCTCGAAAAATATGACCTTGAGATCACCTACACAGATTTATATGACCCCTCCGAATACGATAACTTTGTCCAGAAACATTTTTTTGTATCTGTGAAGATAACAAAGTTATTAGTACTGACATTATAAACAATTTCTTGTACATTCACTGCCACATACATTTTTATACAATTTTTATATTTGTAAAATAATTCGAGAATTGTTAACTGAATAAATAAAAATTTCAAACAAAAGTTACAACGCGATTTAGCATTTCGTCTAATGAAAATCGAATGAATTTTGTGCATGTTGTTATTAGGTGTATTCACACAACGTGTGAAACTATTTCCATGAGAAATAAAAATATTTCTTCTAAAGCAATAAAATACTGTGAAGGTTTAAACTTATTTCTACAATAAATTTCTATATCACACTAGTCCATCTAAAACCGTGTGTCATCTAACACTGATGCGTCGCAGCGTTCGATCAATGTCGAAATCGATTGTACCGATGTAGAATGATGGAAGAGAAAAAGGGAAATATCCCGTTGTCCCGTGCAATTTCATGGAAACGGAGTTACCTAATTACAAAAAGTCTACCCTTGCCATCAACTCTCGAAAATTGCTTTACCGATGGGAGAAAACACAGTGGGTGGAGTTAATATATTGAGCTACGCGTTTCGGAATTGCATTGCACAATCGATTAGTCCTGTTAGTGTGTAACAAAACACTCTCTTTCAGTTTTTTGATATTTGTGTGTTTCGAAAATAATAGTTCACCTGTTGTTGAAAATCAGCCATCGATATAAATGTATTTTTGTCTTGTTTCCCATCGTGCAGGGTTTCTTAGAAATCGTGCAAATGTTCAATTAATTTGCAAAAATAAAAATAATTCCTGAATGAAAAAGATCTACGATTCGAACCTCGGCGATATGATTTATAAGAACGAAGTCAAGCTGCATAGGTACCCTCGCTCGAAATACGACGAAAGCTGGTCCTGAGCCATCGTCTTGTATTGGAATAAAACTGTATTAGAGAAATATCAGTATAAGTCAGAAATGACACCGACGTTGACCAAGAACTCGCAGGACTCCAAGGGTTAAGGTTTACAATGAATCGAAATTTATTATTTTACTATTTTTTTCAACAAACTTCAAATATCAAAAATTTCTCGAGGATCGGAAATTGACTATTCAAATATTTTTGAACCCATTGTACGTTTCGAAAATAATAGTGGTCCTGTTAACGAAAGTCAGCCATCGGCACAAATTCATTTTTACGTTTCCCATCCTACTGGGCAGAGTTGGGCAAACGCTAGTCACAATTATGATTATTGACTAATACCTTCATAAGGTTTACAAAAGTGACTAATGATTAATGACTAAGTCAATACTTGAGCATGACTATGAGTAATGACTACATAACTATTTGAGCGTGATGACTAATGACTAATGACTAAATTTTTATTAAGGATAACTATTGACTATTGACTATATTGGAATAACTAATGATTAAATACGCAATCAGAATTTCACTATGACTAATGACTAAAAATGGTTATAAGTTGAAATAAGACATAATATTAACAAAAAACTATCCTATTAGTTTATAAACATATAAAGTACAGATTATGATAAGTTATGCTGACTAGAAAGGAAAAGGCACTTGAATAGGAAAAGTTTTCCAGATTTTCTTATTTTATTTTTGTGAAGACAATCATCGCACAATAGTGACTAATGACTAAAGATTGATGACTGATCATTTAAACTAATTAATGACTAATCATAACTAACAAGCAATAACTAACGATTACTTAGAGTTGTGACTAACTAGTGCCATGTAGTTATGACTAACTAATCAAAAAAATTTAACTGATTTTTTAAAGTTTTGACTAACAATCAATCAGACTATTAGTCATTTTCAATTATTAGTTGATTTTTGCCCAACTCTGCTACTGGGTATGTTAGAGATCGTGCGAGCTGAGGAGGAATTGCTTAAAATAATTCCTGAATCAAAAAGACCTCTACGATCCTCTTCGAACCTCGTATGACTTTCGCTTTTAGATCAAACACAGATGAATATCACACAAGGATAGAGACTATCAAGAAGTCAACTATAGGGTAATAGGGATTCTCGACGCAACCAGTGATTACGGGGTGAGACGTCGAGTTTGCAGACACGCACACCTACGGTTCAAAGTCGTCATGGAAACGCTGCCATACCCGACGAATGCGACGCAATTTAGAATCCGTTTCGAGGCCAAACGAGAAACCGGATAAAAGTCTGTTCGTTTGCAGCTCCGCCGAAATGAAATTGTTCTTCCGACTTTGATAGCATTCTCGTCGAGCCACCGCGATCCGATGATCCCTCTCGATACAGGCAGCGCCGGCTGCTTTTGTAACGAAGCGTACAATGAATTCGTCTGACAGCGTGCTTCCGGCTATGATCTATTCACTTGTTACATGTGTGGAATCTTCGATTTTAAACTGCGAGCGCTACGAAGCGTTTCGATCAAGAAATAATATTAGATATTAGGCATGTGGAATGACCGATTTTTAACAATAACGCTGAACAAACATACCCGTTTCGTCATCATATAAATGACGTGATGTTTTCGGCGCACAGGTTCGATCATTAACAAAAATTAAAGCAATTTTGCAATTTTTAAATTTTTTATATACTCAACGTTTCGACCCGAGTGTGGATCATTTTCAAGAGTAAAAATTTACTGCGTCTGTAACCAAATTGTAGTGAGAAAATTACTTCAAATTGAAATATGAAATGGTATTCAAAGTAGAATGAATTTGTTACGTTGAGTATATAAAAAATTTTTAAATTGCAAAATTGCTTTAGTTTTTGTTAATGATCGAACCTGTGCGCCGAAAACATCACGTCATTTATATTAAAATATTACGATCGATAAAACGAATCAAATTTATACCCGTTTTCGAAATAAAGTTTATTGATCGAAGTAAACGCCAGGACAATTAACATATTACGTCAACAAATTAACTATATTTTATTAAAATCCACTGGTAATATACAAATTAAATTTGAATAACATCCTCCTCTAATATTAAAATTTCCTATAAAATTATTTTAACCTATAATCAAACCCTTCTAAACTTTAATCACATTAAAATACTCTCGAAAAAAGCTTCCTCATTTTTTTTATTACTTATTGTTTTTATTGCACCAATTAATACCACTTTATAAAATATTGTTATTAATATTATTCCTAAAATTTTTTAATTTGTCCAAAAAATCAAATTGGAATACAATGAAATATTCCTCACAAATTTTAATTATTGTACACGGTAACTATAGCGGAGGTGGTTGGGTTGTGAGACGGGTTTTGTTTTTGGGCTGTAACTTTTTGCTTGACGAAGATATCAAAGAGTTTTATATACCGTTGGAAAGGTGAAGGAAATACGCAACTTTTATACGAAAAATGTATAGTGATTTGATCAATAAGTAAAATTTTATGACCAATTTTCCGAGGACATGTTTTTTGGCTTCCTGAAAAAAGTGGTTGGGTTGTGAGACGCTCGAAAAAATCAAGTAAGTGGTAAAATATAAAGTAAAACTCATGTAACTTTAAGCAAAAATGAATTTTTATTTATTTTAAAGACATTAAGTGGCCAAAAAAAAAATAAAAAAAGCAAAGAATGGCGAAGGAAAGTAAAAAAAAATATAATGAATGGAAGGATTCAATAATCATCTTCCTCTTCGTCATCCAAGTCGCTGTCACAATGTTTGCCTTTCTTGTCCAGCAAATGATCTTTAACGGCACTAAGCACGGCATTATAATTAATTTCTTTGTTTGCGGGCGATTTTCTTGGAGTTGACATGACTATAAATTCAAAAAATAAACCAAAACAAACATTAAATGACAAATAAACACTTAATTCTAACACAAACAACGATATTTGACAGTTCTAGTTCGTTTCTAGTACAAAAAACTAGTGTCTCACAACCCAACCACTATGGTGTCGCATAACCTAACCATGATGCCATTCCGAATGTGACAGAAAAAAAACTGTGTTTGTCGTATATGCGCAAAACTCAATATTTCATCGTAACATGTAAGGAAAACGCTAAATGAAAATGCATGACACTCACCTATTTCAATTGATTCACTGAACAAAATAATGTTTTTAAAAAAATGTGTAAAATTTTTGGAAATTGATTTTTACACACGATGTCCGTATCTAATATTAAGCAACACGTCTATACACCTCGGTGCTAGCACAAAAACTAGCAGACGTCAAAACAAAAATTTGACAGCTGACAGATTGGAATTATCGCGATTGCGCGATGAATACAAACGACTGTCTCACAACCCAACCACCTCCCCTACTTTATAAAAATTTACTAGTAGCATAAAATTGAAGTTTTAGTTCGAAAGTAAAAATTGAATTTGTGGGACGTTCGCGTTTTTTATTTGCAAAATTGGCATTTGCAGTTTCAAGTTTTTTCTACCATTCACGAATAATAGTGCGTTTATTTACAATCGAACATTAATCAAAAGTAAAGTATGATATCTAAATAAAAACGGAAGATAGGACCCCCATGATTATTCTAGTTACATTTTACATCAATATTCTGAATACGTTACTTATTTATTTGTAAATAATATGTATCAAGATATTGTGTTGCAGGATGCGTATCTTACCTATAGCATGTCATATACTATATACGATATTACGTGGCAGGATATTATGTCCATCGATGCGAAAGGAAGAAATAACATAATACTAAGTAGATGCATATTCGTAGTTTTTATCATAAAAATATATATGCATATTATATTATTGAATTTCAATCGTAATACAAACGAGAAGCTTATAATACGTTGATAGAATTTATTAATTAGAACGGTGCTTACTTTGATCAATAAATTTTTGTTGAAAAATATTTAAAGAGAGCGAAACGCCATCATCGCATGATTTTTCTCAGACATTTTTCAAGTTTTTTGAAAAATTAAGGGTTTCTGGCAAAATCTAACTACACCATACGGTAGAACGGATCTTGTTCCTTTGGGCACCGTAAAGGAAATTGGGACACAAATTTGATTTCCGTGGCATAGTCACATTTTGCCTCAGACCCTGCATTTTCGAAATAAATTGGAAAACGTCCGTGAAAATTTGAACGCTGGCGGCATTTCGAAAATGTTAACGCTGGAACTACCGGAAAGGTTAAAATGACTATATCTGCCTTTTTCTTTCACAATTATGGAAATTATAATTATTTCAACCAACTTCTTTTTTCAAGCACTTATTGTAATAAAAATCGTAGGAAATCTGAGTGAATTCCATCTTGTTATTGGAAAATATATTCTACATACTGATCCTCTAAAATCAATTTATGATCTGTACAAAAAGTGTCCTACTGATAAAAACTAAAATTTACATTCACCATATTGTCAATATTGATTAAAAGTATAGTTCAATATAATTCTTTTGCAAAACTTTTTACATACACACTTTGATATTTGAGAATCCCGGCAATTCAATTCAAATGCGTATGAATGAGTTCGAAGCTTTCACATGCTGAATAAACTTCCATTTTGAAATGTAAATTCCGGTAAAAGGGTCTAAAGAGTCCGGAACAGTTCTGTGCTATTTTGCAAGACCATGAAAAATTGTTCAAGCAAAATAATGTAGAAATAGAAATGCCCTCAATTTACAGAATAAATTAGGAAATGTACAAGAAAATTTGTACGTCGATGACACGTCGAAAATGCAAATATTCAATAAATTCACGAAGCAGGACCTACCAATTAATATGTACACCCAGTACATTGTTCATATTCACGAACGACCATTAAAACCTGCAGTTCGGTAAAATCGCAAAACTTTCGTTCCCAATTCTACAAACTGTAACCACCCCCACATTGATATTCGTCAATTCAATGGCAATAAATAAGTTCGAAGCTTTCAGATTTGAAACGCGCCGAATGATTTTCATTATCAAAATGTGAATGTAGCTGAAAGGGTCTAAAGGCTGATGACCCGAACGAGTCCAGTGATAATTCCACAGGAGCACGATGAATGGTTAAATGAAATATCAAACTGGACACGCAAATGGCCGCGTAGCCAGCGAACCACGCTAAGATTAAAGAGAAACCAATTTCGCGTTGCAGAAAATTCAATGATCAAACAGCGCGGCTTAAGCAACGTCAAAATGCTCGATACGGAACGGCAGCATCAATCAATAAACTACCATGTAACGAGTAACAACCGTTCGCTACGGACTGAGCCAATTCGCAGCGGACAAAGCACTGGCACAAAAGAACAATAGTCTCTTGCGAGCTCGTACAAATGGGGAGCAATTACAGAAACACGTTTAAACAGTTCCGAGACTGCGAGCCATTTGAAAGCGGCGGCAGCCCGATGGACTGAAATGTCCATGTTGAACGCTGTTATAGCGCATGAAAAACCACTCGACATAAATATCAGGCATCACGACCACCCCTAAACGCCGCGAGATCCTATCGCAAGAATGTCCGGGACTCGTTAGAGCAACGTGTTGAGAGAGAGAAAGAGAGAAAGAGGAAGGGGGGCAGAAAGAGCGAGAAGCGGAAAACGATGCGGCGAAGTGGCTGGTGATACGTAAAGCCTCGTTCATGCCGGTGGTCATGGAAACCGGCTTTAAAGCAGCTCGCGTCGGCGGCAGCGAAAGCCGATTTCGCCACTGAATACAGGAATATCGATCTCGATGTTCCTGGTGCTCCGTTGCACTTGAGACCTTCGTGGCAAGAGGCTGACCCGGCCAGACGCCGCGAATCAGAAGTCTGAATAGCAGAGCCAGGTGAATGGAAATACCCGTTCCTATTCCCTGGCGAACAAGGTGTCGGCGGGTACCACCGTTGGCTTCGTGTACACTCACCAGCCGACAATGGCGCCGATGGACGAGAAAATTGCTCGATCGATGCACCCTGGGTGCTCCCCGAGTCCTTCGCGAGTCGAACGGAATCACCGGATGATCGCGAGGAGGACTCGCTATCGACCACCACCCAAATATCGAGACGGTCTACGAGTAATTTAAATGTATATTAGGCGATGCCAGGATTACGATGGCTCTCCGATCCAGGGTCAAAGGAAAGACGGCTTTGATAGGATCCGCCGACGATCCGCTTGTAATCAAGTGTATCTTAGGAGATGACTTTGATCCCCGATTGAATACTCGTCTCGAGCGAATCAGCTGATTTTCGTTGTCGCTGAGCCACGGATTACGAGCGACGGGTGACCTCGCTCGCTGTGATCACGAATCAAAGAATTCGGGTCACAAGTTCGTAAACGAATTTTTGAGAAATTAATTGAGGGGGAAAAGTTACCCTCTCTCTCTCTCTCCCTCTGCCAGTACCGGATAAGTCACGTGACATTGCGATACAAGCACGAAAGTGACGAAACGCGTCATCTTCGGAGTTCAAGGTCATTTGAATGCGATGTCACAGTACTTGTCTGAATGTATTTTTGTATGAGCTACGCGATGCTACACGAAAATACATGTAGTTATTTAAACAAACAAAAAAACATCGATCACCTTTAAAACTACGAGAAAAAATAACATTTAACAAGAACAACCCCTGTGGGATACTGACCACTTGATACCATTTAAATTAAACATACAAGTTCAATTCTTAACATCATATAACAAAGGGGCTGAGCCCCCTCCATTGAACCTTCCTCTTTCGAATAAGCCCTTGTCCATCGAAAAATATGCTCGTATAAGGACGAAAACCTTATTCTAGGGTATTCTAGGGACACCCTAGAGGGGGTCCTATCCCCTTAAGTGAGACACTAAACAATGATTTTCTCGATGATCGTGCACGTTTGCCAGACTGCGGATAAAAACGACCTGTCATCCGTCTGCGACGTGGTGGCTCGTGCATCCGAAGTCAGAGGGTTAATAGAATGTGTCGAGTCGATCGTAGGTCTTGCACATTTGGAACGTCAGGATCCTTTCATCGACTTCGGAAACGTCTCGCGGCGAGATGTTCGACGCCGACGCGACGTCGACGCCGTGAATGCGTCTTGGTGGCTTTGTCGGGGCTCGCAGAGAGCGAGAGATCGCGTCGTAAAAGTGCTGAGTGAAGTTTGAAGATTGGTTTGAAATGTTCAAAGGCATCGTCCTGTCTCTCACTCTTGCTCCAGCCAGGCTGACGTGAAATTGCGTTTGCCACGAAACTCTTCGTATATATGCCGCTGTTTATTAGCGGGAAATTCAAGAATATAATCGAATCGCGGATACTTCCGGGCTGTAGTAACTCGATCATTCGCCTGCACTCCGCACTACAATGAATTCCGCCGACCCTGTTTCCATCCCCCGTGGCATTTTAGCGCACAGAGGCGCAATGCTGCGCATACACAAAGAGGACCTTGGACACCTACACACAAAGGATCTCGGGCACAAAGTGTAGTCGGGAGTTGTCCATCCAATAGGACGTCACAGGGGGAGAGAAAGGCTTTGGGCTTCTGTTGTGGCAGAAAGCACTTGAGTCGGAGTCGAGAAAATACGATAATATGGATCTACCGTGAGCAATATCGCTGACATGCAGGTCAACGTCTTTATCACTATTTTCAGCTGACCGGCACGGTTTTTGTTTCGACGCGTAAAATCATTTCATGTGGAAGGGACGGTTTACGATGGAGCGAAGGGATAAAGGCGAAAGGCGCCGAGGCTAGAGTCCTTCCCTAACTCGGTACCTTCTTTTAATTGCTACGTCGATCACATGTGGCTAACAGTAATCTTTGATTAGGTTTACAAATTCATTTTAATTAGGTTTAGAATTTTACTAGGATTTTTAGAAAGTATCATCCACTATGATCAATTAGAACTTTCTAGTTTCGGTTCTATTAATTGCTTTGATATAATTACTATTATTATTATTATATTATATTACCATTATATTATAATTACTTTGACTTTGTGGAAATTTTTGAGATTGATGTTCATCACTTAACGTTGCATACATCGAAAACATGCTATTTCATTGTTCATTACATAATATATTTTGTTGCTTTTTAATTGCATTTGCATGAGTAAAGAAGAACATATTACCATTATATTATAATTACTTTGACTTTGTGGAAATTTTTGAGATTGATGTTCATCACTTAACGTTGGATACATCGAAAGCATGCTATTTTCATTGTTCATTACATAATATATTTTGTTGCTTTTTAATTGCATTTACATGAGTAAAGAAGAACATATTACCATTATATTATAATTACTTTGACTTTGTGGAAATTTTTGAGATTGTTGTTCATCAGTTAACGTTGGATACATCGAAAACATGCTATTTCATTGTTCATTACATAATATATTTTGTTGCTTTTTATTTGCATTTGCATAAGTAAACAATAAAACCGTACTACTGAATCGTAGTTTTTGTTCAGCTAAACGCTGTCGAAGAATTTTCCGGTTTGCAAGTTAAGCAGATCAAGTTCAAAGTAGTCGAGAAATATGGAAGATGGAATAGTTGCTAAATTAACGTCGCTGCAATAGCTCGCCAATTTAATGTCCCAAGAGGCAGAAGCTACTTACAGGTACCGGTATAATTATTAGCAGTTCGAGGGTAAAGAATGTTCAATTATCGACAGACCTAATTCCATCTCTTCAATGAAATTGGCTGCACGAACGATCCAACCGTTTAACAAGAATTAGCTGCAACTGTGGATAGCGCGTTTAATTAGCAAGGAAGCGTGACAACAGACGAATTATCTCGATACTATCGCGCTCCGACGACTTCGCAAGCGCTTGAGAGTCTTCCCATATTGTCTTATTTCCACGGTAAAACGCTCTATGCTACACTGGAATATGATATTTCGCGTACGATATTGATATTTCATGTATTAATTATATTAATTACCGTTGCGAGCTTGAACAATCTGCCGCAGTAATGAAACGAAATTTAATCATACTTTTACCAATGTTAAAATCTTTTTACACGTGTTTTTACTGATCTACAAGCCTGACTAAAAGCTCTTGGATTTTCATTACTTTTCTTGAATATATTAGTGTTTTTAAACATATACAACTCATCGCAACAGCATAAAAGTTACGTGTTATTAAACTTCAGGATATCTAGAATTACTATACCGCAAAAAAGTTTTCGCAAGTTTTCACATTAAAGAAAAATAAAGCTCCAAATATAGCCCCTCTTTTGTTATTTGATTAATTTTCTTTTTCGTTTCGTCCAGTTTCTGTGGATTCCGTCAAATCTATGACTCGAAAGCAACTGCACGAACTAGTAAGAGAAAGCACAAAACGACTGTTCGATGAAAAACTGAAAGATTTACAAGAAAAATTAGTGCCTTTTTATTTTTACATATTTAACACTACACTTTTTATTCATAAAGTAACTGTATAACTAAACTTGGAATAATAATATTGGCGCTACGGTTCGATCAAATTCTACCCTATACATGTAGCTAATTTGTAGTAAACTCAAACGTTTTCCACCTTTCCTTGGACCACCTTTCTTTTCCTCTAATAGAAAACAACTCTATAGCAAACGTGGTCTTATGACGCACAGATTCAAATCCGAATCGAAAACGTTTGAGTTCACTACAAATTAGCTATATGTATAGGGTAGAATTTGACCGAACCGTAGCGCCAATATTATTATTCCAAGTTTATTTAAACACTTTACGATCGACAAAAATAAAATTTCTGATTTATCATTAATGGCGAAAAAATGTACAGAGTTCGAGAAGGCTTAGTTTCGACCCCGTCCACAAGATGGACAAATCGTCTAATAAATAACTTTCTCGCTAGTTACTAAACTGTCACCAATTAGTATATTAATAACGTTCCTTCCGACATTTGTGTCTAAGGCAGGGCCCGCTAGATAGCCTTACTGATGAGTCCTCTAGTGGGTCCAGGACGAAACACCACCTTTCTTTTCCTCTAATAGAAAACAACTCTATAGCAAACGTGATCTTATGACGCACAGATTCAAATCCATTGACATCCAAACCTACAAAGCACAACAGGCTTTTTTCGCTAACAGCCGAATCTTTTACAATAAGCACCTAACCCAGAAAACAAAAGTAATTTTGTTCATGCTTCTAAACCGCCCAATCATATCATATGCAGCCCCAATATGGTGGAACTGCAATCATACAACGATGGAAAAAATTAGGTGTCTTGAAAGGAAATGCCTAAGAGCATGCCTAAAAATGTACCGTACTCAAAGCTCAAATTGGCAACACTATGTAAGTAATAAAGCAATATACAACTCGGCCGATATTCCAAGAATAGATTCCTTCATCATTAAAACAATAAGATCATACTTTAAGGGGGACGGCCCACTAATACCATCACCACTCACACATCGCTAGATCCCCATATACGTATACACAAATGCAAGGTTTTACGGGGGCTCGTATTCACGCCTGAATATTGCAATGAGAAGTTCAGAACTGGTCGATTATGTTTCCTAAAAGTCCAATCTAGGATTATGCAGAGCCCAAATTGTCAATTTCTACGCTATCGTGGAGTTATTTGTAATATTCGGTGATTTCATGCCGTTCGAAGCAAGTGTGACGTCACAAGATGGCCGCCATTGACAGATTTTCTTAAATATCAAGAGATTTAGCTTTCGTATCGAAAAAAACGCTCTGCATAATCCTAGATTGGACTTTTAGGAAACATAATCGACCAGTTCTGAACTTCTCATTGCAATATTCAGGCGTGAATACGAGCCCCCGTAAAACCTTGCATTTGTGTATACGTATATGGGGATCTAGCGATGTGTGAGTGGTGATGGTATTAGTGGGCCGTCCCCCTTAACAAACTTCCCACCATAAACAATAGTATAATACAAACCCTGTACAATCAAAACACAACCATCTCGCAGCGCCAGATATCCATTGGGTACCCCACCCCCAGGCTTTCTTATTCTGTGACAAAAACGGTCTAATCCAGAACTCCGAAAATGTAAACCTGATCTACCACTGGAAGAGAAATAAAGCTGATAAAAGGATCTCATACCGCCACCTAGATTTTGATCTAAACAGAGACAAATTTAGATTCTCTACTACAATTCCTTCAACAGACTATCACGACTACCATCGTCTGGACTCTAAAAATTGCTGGTGGCTCACCCCAAGCGATGCTCACATGAGAGAGCTCAAAGAACGTAGAGCTAGGTATCGGTACCAACCCAGAGCCTAGCCACACTCTTATTCCAATAAAGATGTTCCCTTTGGACCTTTGTCCCTTTTGTAAATATGTATATAATATATTTTTTTTTTTTTTTTAAGTTAGTTATAAGCGTATAAAGACTGATATGGGGGTTTTTCTTAATATTGTTTCCCCCACCTCCTACCCCTTAACCTCCCTTAGTATAATTATTAAAATTAGTAAAAAGCAATCGTTACAGTTCCTATTACATTACTAATGCCAAAGACAGTATTTCTAAGAGCGTCGCATGCGAGCGACCAATTAGACTAACTAAATATTATTGCGTAGTATTTTTTAATGTTTGTTGATACTAGATATAAGACTGTACTATATATTTTCTTTATGCAATAAACATTTATATATAAAAAAAAAAAAAAAAAAAACTGATGAGTCCTATAGTGGGTCCAGGACAAAACACCACCTTTCTTTTCCTCTAATAGAAAACAACTCTATAGCAAACGTGGTCTTATGACGCACAGATTCAAATCCGAATCGAACACGTTTGAGTTTACTACAAATTAGCTATATGTATAGGGTAGAATTTGATCGAACCGTAGCGCCAATATTATTATTCCAAGTTTATTTAAACACTTTAAGATCGACAAAAATAAAATTTCTGATGTACTGTTCGTACGTCACAAGAAGTCTCCTGGCAGGAATTCAACAACAAGCCGTCCGATTGGGTCATTCCACAGGAACTTTTGGTTCTAGCCGAATTATTGGCTAAAGTGTGTGACGTCAAAGATAACCATTGGCTGCGAGCAAGGACCCCCTTTGCCTCTCAGCCGTCTGGAGGGACTTCTTGTGGCGTACGGACAGTAACTGTATAACGTAGGAAAAACAAGAAAATATTTTTGGCCAGGTTTTTAGCAGAAATACTGTGCGATGGTTGAACGAAAAATAAAAGACCTGAACATGTAATTTTGTAATAATAATACTGACCATTATTATCCGCTGACCGCGATACCCTATTCTCCCCTACCATTCCGAAACGATCGCAGCGTTACAAGAAAGAAACGTTCTCTGTAGGATACCGGCAACGCAGGATACCTACACCGGTAACTGTCATAAAACGTTATCAAGGGCGAGAGAGGTATCGTATCTAGAAAACGGTCAGTACGGTGGCGAGGCGAGGACGAAAGGAACCGCGGTTCGTGTAACACCACGAAATTACAGCGGATAGATCGTAAACGAGAGCTGGTTCTCGAATGAACAGCGAGGTGATCCTCCCACCGTCGGAGATCGTTACATCCGATATAAAACCGATAGAGAACGGCGCTATCGATGTCGTATAGAATCCCGACGCGGAACGCATTATCAAACGGATAGCCGCGAAAGCGAGCGGATTGTTCCCTCGCTATTCGTGGTAACAGTATTTGCGGAACACTTAAACGGAATCCTGTCTCAGGGGCCGGCTCTCGGGACCGTGTTGCACCGCCGCGCCGCGCCGATACTGTGCACATACCGCCGTAAAGTATGTGCTATTATTATGTCCGTCATGGCGCGAGTATACTATACGCGCACTACACTTTACTTGAACGGGGGAGAACGAGCTTGTCCTAGGGTGGAAAGGTGGCAGAATCGTAGACAGATCAAGGAAAACAGGGTACAAGAAGACTTGCCCACTCGTGAGAAAGTCCTGATCGCCTTCCTTCGGGACCCTGGATCTCCTGGCTTCCTGGCTCTCCAATCGGAGAAAAGGTTATGGCACTTTTTCGGGCTCACACGATACCATAAAAATATTTGTTTTCATACTATTCTCTTTAACCCGGGAGTACGCGCGCCACCAGCACTTACGTTAGTAGGCGCGCGTCGGTCATTTCGACCGATGCTAATATAATGATTAGAGGTGTGCGAGAACCCGAAATATCGGGTCGGGTCGGGAACACGAAATTTTTTCGGGATCGGGACGGGTACCCGAAAATTTCGATATTCCCGAAAATTCCGAGAACCCAGTAATCATTTATATTCGTTTTAATGAATACTATTCATTACTGGGTTCTCGGAATTTTCGGGAATCCCGATAAATTCGAGAATCCCGATTCTTTCGGGAATCCCGATATATTCGAGAATATCGAAATTTTCGGGAACCCGACCCGACCCGACTCGACCTCTTCTCGACTCGTCCCGACCATCGGGTTCCCGATATTTCGGGTTCTCGCACACCCCTAATAATGATAAATAATTTAATAAAATGACTAATATAGTAAAAATAATGTGTAATATCGTCAGATAAATAAAGTCTCCATGCATCAATAGACGTTTCAGCATTCTTGGCAGTAGGTCTTACTCATTGACGTTCTTAGTTTTACTTTTGGTTCTAGGTGGTAGTTTAGACCATACAGTTGTTTTATCTTTGCCAATGTAATGGATTGTAGAGTTCTGGAAAATTTATGTTTATGCAAATGATACATTGTAATTAAATGAAAAAATAAAATATTATATACAAATTTTTGAGAATGCAAAATTTACATATAATAGTATAGTGTCCTTTTATCAATTTGAATTTAAAACTTGATTTTTAGTTTTTCACAACATCAATAATTTATCAAATTTTGTATCTATTTTTTTCACAAAATGTACTTATAAATTTTCTTCAGATTAGAAATGTATCTTGAAAATAACGAATAAGTACTTACGTTTTCTTCATTGGAAATATATGTCTCCTTTCGATCGGATATTTCTATGTCTGAGCAATCAATTTCCGAATCAGTATTGTGATCGGATTCTACTTCATAATCGGAATCTTCTGCCGAATCACTGACCACGTCTTCAATGTTGTTGGGATATGGATTTAAAATAACGAAACACTGCAGAGTTCTATATTAAAATACGCTTTATTAACGGCGCGGAAGGACGTCTTGACTGTTCGACTAGCGGACTCGAAGTAACGAAAAAAGGACAAGCAGGCAATAGAGAAATTCAGGCACCCACTTGAGATAAAGGAAAAACCCCAAGGCTGCACTGTTTATTACCCTGCCTCTTGGGTCTGAGAAAAGCCAGGTCTATGGGACCGATGACATCTGGTTTGTTACTTTGTTTGTGAGAGACACAGTGTTGCTCTCTCACGACTAAATTCATTTTTGAATCACGGCAGGATTACTATTTGCAATAATAATCCAACAAATGTCTTCAACATATCCGAAATTAGCCATCATTGCTACACAGTATGCGTTAAACTCGATAGACGAAAGCAGACTGACGTTAGCAGGCGCGCTATGGTCCTTAGACCATATATACCTATAGACACGGCGTAGATAATTTTCCGTGTCCGAAAGATGAATGCAGCTGAAAGACACTGTGACGTCACATTTGTACAAGCTATGCTCATCGACAGTGCCTACGCTTGGCTTACATGGGGAGAGGGGGTCAGCGGGTGCGCCATGTACACAATACATGGAAAGAAATTATCTTAAGACTTATCTTGTGACGTCACAGTGTCCCATCATCTTTCGGACACTGAATTCTCGGTTTTCCTATACACATACTACACCTATGCCGGGTCTATTAGTATATATGGTCTAAGCTATGGTCGAATAGACCGACGCGTAGCGATACTGTTTTAAAATCTACACGAATGAACCTAAGTATCGCCCCGTAAGATAAACAAGTCGAAACCCCCTTCAAATGAGAATAGCTAGACGGAAAAAATCAACAGTCGAAGACTTTGATTATATTTCAATATATACGAAATCCTCGGTCAAAAAGACCAACATGCGCGTACTCCCGGGTTAAAGATCTCATGGTCTACTCCGTTTTCTTTAAACAGGGCCATCCCCTTTTAAACACCCGCGATGATAGCCCCTTACATTAGGAATTCAGTGAATATAATTACTCAAGGTCATTCGAGGTCACAGTGCCTTGCAATCAAAGCAGACAATTTTGCATAACAATCCGCGGTATACGTATTAGCAGCAACAAGAAAAAAGTTTATCATATCTAGCAAATTACACAAATTGTTAGGCTTCTGAATATTGGTTATGGCACTTTTTAATCGGTTCGATTTAAAACATGGGCCAGAGCAACATTTCTAATACGTCGAACGTCCCTCAGAAATCCCACAACTTAATCATATTGTTTAGCAATGTATCTTGTTGGAATCACAAAGAGCAGATCTTATGAAAAGATTGAGCAAACTCAGTTTGCTGCCACCCTTAAATATCAGATCGTTACTTTACGAACTGAACATTCAAGCATGTCATCTTCTCTTTAATTTTTTTAAGCAATGTAATTTAAAGATTTAAAGTTATGTACATAATGCGTTATATTCTGCTGTACCTATACTACTAATGTGTAACTGTGCGATGTTAGAATGTATATCAGACCGTGTGTCAATACTAATGTATAGCTTTATAACCCCCTATGGGGAGTTCCATTTAGGCTTTCAATGAAAAAAAAAACTTCAAAAGAGGGAACTGACACTGGAAAATTCGAACTGATCAAAATGATGTTTTAACCTTTGACTGCGAAGGTTGTATACAGGGTGAGTGGTTTGCACCTCAAATATCTTTGTTGTTTTTAAAGATACGTCAAATGTCTTATGGACAAAGTTGAATGATTCAATGGAGCTCACACTCAAGGTCTACTCCGTTTCCTTTAAACAGGGCCATCCCCTTCTAAACACCCGCGATGATAGCCCCTTACATTAGGAATTCAGTGAATATAATTACTCAAGGTCATTCGAGGTCACAGTGCCTTGCAATCAAAGCAGACAATTTTGCATAACAATCCGCAGTATACTTATTAGCAGCAACAAAAATGTCATCGCATCTCACAAATTACATAAATGTTAGGCTTCTGAATATTCGCAAATTCTCTCCAACAAGAATTTAATTCCCCCATCGCACTGTATCGCTACATGAAAATATTTTGAAAATAATGCGGGTCAGTTTTGTGTAAACATTAATTAATTCCGGTAATGTCTATTATCTTCACAGCAAGAGCCCGGTCGACTTCTTATTTTCCTTTACTTTACCGTTTCATTAGTCGTTCCATTACTCTGAAATTAATGGAGGCCATTATTACGGCGACTATCGTCCCTACGCGGCTTAACCGCGGAACAATTTTTGTAATCATTATCCCGGGAGATAGGACTACGTGTATCCGCGTAAAACGAAGTGTAGCGCGCACTCCGCGAAGTAGTATTACGTTCAAATGTTAATATGCAACGTGCGGCGGCAGACAATAATTACGTTCGGTATCACGGCTGGGGTAGCTGGGGCACATTGTAGTCTTTAATAAGATATCGCGAACGTTTCGTTTTTCTGACTGTTTATTACCACGAGCAATAATTTCCTGATGCCCGGTACGTGGCACTGTTTCTCGTTAAATACATCCGTGTACCGTTCACAGCTGCTATTTACGTTCACATGAGCGTGAACATCAAAGACGTCGAGCATCCTCTCACCGTAAAGAAACCAAGCCAGCCAAGATGTTTTCCAATTACAATAATCTGCGCTGAAACTGGTCCAACTGCAGGGAACGCTCCTTTCGAAAACGTTACTCGAACAGTTTCCATGATCTCTCGAAACCTGCTGGTCGTCTTTGGTACTTACGTATATCTCGAAATGGGACTTAATGACTCGGCTGGTAGATTTGAATGCAAAATAGAAATTGTTCGGATTAATCGCAGGATGCAGAAGCCACATAGATTTGTTTTCGTAACCATTCAAATTAGTTGGAAATAATGCAATGGTAATTTTAAATTCTTCAAATGTTTTTACTATTTACTATTTTATTATAAATCCAAACAATCCGACTATTAATGAAAATCAATAATTAAGGTCCACTAATGATATAGATAATTTACAACGATTGCCTATACAGGGTGGTCCGTTTAAATAAGGCCACCTAAATATCTCTTCAGGTTTTGTCAAAAAATATTTGCTACGTAATGTGCATGGTGTCAATGGACCAAATACCTGGCACGAATATTTTTTTCCGAAGGTCATTTTTTCGGAATTATCAAGGTCAACGATGTTTTTTTGATACATAACTACATTTTTTTTTATTGCGTCGTATAACTGATGGAAAAATACATTCAGATATGTATAATAACATGACCTTGAAATGACCTTGATCTTCGAAAAATTAAAGTTTATGCACATGCACATTACGTAGCAAATATTTCTTGCATCGCAATAACCTGAAGAGTTATTTAGGTGGCCTTATTTAAACGGATCACCCTGTTTAAATATTTTGCACTGTACGTCGCCGCCACTCGACTTCAGATTGTCAGATATTTATAAAAAAGTGTTTGATGATTTATAACGGGAAGACATCGTGGATTTAAATAATTTTTCGATTTGTAACTATATACAGTCGTTATGGAAAGCATTCGTACAGCGACCAATTTAAATAAAATTTCGTATATCCGTGCCAGCAATAAATTTTACCACAAAGAAATGATTAATTCTTAGACGTTTGTGGAATAGATTTCGCGTAAATAAACTATCACGATCCTTGATATCAACAAAAAATAGAGACAGCTGCAGAAATATAAATGCATCCATAATTATAACTTTTCATTTATAAAGTGTATTCGAGCAGGTAGCATTTATAACATCCTCGTTCATATCCTACAGGATTCAAGCTTACGAGCTTAAACAATCTAATTATTTATAAAACCTCACGTATAGTTATAGAAACAACATTTCGCTGTTGCGACTGGCATTTCCCTGGTTTTCCAAACGCGTGTTTTTCGAGAAGATACAAATAAAAGCAAAAATGGTGATCGCACGAAGGCAAGACCAGACTACGAAGGATATGATAATATTCCTTGTCACATTTATCTCGCAAAGGCCACTACACATATCAAGGAGATTCATTTGGTTAGCCGGGGAAAAATAAACTTTTCGAAAATTCGAACGGCAGATATTCATTTATAAGTGGAACGAGGTCAACGGTATGAATTAATCGATCTCGACGCGGAGAACGCAATCCTGACGACTTTCTTGGAAACACGTCATTTATCCATAACTTGTTGACGGGATCGCGGTGTGCACCGTCTACCATGTTCCCTCGCAACGACGACGCTGCCAATTATTTTCTCATCTATTCCGCCGCCGCCATTACCATCTGCATCTCCAAGATTTTTTTACGGAACAGCGATTATTCCCATCATGGTCGACGACGAATCTCCACCGAGAACATCAAAGTCCTACAACTTCAAGGGTCTTGCAAATCCCACGCGCTTTTCGCCGACTTCTCGTCTCCGCGGTGAATCTTTCTCCACCAAGTAATTGCTGAACGACAAGTAACCGGTGGTCTTCTAGGTTCTACATGCAATTTCGATCGCATGCGACACACGCTGAACGGCTCACTTGTTGGTGCTCGCAACATGTTCACAGTGTTACCAACTTAGATATTTGAAAGTCCGTATAGATCGAAAAATTCCGTAGAATTCCGATGTCAGATGCATGAGATTATACATACACAGTGACCGAAATTTTCATAACGCCACCACGTTTTTTAGTAATATCTTATGATTATTCTGTACTTATGATAAATTTGAGTATGATTTCATTTTAGCCATATTGAAAACACATATAATATCCATTGATATAATATAAATAATATTTATTTTAAAAAATTAACGTAAATATATAATTTTATATAAAATAAAGCCATATAGTTTTTGAATAAGTAGGTTCAAAATTAACAATAAGTTCTTGTTCATTTCTATATTAATAATTAGTAGAACTGCCATTTCTTCGAATAACTTCGAAAAGACGACGGGGCATTGACGAAATCAAACTTTGATGTGTGTTTTCTTGAATAGATGCCCATGTTTCGTTCACCGGTTTCCATAATTCACTAATGTTACTGTATTGTTTACAATTGCCGTAAACTTTCGTTGCGAGTATTCCCCAAAGATTTTCAATTGGGTTTAAATCTGGGGAACAAGCTGGCCATGTTAAAACCGTGATATTTTTTTGACATAACCACTGCTTCTTATAATTTGATACATGGATGGCAGCAATATCGTGTTGATAAATGAAGTTATCGTGTCCAATATCTTCAATAAATGGTATTAAAATTGTATATAATAATTCTGTATAGTTTTGAGAATTCATTTTAGGAGTAATGCGACAAATTAGAGTCTTGGCGTCAGCTCTAAATGCAGCCCAGATCATTAACACTAGAAAGCCTGAAACTTAGTATATACCTATATTGCCCAAAAGCAGTCAAAATGACTGCATTGTGAAAGAATAACTAATGTGTAAAGAAATTTGTTTAAAATTAATTTTTAATATTTTTTATATTATTTACAGTTATATAACAAGTTATTAGTAAATATTAACAATAATAAAAATTTACTTCACTTGGGACATCGTATTTAGTATTTTCTCGACGAAATTTAAAGGATAAGATATGTAACAACCGAAAATCTGTGGGTTCGGGAGGAAAAGTTTACCCATTTATCATGTACTTGTATGTTATTATGTGACGGTAATCGAAAAAAAATGAAAACTGTTATTTGAATACAGAGCCGAACTGGTTATATAAGAAATTTACTCGATTCAATAATAAGTCATTTGATTATTTAAAATTTCCCAAGCAGTCAAAATGACTGCTTTTGGGCAATATAGGTATAACACACATATATAAACCGGAAATGAAGGAGAGGGGAGGTAACTACAATTATTAATAAACGCATTTATATGTTGTACAAAAAGTCACAAAATTCTAAGAAATTGTGTCATTATATACATAATTATTTTTCTAATTGAAATTAAAAAGCAGTCAAAATTACTTCCTTGGGCAATCTAGTGTTAATGTACCACCACCAAAGTTACGACTCATTGTTATGTTTTTTTCTGTCCTTAAATCGTGTCAATAATATTTAATACCATCAGATCCATCTAAATTGAATTTCTTTTCATCAGAAAATATAACAGATTCCCATTCTTTGGACCAGGACAGGTGTGTTTTTGCAAAATCAAGACGAGCCTGTTTGTGGTGTGCTTTGTGTGCTGGTTTCTGCACCATTTTTGTGCAGCGAAATCGTTTGGAACTTTTTAAAATTTGTTGTACGCGTCTCGTAGTTACTGGAAAATCCAATTCAACGCGAAGTTGTTGCTGCATGTCTTAATTCTTTTGATGCAGGTCTCATTAACAATGAATGCTGTCTCTTGGTCAGTTTTTGATGTCCCTCTTTGGAGTGGTTTTTGCCATAATCTTTTCCCAAATTGAGGTAATTATTTAAAACGGTACGTGATCGATAAATTTTTTCTGCAATTATGCGATTAGAACATCTCATATCCCAATAAGCATCAATGGATACCTTTTCTTCATTGGTCAAGAATTAAACACACTTCAAAGTTTGATTTCATCAATGCCCCATCGTCTTTTCGAAGTTATTCGAAGAAATGGCAGTTTTACTAATTATTAATATAGAAATGAACAAGAACTTATTGTTAATTTTGAACCTACTTATTCAAAAACTATATGTCTTTATAGAAATTTCGCAGTTTATTTTATATAAAATTATATATTTACCTTTTATTTTTAAAAATAAATATTATTTTTATGATTTCAATGAATATTATATGTGTCTTCAATATGCCTAAAATGAAATCATACTCAAATTTATCATAAGATATTACCAAAAAATGTGGTGGCTTTATGAAAATTTCGGGCACTGTACAGGGTGTTCCAGGTAACTCTCGCCACGATTTTTCTGGCACTTCCGGTAGCCAGAATGTTTCGAACAAAATTAATTAACTTTGAGTCGGCTACAAAATGCGATGGAAAAGAATTGAAAAATGAAATTTCATGAAAAATTTTCCATGGAGATATGTGATAATTACAAATGTTTTTCACGAGCAGCTATGATATTAGAATTTTCCTTTATTTCGAAGATTTATGGAATTCTAAATTACAGTAGATCTTTATGCGACAGCTATCGAATGCGTGCAATTAATCATTCCTGGTTCGCAACGGGTTCTTCAATAGTATGTAACCTGTCTACGATTTGACGCGGCCATGATCTCGTCTACGTGGGTAATTTATTACTTCCTTATCACTCGACTGACTCGCGTTCTTTCTCTTTTCTTCTGGTGGCACGCGTGCTCCGTTATCTACGCGCGCGGCACACAAGAAACTCGTCTGCCAACATGCTCGCGTTACCAACCTATGAGTGATCCCATATTTACAGTTTAGACTAAATCAATTAGTCATTCCACATCGTTTCCTCGACTGTACAATGTGTACACACATCGTTGGTAAAGACCATCATGCCGTGATTATACATTCTCGAAAATTTGTCCGTTACCGTGAAGATCAAGGTCGAAAGGTCAATGTTTTGTTTCATCTTATTCTATCGGGGGAGGGGGGGGGCAATTTTGCAGGAACAGTCAATACCATCGATCGAAACTCAACTGTTCTGAAAAATTACGTTAAATTACGATTTTATGCACTTATGACAAAAGAGATCAAATGCAAAAGAATGCAAACATTTAAGGAATTTAAAGACACCGTTATATAATTTCCTACTTATTGAAATATCTAATGAAAGAAATAAACGTTTACGTAGCTCTGGTGTGTTAATATAATTGCAGACAATCTTTGTTTTGCATAAAAATCCACAGTCTAATCCTGGTTAAACTGACTTTATTCGGAACGCGTTTACCTAAATGAAATGAACATTTATAATTTGTATTTTGTAAGAAGTTTCCTTATTTTCGTCTGTTTCCAATTTTTATAGTTCAGAGTATATTTTATCTTGTTATGTTCGTATTGCGCTGCCAACGCCCGACATTATAAGTAGCATTAGTATTTAAGCAAGATGATTCTACATTAAAAAATGAGTCGAAAATGTAGAACAAAATTTATTCATAAGAGGCTTTGTTTTCGAGAAAAGCGACTTTGAAAATCTGTCGAGTCTGTGCACTTTAGAATTTGTAAGTA
This sequence comes from Lasioglossum lativentre, assembly GCA_916610255.1. Taxonomy (NCBI): domain Eukaryota; kingdom Metazoa; phylum Arthropoda; class Insecta; order Hymenoptera; family Halictidae; genus Lasioglossum; species Lasioglossum lativentre. The sequence goes on along the minus strand of OU744355.1, from coordinate 10,654,293 downwards.
GAATCGATAGGTCGTGATCAGACACGTCAAACGATTCTTTTCCAATAGAAGGCATGTTCGCCGCATTTTAAATATATTTTATCTGAGCCTGTAATAAATATTTTAAAAAATAAGTTCTGTAGGTATGCATCAATTACATTGATTCTGAAAGTTTCAGTGAAATTGGTTAATGTTTTTGTGAGCTACGAACGATTAAAAATGGTGAAAATCGCAATAACCGTGTGTCTAGATTTTCAAGTAGAATCGGTAGTTCATGACCAGACGCATCAGACTTTTCAATTTCGATTTTCTCGAGAACAAAGCCTTATATAAAAAAATTTCATTCTTCACTGTTGACATATTTTTTTATATAGAATCACCTCGTTTTCGGTTTTACCACCAATTATCGATTACCCTGTATTATCGAACTTTTGTCTCTAAGCAGTGAGCATTCAATTAAAAAGTTTTTGGCAGCGGATACTCAACCAAAGAAGCTGGCAACAACGATGCATTGCGATAACTAGACTGCGGATGTTTATGCAATTTGCAATTTTTGTAGATATATTTTCAGAAAGTGGAGTCAAATAAAATTTTATTTTCACTGGTAGTAGTTTGTGTTGCTTATACGAAGAATGTGCGAGATAATATTATACTCATTAAATATAATGTTAAACTTTAGTATTTTTTGAAAATTTTCAGAAGCATAAATATCCGCAGTCTAGCGATAACCGTCGCACTACTCGGAAGGAAGCATCGCGATGTTACCATTCACGTCGCGTCGCTGATAATGCGCGATCGTGTGATGCTCGCGAGCATTGACGCTGCCATTTACGATACCGAGGCCTGCTACAGGCGCGACAAAATCACACGGCCAATACTACTATTCCACCATCACGCTGAAGTTATGTCTTTGATATGTTCAAGGATACGCTAAGGATACGTCGACACTGAAGCAATATTGTGCAAGTTTTTGTTTTTTATCGAATAAAAGAGATCTTAAAAATCTGCAAAATTCGTTCATTCGTATTTTATAAACACAATGGAAAGCAACGGAATGATGACTTGAACTTTCTGAAATTTTACGTACAATATTCACTTTAAGCAGAGGCCTTACATTGGTCGCAAAAAATGATCTGTTTAGTCGCAATCAGTAGAAACAGCAAGTCATCCGCAGACATATTAGTCGCTTCTTATTCAACAGCGTGCACCTTAATTTACTCCAACTACGATTTTCAGCCAAAGAATTGGAAAAAAGATTGTAATAATGTGGGTAGATAAAACGGTGAAATGGAATAAAAACTGATACTGTAATTTTTGTATAATATGTTTCCTCAATCAACTGTCAAATAGCTTACCATACGTTTCATTTAATATATGAGCACTTCTGACCCTCTCGTTTGATACTTGCCAGAGATCTCTAGAGTATTCGAAGAAAAAAGTTAAGACCCCAAAACCCTCAAAAACGGTTTTCCTGCAAACTTTCTCCGAAAGTTTCAACTCCAGAAAGACAACGGACATCTCCCTAAGGGTCGCAACGACCACCCTACTTTAGCTACTTCCGCTTTATCGTCTGCCCCAAATTTACCTAACTAAAACAAGTAGGGTGAAAAAGGTAAGAAAAGTTAACATCAACGGTTAGAAACTTTTCAGACTTTGTACAGGGCACATCAGACCCTTATAAAATATTGCGCAAAATAAACGATCAGTGACAGCCAAACATCGAGCAAGTTTAATATCTGAAATGGAATGTTGTGTCCAAAAGTTTTCGATCATGTTGTCGATTTATCTTATGAGTAGACGGCGGATCTTTATGCATTTATGGCGTATACAAATTGCTGGAGCAATATGTTGGAATTATATTTGTATCGCCTTGTAATGCGCGCGTTTTGTTGTAGACAGTCGTTTGGTTTTTAGTTTTACAGCGACACCTGTTTTAAATAGTGTTTAGAACAAGCTCTGGTGTTCCTCATAACCACGTACTTTATATTATAATTTTGTTAATAAATCTTTTTATCTCAAATATACTTATTTCTGTGTGAATCATTAAAGCAAAGTTGCTAGTTTACTTCCACAACAAAATCCCTAACAATACGAAATTCAATGGAATTTGATACGATTTTGATTAATTTTGTATCTACAAAATTCATTGCCACTGAAATGAACTGAAATTGGAACAACTCCAAACAAACGATCATCCTTACCCGAACGAATTTTCTATTGCGGTTACCACCGTGCCTCGCATAAGCGTAGTCGGCGCCACCGTGAAATTCTTCCACTAGGAATAATCTCATTAAACATTTATAATTCGTGTCGAATTTTTACTATTCAGCAAATCATTAAGAATGTGTAGTGCAATTCATCTAGTACAACATCTTACGAATTGTTGTCAAAACACATCATAGATATGGATGATAAGAGTCTGTAGTGATATAGTGGCTGTGAGTTTAATTTGGAAAATAATATATATGACTATTATAACCGCGGAACTAGAAAAATTTTTTCCCATATTTTTTCTCAAGGTATGTAGACTGTGTATACAAATTTTCCTGAATAAATTGTATTGTTCTATACAAAAATTTTGCAAAAATAATTTAATTTTTATCATCTTTTTTAAACAAATTATGTTTTTTAAATCTAAAGTTTAGACTGAAAGATTCGTCATTCAAAGACGCACAAATTGGATTTCGAAATTTTCGACTAGGCCTAATAGTTTCGGAGATACTCAATAAAACGTATTTTTTCACCCCAACATTGAGGGCTATTTTCACCCCCATAACACGAATGTCGGCAGCTATAAAAAGAATACGTGTGAAATATTTTTTTCAGTTCTATATCATACCAAAATTCCATTAAAATCGGCATGTTACGATTGGGTAACAGTCCTTGTAAGATGTATGTACATATTTTTCTGATATCATATGGAAGCACAAAGACACTACGAGTGTCGTATCTTTTAGTCTCTGACTGGATCACGGTACCGCGATTCCTCAACAACGAAACCGGGACGTCAGAAGAGGAAGCAGAAGACCGCGGTAGTCAGAGTCACGATCAGGAAAAGATTAACGCAAAGCCCGGCCTACGGTTCAACGTAACAATCGTTCTGCTGCGACGGCCACGTCCATTCAGCTGCGCCAAGCGATTACGTAATCGTTCCACTTGCCAGGCGAATGCACTACGAGATTACGGCTGATAAAAGCGTGTTGTATTCGCGAGGTCAGTCGACCGTTTTTATGAATGAAAATTTATATTGTTCGCCGACAGCGTGTCATGGCGTGGCGTGGCATAGCGTGGCATGGCGTGGCGTGGTGATACGCGAACGCTAGAGAGTAAGCACCCGCTCCGTTTCGAGTCGAGCCGAGCGGATCCGACCTGAGCGAAGCGGGTCGGGGAACACGCCAGACACAGCCAGCACGTAATTAATTAACGCGCGCGATATTTTCACTCGCCGAGAGTGTTGGCTCTGCGGGACAGAGAGAGAGATAGAGAGTGAGAGAGAGAGAGAGAGATAGAGAGAGAGAGAGAGAGAGAGAGAGAGAGAAAGAGATAGAGAGAGAGTCCGGAGAGAACGGGCCGAGACGGGCCGGGCCGGGGCGTGGCGAGGCGACACGGTGTAACGAGCCGTGCTATGAAACTCATCGACCCCCGTAAATCCATTTAACCGGAGTTTATTCCTTACGGAATAATCGTGTAATCTGGCAGCGACGTTCAATTAAATCAGTTCCGAAGTTGCGCCCTGGTGTAGAACTCCGTCTCATAATTTAATCTGCACCAGGCATTCGGCCCGACCCAGCGCACCCCGCGCGAAATGAAATTCAGACTCTTATGAATGCGCACGCCTTGGTCTCTCTCTTTCCCTCTCTCTCTTTCCCTCTCCCTCTCCCTCTCCCTCTCTCTCTCTCTCTCTCTCTCTCTCTCTCTCTCTCTCTCTCTTTCTCTCTCTCTCTTTCTTTCTTTTTCTCTCTCTCTCTCTCTCTCTCTCTCTCTATCTCGTCGTGTTATAATGGTTATCGGCTAGTGATGAGCATAGTTCCCAATTAGCAGCGATTCCTAATACATACGTATGAATAATAGGGTGGACCTTATTTTTCGACCATAAAATTTTAGACACGCCCGCCTCAATATTGTTCCATTTCATAAAAAAATTATATATCCAAAGTTTTAGATCACTCGGACGTCGGGAAGACATGCCGCATCGAGCGCGAAGTTTTAAATGTGAAGAGTATACTGAAAATTCAAGTTAAATATTTTATACCTCCATACATATCATAATTCCTTACATGAATTCAAGTACAAGTGTACTTTGTACGAATTAAGATTATTTCGCATTAATTAGCCTGTTTAATTTCTGTCCGCCACCTTCCCGCTAACAAGTCCGTTTTCGCGAAGCGTAACACCGGTTAGAACGATGCGTTTCAATTGGAGTAATACCTCTAATTCTCCCATCCCAAATCAGATGGATGACCTAGGCTATATATTCGTTAAAAATATTCTTATTTAGAGATCAACTGACATTATCAACGGATGAAAAACATGGAATACGTCAGATTTGCATTGTTATCAGTAAATTGTATTTATAAACATTGATTCAAGCTCCAATTGCTGCAGAGGCTTCTAGACAAGACCATAAGTTTTTAAACAGTCTATACGCGATAGTGCCATGAATCTGTAGCGCTAGCCTTTTCTCACCCCAATATGTATTCTGCATCATATAAAAAAAGCAAAAGGTTGTAGCTTTAGATACCGTTAATAAACATGATGTAAAAAGATTAGTAGTTGATTCAAATCATGTAAATGAGTACGTTGGTAGCAACATTGATATCATGTTAACTCTTGTATATCTCAATGTACGATCCGTGTATCCATGTACTTGAATACACGAGCTGTATTCAACACGAATGTATTTTCAATATACTAAGTTATAACGTAGGCTTAAATTGTATAGTACATAATTTAGCTGTAGTTAATGATTCCGCAGAACGAGAAGTCAAATTTATGCAACAATTTGACGATGTACTATCGCGAAATGATGAAGAAAAACAATTTATATCGCAAAGTGTATCAGACTACAGAAAGCGTTAACCAGAAGCAAAATAGACTACATTAATGAAAAATTAGTAAAATGTCTTTAGAAAGTAGGCAATTCTACAATATATTTAAAAGTATTTAAACTCAATAGCTCTATTTTCTTTTCTTCGCTTTTCTATTTATATGGTGTAACATTCACCACATCCAGTTAAAAATATTATATTCTGATTAAATATATAACATATTCGTTGGAGAATAATCGATTAGTGCTATACACGGGCTCTATATTACAAATATGCCCTGAACGTTTGTTTTGTGTTAGAAGCGCAGCGTGTTTTGTTTATACATTCGAGAACGTGCAGTCTTCTCCACGCAGTCATGCGAAACACACGCGTATCTTTATACTATTAAATAAATACATATATTCAAAGTAAAGTGTAATAATAATACTCAGTCTTATTATTCCAAATCTCCTGACAATATTTATGTCGAACGTTAATTTCTCTACTTTTTAAATTAGATTTTTAATTACAATGTTTAAAAAAATTCAAATCGTGTGGTCCAATATCAAAACAGTTATCGCTTTTTTAAGAGCGTCAGAATATTAATGGGAGTCACTGTATGTCGTTTACTAGTTGCTTTTTAAGAAAACGGTTTACTTGAGAACTACAGTTCCTTCGACACTTTTTTTCTTCGCGACGAGTAGTATCAGCTACAATGAAAAAAATAGTTGACAAAGAGTCCAATTTACAACGAAGATTATTACTAGAAGCTATTCATATGATTAAACAACAAAGCATAAATCTTAGGTATGAAAAACCTAAGATTCATGACTATTACGCTACATTACTGGATCAGTAATGTTTTTATGATGAAGTTTCTCATAGTTTATGGAAATTCTCCATAATTTTGGATTCTGCTATAATTGTGTCTCTCGTTCAAATGAATTGAATGTTAATTTTTGTTACCCTAAAAATGTATAAGGTTTGATTTGCAATGTGTGTTATGAGTAGGATAGATTTATTGACATTTGAATCTACCGCCAATTATCGACTCAGGGTCCATGAATCATTTGTCTCTGATTGGTCAGTGTTGAATGCGTTGTCTATGTATATTCGTGTTTACGTTGTAACCTCCACAAGGTTTATTTCAGTTGCTGTCGGCATGGAGTCAGCATAGTTTCAATAGAATTTCATTTAAATTGTTTCTTGTTTTAGCAAGTACGTAACAAGTTTAATTCATTTGAAATACCACATCACAAGTTAATTTGAATATTTATCACACTACAATTTGGTTACAGACTTAAAAAGTAGAGTTAAAAAATTTAAATTGCAAAATTGCTTTGTTTAGTCGTTATTGATCGAACCTGTGCGCCGAAAGCATCACTCATTTATCAAAAAAATTACGATCGAGAAAACAAATCATAACGAAAAAAATGTTTGATCTTGAAAAAAGGATCAAGGTCAATTTACCGATCCATTTTTTTAACACATCTCCACCTGTCCAGAGTCACGATGTAGCGGTCGCGACATGTAATGTTGAAACACCCTGTACTCAATGACTGAATTACTTGGAAATCTGGAGAAAGGATCGTATCACGCCCATCGCTAGTATCAGCAAGGGGGGACACCACCTGCAGCAGGTAAGAAAGAGAAAAAGTTCTTTCCCCAAAGGACCGCTCCTACTGTACCGGTGGTGTTGCGGCCAATTTCCAGGCGACGAGATGCAATTTCTGCACGGTAATTTCGCTCTTCTTATCGGCATTTCTTTGGTTTCCCCGCAATCCTTCGAGAACTCTGCACAGATCCCGTCGGAGGCGTTTTTGACCCGGCCGCACTCATCAATTCGGGATTTAATGAATTTCCAGCGGTGCTTCGATTCGACGAGAGGCTCAACGCCAAGGAATACATTTGTCGGGTCGTCGAGGAAATGGAATTGGATAAGCAGAGAATGTAATTAAAGAATATAACAGAGAACAAGGGAGACGGGAGTGGACGTGAATCATCGGGGACGCGAACGAGAATCAAGAATTACTGCTTCGGGTATTGCGAAAAGTTACGCGAATCTCATTTCGTTTGATAGACGAGCTGAAAAGTTTTGCTTGTGTTGGAATATTTTTAGTTGTAAAAGAGGGATCGGGGAAGAAATAGGTTCTGTTTAGATTAACCCCTTGCACTACGATTCATTTTACGGTTGCAGTGATTAGAACTTATTTGTCGTTTCTAATTTCTTAGAAAAAAAAGAAGTTTGTATGTAATTTATACGGATGCAGTCTCCAATGGTTTCAACAACCAGAAAATATAATTTTGTTTCAATTTAAAGTTTAAAGGAAATTGGTAGCATGAATATTTAGTAGACTATCTTCGAAATCTTCGTCACGAGTCCGACTCGGTATTATAGTGCAAGGGGTTAATGGCGTCCGCTGTACTTCTCTTAGAGCATGCAATTGTTTAACACGTCCCTAAAACATTCACAAAATCAAGCAATCTAGTTATACAGGGTGAAATCACCTAATTTTATCTACACTACCTCCGTTGTTTTCAGTGGTACAAGAACATCTGTAACGAACAAAATCTTCGAGAGAGGCAACTACTGTAATAGAAAAAAATTTTTCTCAAGGTCATATTTTCCGACATTTTAATGTCATCGTCGGTTTGTTTCTAGCTAGAATGTTGTATAATGTCACAGCTAATAAATTAACGAATTCAACAATGTATAATATATTGACCTTTAAATGACCTTCGGAGGAGTTATTCTAAGTACATAGCTCCACTTAAAAAATGAAGAATGACCTTTTCGGAAAATATAACCTTGAGAAAAGCTAAACCCTAACGTTTAACGTTGTCTCATAATATTTTATGAAACGCCCTGTTCCCGATTTTTAAGTGCGGAAAGCAATGGGATTGCATGATTAAACATTTCTGCTTCCGATTCCTCGAATGATTGCGCGTCGCAAAAAGAAGGTAATCTTGGTCGACCGCGTGGCACCCTTCGCAGCTGACGAAATATGAATTTCCGTCTGACCGTCCGTGACGACCGCAAAATGTCGATTGAATCGATCGCGCAACCATCGCGCACAAGTCCCATCAGAATTTCATTACGCGTAAACCCCATGGCCAATTTCAGGTCATGTTCTCGGTCTACCTCGAACGATCCACGAATAGTTCGCGTATGTTCTGTTTACAATCGAACGGATGGTTTTAGATCGACGATATTGGCCCTTTCAATAGATGGGTCATAATCGGCCGATCATTATGCGCAACTAGTCCAAAAATTCTCTTGAACTCCTTCTATACGGAAATGGTGGAAAGCTGGTGATACGGGTAATGTTCAAAGTACAGTCGAGTCGGAAAGTAGGTTAACGATTGATGATATGTAGGAAAATGAATAAATGAATGTTTTCATTTAGAAGGTGTAAGTAAATAAACAAATATGTTGGTAAACCGTATACAGGGTGGGTCACCACATATTACCACTTCGTTGTACATGACTATTATTATTCGTAGTTCTAACGGTAATAATCTTTTGTAAGTAGATGCGTAGAGGACGTATGAAGGTCATTCGCTTTTTAAAATGGAAACATATATCTTTTCTTGCAGCACTTAATGCATCTTGATATTCTTTACAAGAAAGTGTTAACCTACTTATGTTAAAACACCGACCATATTTTGTCGATATAATGTTTATTAATTGAAATTAGGTCCGCTATATTTCGCGTATTCATTCACCGAGAAATAAGTACACCTATCTTGTTTCAGTTCTCCAAATCTCCAGTGCGGAATGCGCCATTAATTATTACTACGTAATTACTATTATGTAATTAACTCCACGTAATTATACGTAATTAATGCTACGTGCAGTTTCCGCTCTGCTATGTCCTAATTTATATTCGCACGCGAAACGTCCTCGAATTTAACTTTTCTCTATGATTTGCTACACTCTGCACCACATTGTTTCTAAACAATCTGCCAATCTTGTTAATGGTAATAAACGTTAAGTATTATATTCATATACAATAAGTGAAATTGGTTTTAATTTTCACTAATCGATTAGCAAGAAAGCTTAGAGTTTTACAAAATTGAATGTTTCATACACAATGAAGGAAGGTGTTTGAACACTACATTTCCGATTTTCGAAAATTGATTATATTTAAACTGTTATAATTTCGCGAAAAAGAATAGACTCGTTTTAAAGCTTGAAGCCACCACTAATTTCTTCCTAAGATATTTTTGCATGTTATTAAACATATTTTTGGAAATTTTTTTTCGTGACTGAATCCACCATAGAATTGAATATTGGAGCTTTCTGTGCATAGCGACTCCTTAAAACTTGATATATGATTTGTTGTTATTGTTTTATAACAAATTCGATCGTGCAATGTCCTCATGGTGTATGTGTTAAACTATTGTGTTAAGTTGACAGAACACACTTAAATCAAAGTTTAATAAAACTACAAAAACAATCGTATATTAAAAATTTGGTGGGTTTATTGTAAACGGGAAGCTTCAATCTACAAATCTGTGGTAGGTTCATACAAGAATAAAATTTTTCAATGCTTTTACAGACGTTCCAACTCATAGCTTCTCGAAGCTACATTTACATCTAAATAGCAATATAATAATATTCATTAAAAAATATCTTAGAAAAAGAAATGAACGATCCATCATCATAATGGATGAAAGTAAATGCATCAAGCTTAAAAATCAGCCCATGTTTATCCTTGAACGATTCTTCTTTATGAAAATGATTAAATATTGATAGTTCTTGAAAAATAAGAAGTATTTAAACACTCTTTGGAGGGACTGCAGCCAAATGATTTATTTCCAAAGCGCTCAGACAGGTATTCAAGCGAGAAAGAAGAAGGAACTGTCACTAATGACGCAAAATGAAATAAAAGAGAACGCAGCACAATTTCTTTAAAAGGAGCCGGAGGTCAAATGTCAATATATAAGAAGAAAAAGAAGAGACGAAGCTGTTTGAATCTCATAGAAACCAACAGTGGATACTCGGAAAGATTCTTCAAGAGCAGAGGCAGTGTGCAAAGTTGAATGTAAAAAGATGATTTAAGCTATTCGGCGGTCGTAAAGTTTCGACGTAACCGTTGAAGACGGTCTGTCGTGCAACAGCCCGCGCACCATAAAACGCAGGAGCTACGCTCCGCATTCGCTATCAGTCTCTTTTTTAATGAATGTCCGAAATAACGTGACGGAAAAAATACCGGCGATCCGCGAGCATTATTGCGATCGTAAAGGCTTTCGCATGGTAGCCGAAGCTAGAACGGTCGCGCTGAATATCTGGGCAGTTACGGAGAATTCGTGATCAAACGCAGCGTGAGATCACCGCGCGACTAGGTGAACTTACGATGACGGTGTTCCGCATGGAAAAAAAGGAAACGGCCTGCGCAACCGGACCATGGAATCCCTGCGAAGTAGCACGGCGTTCTGCATTTCCAATGAATAAACGGGCCGGAGTTATTAGCATCGCGTGGATCGCGGCGGCGGCTGCTGCGTCTCCATTTTGTCTGTCGGGGACGCACGAGTATCGGACAGTTTCGTAAGTAAATTTAGAAACACGGTGAAAACAACAAATATTTCAACTTCCCCATTTTCGGCAAAATGTCGATTTTTAATCTGCGATAATTAGATGTGTAATTTTGTTTTTAAAAAATATTACAATATAATTGGACTCGTCTTAAAGCATGAACTCTCTACTTTTGCCATCCACCGTTCATTTTTGACGTAAGATATTTTTACAGGATACCGAAGACGCTTTTTTGATAAAAAATGTTAGAAAATAAAGCGTCTGTAGAAACATTAAAAAAATTTTTCTCGTGACTGAAACCACCGTTGATTTAAAGATTACACCTTCCACTTTACCATGAATGCTTAAAAGTTGATCTAAGATTTTTTCTAGTCGATTTATTCAGCTTTGAATGGAAGGTGTACTGCCAAACTTTGTTCCTCAATTGTGTTCCACATAAAAAAATATTAGGATACGAAATACAATAGAATTTGGTACGATTTTTATTAATTTTGTATCTACAGAGGCCATTGCCACTGAAAATAAAATCCTTTCTAAAAATTTGTTTACAAACGTTAAAAATTGCATAGACACAGTCTAATAATTACAAACCAGCAGCCTCGAGTTCATCGGCTAAAAGAAATAATTAATTTATTTCAGGATTGTTGCAATTGCATAAAAGCAAGAGAGCCTAAGGAATTTATGCATTTTATAATGGGGATTGCATTAAATCAATAAGTGGAGGATAATGGGGAACACGGGACAAAAAATCAACAGTACGAAGCAAAATGTTGTTAGAGTTGCTTTCTTCCCGAGAAAATTGAGTTTGATTTTCGACAAGCTACGCGTGCTCCAAGATGCAGTTACACGCGTTCATGAGGTACATTGAAGTATGGGGAATGTTCATCGCTCGCAGTAGGAGCTTACCGGCTTTCCCCCGGCCCCTGCATACTCCTCGAGCACCATCAACCACACTTTCCTGCACATGTACCCGGTCGAAGTTGAAACTCAATTTTCTCGAAGACGAAGCAATTTACGAAACAATTTTATTCCATATTTCCTTTTTCTTATTTTCCCATCGTAGGATTACCACTTTTCGGCTTTCGCGATCTTCTCGCTTGTGCCGACAGTTACGACGCATCCTTCTGCCGTTAAATTAAAGTTCATTCTACCTTACATATTGGCTGACAAAGATACGATAGCATACGATACAATTTTATACGATGTAGATCAGTTTTTCGAAAATTATGAAGAGATATAAATATTTTTCATTCCGCACATATTGCACAATTCTTTTGCGAGTATTTACTATTGTTACCAGTAGAATGTGGATTTTATTCATTTATGATAAAATTGAATAAAATTTAATATAGTAAGAATATTAAAAGAATTTGAGAATATATTGCCTTCAGCTTATTAAAACTATTTGAAAAAGAAAGACAATTCCATTTGGCTCGTGTCCCCTGCGATTAATGCAGATCATTTTTATTTATAAAGATTCATAATTACATCAGTGTACAATATAACTTAAAAAAGAAAAACAGAGAAAATAGCTTTTCACACTCTAAAATTATGAATATTTTAATTATTTGTTAAATTGTGTCAAATCAAAAAATGCAACATGTTTTAGAATTACTGCAGGTAATTCTTATTCTGCATAACAATTCGCGGTGAACATTGCAATTATTTTACAGAAATTTGTGAAACTATCTGTAAAATTTTTCAGCGGCCACAACGTGTTTCTCTGGTGCGCAAAATGGGGAATAACATGTTTTGTGGAGCAACACGACATTTCCATATTCCGCGTAATTTGAATGAAAAGCACGGTTTGCAATAAACCGGGCAATCCGCCATTGCAGTCGTAAAAGATTGCACACAGGTAACTTCCGAGTCAACATTTAGAATAAAAATGTAATCCCGAAGCCAATGAATATGTAATTCTCTATGACAGAATTCTTTTTTTTATCCGATTATAATACGCATAATTTATCAATATAAATATTATAAATTGAAGTATAAATTTATTATTCATTACTCAGTGTAAATTATTCGTTAATTATTAAAATATAATTAAAAACAAATTAAATTAATAATAATTAAAAACATTCAATTGTACTTAAAAACAACTAAAATTAATAATAATTAAAAACAACTTAAATTAATAATAATTAAAAACATTAAAATATAATTATAATCATTATTCAGTACAAAATGAATAATGAGAACATTTGTCGATGGGCTTACACAGATTACATTCAAAAGGGGCGTTTAAATAAAATGGAAATAATTTCATCGAATGGATTCATTAGATCGAAGGTTGCTTCATTATACCATACGGAGAATGCAAGAATTTTCCGTAGGATTTAATTTCAAGATTACATGAATAAAAGGATGAATTAAATCGCTTACGTATTAGATATCCCAGCGACGCGACGCGACGCGGGACGTAACCAAATTTTCATTACGGTGGAATTGCTCGGTCGATCGCGATGGCGGCGCGGCTCGCCTATAATCTTCGTCCCGTCGACTACGTATCATATTAAAAAGGATTTGCGCGCACAGCCTTCCGACTCGGTGCGCAAGGTGAACTCCATATTAGATGCCATAATTTAACTGAACCTCGGCAGACTGTAAACTAAAAGCGCGTGAGTTTCCCGCGTTCCTCTATTTGCACGTAAACATCGACCGAGCGATCGAGTTTGCACGAAGAAGATTCGTTTTGAAGTAAATTTCTGATTCCGAATGTGCCACGAACGCTTTTCATATTGATCGCGACGATGCGAAATGTTGATTACAAGTAGACTGCGGATATTTATGGAAAATCAAAATTTTCTGCATTCACCGACTGCACAGAAACTATACATGGACATTTATCTACTTTTTAAAATTATTTATTTATTTTTCTTCAATCGCTAATGCGTAATGATTCATATTTATAATGGTTAGAATCTTCCGCATTTCTGTACAAAAAAGATAATCAAATTAATTTTGTGCATGTCGTTATACAATAATTAGTCTGCAGTCTAATGTCACGTGACTAATCAGCTACTGGCACAGAGGATGAAACTTTTCCCCCTCGATTCGAGTCAATCCACCAGATCTGACTGGATAAAATTCGCAGTCTATTTATAAATAAATATTAATAGAATATTTTAACTGTGAAGGCTAAGGTTAAAATAAATACCGGCCGCGAACGTGTTAAACAAAGACTTACCAGAAGAAAAGAAAAACACAAAAATTCAGCTATCGAGACGACAAAAAAGGGCTGATAAACGAGGAATATCGGAATTTAGAAACCGCAGCGCAAAGTGATCTTAATTAAGCATCGCGTCTTGATTCAATTACGAAGCAACCGTGCCTCCTTCGCCTCGACATTTTACTAGGGTCGGCCACTTAACATAGCGACGTCCCCAACAAGCAATTATGGGTCTCCATTAAGCATACGAATCAGAGAGAAGCCAAGGGAGCCGAGCAATTATTCCGAGCGGCTAATAAATTTGGCTGGCCCATGTATAAGTAGTCCGGCGTTTCTCGTACGTGGCCGTGCTGGACCGGGCCGAAATAGGCCGGAACGGGCTAATATTGTTTACGGCGCGAAGTTAGATTAATCTTATAATAACGGTACCAAAACGTGACCGTGGTCACCGGAGAGTCGAGCTTTCACGACACCAACGATTCCCATGGTAACAATCAAACGTAACCACAGTACGATAACCGTGTACCTATGGACGTGGCGGGCATTTTGGTCTACCGAGGGTCAATAATTAGGGGGAACCCCATAATCGAACAACTTGAATGATACACGCGGTGTACGTGATCGTCTACAGTCGCCATACGTGATTCACTATTACGTTGTTACATATGTCCGAGTTTTAGCAGATCTCTTTCTCTACGATATACAGTGACACCCATTAATATTCGGAGGCTCTTAAAAAAACGATAACTTTTTTGATATTGCACGAATAAGATTTGAACTTTGTTGAGAAGTTAGAGCAATTTACTACATGATGTGAAAAAAAATTTTTTCAAAAATTGCAATTGGTCGCAATTGTAGAGAAAATACTAAAAGTTGCATTTTACAACTTTTTTAGATCTGAGTCAATTATGTGCATTGTAAAAGTTTCATCGAAATCGGTTGATGTGGGAAAAAACGACAGGCATTGAAAGATATATGAATCCTTAGATTTATTGCAGTTAGAGGCCGAAAATCGTGAAAAATTGTAATTTCTACCATCTTTAAACTTTGTAGCACATTGCAACGTTGACCGATTTTAATGAAATTTTCAGAATATGTTTTATTGATACAGGTCTACGGAACGTGTTTTCTGCATTTTCAATATGAGCCCACATAAAAATGTTGTAAAATGTAACTTTTAGTATTTTCTTTGTAATTTTTTCAAAAATTCTTTTCACATTACGTAACAAAACCGATTGTTCTAACTTCTCAAAAAAAAACATTCAAGTTTTATGGTCGAATATTATAAAATTTATCGTGTTTTTAAGAGTGTCTGAATATTAGTGGGAGTCTCTGTATGTGTGCGGACTTCTAGTGTGTCAGCTATCATCTATTATGTCATTTGTGGATGTTTATGCAATTTTTAATTTTTCTAGACAAATTTTAAGAAAGTGGTATCAAATCTTATGTTCAGTGGCAATGAGCTTCGTAGATACAAAATTAATAAAAATCGTACCAAATTCTAATGTATATTTTATTCTAATATTTTCTGCTAATCCGTTATAAATGCATGAAGATCCGCAGTCTAGTCATCATATATTAATTACAAAATGTTATTATTAGACTGGGGATCTATATGCAAAATCAAAATTTTCTGTGTTCGGTGCAACAACAGAAGTCGTTATCATCTAAAAAATTCCTTTTGGTGAGGCATAATGTATAGATGTCATTAATGTTTGTTCGTATGCATTATGTATGCTTTCTGGTATTGTAAAAATGTGCATCGGTTTATGTAGGAAAAAACGACAGGCATTGAAAGATGTATGAATCCGTAGATTTATTGCAGTTAGAGGCTGAAAATCGTAAAAAATGGCAATTTTTACCATTTCTAAACATTTGCAAATGTATGGTCGAATATTAAAAATTTTATCGTCATTTTAAGAGTGTCCGAATATTAGTGGGAGTCATAGTATTTCACAGTCATTACAACTTCTTTGTCATTCATAATTTCTTATAAGGAAGTTTGTTCTTATTCTATGTCCGTGTATTGTCTAATTTTAAGGCAATTAATAACATACATATTTCGTAGATTCTTATTAACCTACCATAAATATTTAATAATTTAAAAAGTGGCTACTAGAAAATTAATATTTCGATAAAACGTTTATAAGTCTGGGTCAAAATTGACCCAAGTCCTGTCATTCTAGCATTAAAGAGCAGCTTTGCACCTTTGTAATTAACCTGTGAGCTAAAATATTATTTCTTAATCGTTAATTAAATTATTCAAACGAAATAACGATGACCTGAGGTTGCGATTTATTTAGTTTATTTGCACTGGAACACAAGAAATATTTCAACTTATAGTTCGCGAATCTTTATTGAATAAAATGGAAAACGGAGTAACAAGTTCAATTTATTGGTCGAGTGTTGACAAATTGCTGTTGTCAAACTGTCGAGAAAAATCCATTCAGTTAATCGAAGGGCTATAGGAGTGTTCCAGAGATCGTGGCGCACCTGTGCCAACCTGCTACCTCACATAATACACGATAGTCCTCAATTTTTCAATATTTTCCCAACGCTACGCGATAAGTTGGCGGCTCAGTGTCGATCGCTGCATTCATAATTCATCGATTAAACGTACAGGCGTTTCGATCCACGGGGATTGAAATGAAAGATTGATCACATGGGAGAATTCTGTTCTCCCTGTTACTCGCAAATTCTGGTACGTAAGTGAAATCCCGCGATCAACCTGCATTATAAAAGCTCTGTTTAACCATTTCGTCAACAATCAAAACTGTTCATGATATTCACTAAAGACTCCTTTTATAAAGCATTTAATAATCTCATTCTTATACAAATGTAGATTGTAAATGTAAATTAATAGGAAATTACCAGAAAGAAGGAGAATACAAAGTGTCATCCCCTCCACATTTATACCATTTTGGGACACCCCTTTTTGTTTTTTAAGAGAACGGTTCACTTGATACCTATAGTTTCTTTGAGACTTTTGTTCTTCGCTATAGGGTGCAATAAAAAATTTTTTGACCTTGAAAAAAAGATCAAGGTCAATTCTGCGGGTTTTTTTTAACCGATCTCCACCGATTCCGAGGTGCAGAATCTCGTTATGGTCGCGACATATAGTTTTGAAACATCCTGTACAAGAAATTTCATTTACGTTATCTACTAAATAAAAACTAAAAAATTTGTTGCGATTAGCAATATTAATACATATTCAATCCTTCACTGGGTATGTAAGTTGAACATAATGTTAATGCGCACGCGTTGTGTTGGTTGTTGTTAACTACGGCGGATTGGTTTTGTTTGTTTATGCTGGTTGGCTTTTATCTTGTATCTTTGGATTTTGCCTTGTGTGCACGCACTTCTGTTAAATTAAATTTGAACTGTTTGGTACTTATCGTACTACTTTATTATTAAGTTGAACATAATGTTAATGCGCACGCGTTGTGTTGGTTGTTGTTAACTACGGCGAATTGGTTTTGTTTGTTTATGCTGGTTGGCTTTTATCTTGTATCTTTGGATTTTGCCTTGTGTGCACGCACTTCTGTTAAATTAAATTTGAACTGTTTGGTACTTATCGTACTACTTTATTATTAGCTTCTTGCGCCTACAAAATTAATAGGCCATATTTTTTTAACCTGACTGTATATAAGCAATCCGCAGAATTTTCTGAACATTCTATGTTTTAGTGTCCTCTTTCTCTCGAGAAGAAATTCATAAAAATCAGTTGCTTTCGTTAAACGAGAGTCCTGCGTTAAATGGAAATTCCTGTCTGAGGCTCGGCTTAAAGCGCGTTGAAAACATCACGGGAGGGGGGAGGGAGGAGAACGGGGGTCAAACACAATCCAATCGACAGTAATTAAACAGAGAAGACACCGAGCAGGCAGGCAGTCAGGCAGGCAGGCAAGCGGTGAAACAGATCCGATCAATGTGAATCCTCGCAAGCAAGCTCGAGTTAGATTAATTTAAAGGCATTCTTTTGCGCGCAAGTTTAATTAAAGTTGCACGCCCGACGCACAGTCACGGGCTGCTTGTGGGGGTTGAATAGCGATCGAACAAACGAACGGATGAACTCGTTACTGGACGCGTAGCGGAATGAAGCGGAGCCGAGCGGGCCGGAGCGGACCGGAGCGGATCGGAACGGAACACGGAGCGGCGCGGCGCGGCGTATCGTTTTCACTTCGCCCGGTGCGCGCCAACTACAAAACGCATTACGGAATAATGCAATTACCCTCGACGCCTCTTCCGCCAATTTCACGGCAGATTCTCTACCGGTGCCGGCTGATTTTTTCTCCCTTCGTTCGCGAGCAAACCCGACCGACGATCAAATTATTCACGAAGAACTTTCATTTATTCCGGAACCCGCGGAAAAAAAACTTCGCCCCCCGCAACGGCGAAACGTAATATCGTCGACTTTCGCGAAGAATTTCTGCCCGGCCAACGATGTTTGCCAGTTTAAAATTTCACCGTGCTACGGCACGGATGGATGAACGAAGAAAATGCAGACCGGCTACGCGTGTTATTGTTGGAATCGTCTAGGATCACGCGCCACGCTCGAACAGAGCCTCTTTGCTAGAGATACCAAGGTTACGGAAATAGAGCGAAGAACAAAACTGTACACACAAATGAAATTTGAACACGAGTAAATGTTTATTCTGCCTCCACGGTCCGCGTGCAGCCATTTTTCTCCCCGGGAATGGAATTAAATGTTTCATCTTTATAACGTATTTTTATGCGCGACCGGTGGAGTACAGTTTCTGTTTGCAAAGTGGGTAGAAGTATTTTAATACTTCTCGAGAAAAATACGTGGAAATGTGTTTTAACGTATTTTAACGTGTTACTGTAAGCGAGAATTGGATTAACCATCGTACGAGGGTGCTAAGAAAATAATTCAGCCATTCTTGTTTTACACTTAAAATCGGTAAAAATTAGTAACGTCATATGTGTTGAAGAAATACATCTTACAACACTGACTTTGTTTTACGTTTTCCGTATTTTTGAGTTCAATGTCATGTCAAGGTCATATTATACGAGGTCGTTGAACTCGCCTCGACATAAGCAATAATATTGTGTACTAAAAAATGTCTGTTTTGAATTTTGTCTCTATTGCATTTTCTAGCCGACTAAAAACTAATTAATTTTGTTCCAAACATTTTCTTACTGCCAATGAAAATGGACCTTTGCAGATACAGAATTAATAGAAGTGTAGCAAATTCTATCGTACTTCGTATTATAATATTTTTTGAAAATTTGCATACGCCATAAATGCATAAATTAGATGAATTTCATGAGTAATATATGTATAGCAGTATTCATTTAATTCTTGTAAAGAACTGTAAACGGACTTATTACTCAACCTAATAGATTTTATTTGGAATCATCGTTACGAAGCTGACTCGTTTACACGGCGAGGGGTTAGCACGAATTGCAGCGTGGAATTCGAACTACATTGTTAATCGTCGTTATTTATTGTGGCAGATAGTGACAAGCTGTTTAGGTAACACAGAAAGTACAAATGGAAGAGAGTTATTTGGCCGGCAGGTTCAATGAAGTCACGACAGCCGAAGGTTGAACGAATTCGAGCGAACAATTTCGTGACAATAGGTTGTAATTTCAAGTACTCAGAGCTTTGCATGCGACTGACGTATGTAGGTTCACGACGTCTGCAAACTTATGGGGGAGTGTGCGGGAGGACGTGAATTTATAGCTACGACTGGGCCATGTCAACGCCGATGTTGCCCGTTTCCTTTGAAGCCTAACAGCTATTTCATTATTATTAACTGAACTTATTTAATGACACAAATCACGCGGAAGCCTTTGCAAAAATACACGATAACAATGAAAGTACTGGATCATCGCAGGCGTTCGTGTCCGATTTGAAAATGAAACGTAAGCGGTTACATATTTCAGGGTAAACAGTTTTAATAATAATCAGTATAGTCACGATCGGTAGTTTCAGTTTTAATGCAATTGAAATGTTATATAATGTTAAACTTAATCTCTTAATCCTTAAGACATACGTAGGATTTCGGGAAAAAGAAACAGTGTCGCCAGCTCAGGGGAATTGACTCGAATTGAGGGACAGTCACCCCCTCTTTGCTGGTACCGGATCAGTCACGTGACATTGTGACTCATGTACGACAGAGACGGAGCGCGTCACGTGACCGGGCCGTGGCGGAAGAGTGGGAGAATAGCGTCGTAGAAAGGGGAGGGTAGAGTGGGAGACAAGTCTTTTTTCCTAATCTCGATATGCATTAGGCTTGGGGGGTTTTTCCTTCATACGAGTGTGATAATATTCAGCTGAACACAAACTATGAATAGTATAAAAACGATTTATGCAATGGAGACAATACTCTGAAAATCCAGCAAAAACTTTTGGAATCATCCAATATATAAATGAAACACAACATAGTAAAATAAAATAGATGATAAATAAAAATCGTTTACAGCAATTGTAAACTGCAGCAGCCATTTGGAAAATCTCTTAAATTCTTTTAGTCTTTCTACTGTTTTAAATTGTTTGTTTCTGATGGAATTTATATTTAAGAAATAAATTGACAAAAATAGATCTTCTAGAATATTCTATTGCTTTTGTCTTTCGAAAGTTCTCGAAGATATATCGTATCTATGTATGTTGTTAACGTCATGGGACTCTCAATTATTTCTCAGATCATTTTCTGTTTATTCCAGAACGTTCCTCGTTCGCGTTCTGTTTGTAAAAGCGTAAAGACGTGCCTCTCCGCGTGTATTCAAAGTTAAAGTTTAAATAAATTCTATTTTAATTTCCATTAGTGTTTAGAATTTTATTGCCTTATAAACCAATAATTTTAATATTGCTCGCAATAGTTGAGACTAGGTTTAATCCTACTAACGAGGACTTTGTTAAATATTCAAAATATTTCTCTTTGAGGATTAGCTTACACGTCAAAGTTTTAAATACTGGAGAAAAAATGAGTATAGATTTTTCGTTATTTATTTAAACAATTCAATAATCTGTTTGTAAGGGATTAGGTACGTGTGTATTAAATACGATTATAGTTTGAAAGCTTTTTAAAATTGTTTCCAATATTGAACTTTGAAGAATCATATAATAATAATTGAGCTAAACCCGTTGTCTACTGAGCACTTAAGTATTGTATTATAGTTCAGAGAAGTTAATAATTAAACTATTGAAATGTTCATGGAAATTCAGATTTATTTCCATTTCTTAATAATTTTAATAAATTAGCATCCAATACTTGACTTTTTGATATTTCTATGCACTACTGTATAAAGATCTGATCTAAAATAAAGATCTACAGTCTACTGTTAGTATTATATGTATATTGAAATTAAAACTCTGATATTCGTATGTCAGATGCACTTGCAAGACCGCATTCCGAACCAGAGCTTTTAAAAATTGTGATATGCAACATGTGGACATTGTGAGCAATCTAATCTAACGTGATGACCATGGAGTCTGAAACATTCTCGAAACTCGTACTGGAAGAGATAAATGCCTGATTGATGACTGTTTCTGTACATTTGTATCACATAAATATCCGCAGGATATTTAATCGTGTATATTACCATATACAGACATTATGTACTATCATATACTCATTAACCTCTTGACGCCAGTCTGCCTATCTCGCGTTTTTCAAGTCACCGGCGTCAGTGAGAGATACGGGTCTATGCAACTATTATATTATTTAGTTATAATGTTCCTGTGCCGACATCATCCGACAAGATCGATATACCGAAAATATCGATTTTTCCTACATCGGAATATCTCTCGTGTTTCTGTAACATTCTGTACACGTTGAATGCGAACCATTGTTTTCAGCAAAAATATTTAAAATAAATAAAACATTTCACGACGAATTCGAAATATTTTCAACATTCTTCAGATAAAATAATATTTTAAAAACTTACTGCATCAAATAAAATATTTTCTTTTCAAAGTTGTACGCATACTGTAAAATAAAAAGTTATCGCGTTTTTCAAGTCACCGGCGTCAGTGAGAGATACGGGTCTATGCAACTATTATATTATTTAGTTATAATGTTCCTGTGCCGACATCATCTGACAAGAACGATATACCGAAAATATCGATTTTTCCTACATCGGAATATCTCTCGTGTTTCTGTAACATTCTCTACACATTGAATGCGAACCATTGTTTTCAGCAAAAATATTTTAAATAAATAAAACATTTCATGACGAATTCGAAATATTTTCAACATTTTCAGATAAAATAATATTTTAAAAACTTACTGCATCAAATAAAATATTTTCTTTTCAAAGTTGTACGCATACTGTAAAATAAAAAGTTATTTGAAATACTATTTTACCCAGCTCTGAAAGTGTTAATAACCTGCGTGAAATAATTCGCAACTACTGCATCATTTGATCGACGACAGCGCACCGGTTGACCCGAAATCAATATTTCCCCGCGTAAAATCAAATAGTACTACAGTTGCCCCGAACCGTTCCCCCAAGGCGCATAAATTATTTGCGAGCAGTTATTCAGTCGGGAGAGAAGCACGTAGGCAGGAAGAGTTCTGAATGATTGATGCAGCCGTGTCCTAAGTCCTCGCCGCGACTTAACGCCAACCTATGCGAAAAGCAATGGTTCGAAGACTGCCAAGCAGTGCTTTAACCCTGTATACTGTATAGCAAAAAGTCTAGAAGAGTATTTCCATGGGAAACAGTGACTGTGAATGTTTGAACTGAAACATTGAGACCATGTGCATAATTATTGCTTTTTTTTATTCAGCAACTCAAACCTCTGTGGGTCTATTTAGCTTCAAAAGTATAGAATTGCAAATGCATATGTATGTATAATACAAGCTTAGATTTCATGAACATGTCTATGTTTAGAGGTAGTTGAAAATGTATACTAAGTAGAGAATTAATTAGTTTAGGTCTCTTTGAATTGTACAATTCCAATTGCCAAATTACGTGGTTTGGGGTTTCACTACTCTGTTTACATTTACATTTGCAGCCATTAATAATGCCAACCCGTACTAGGAATGCAACTGGGTTAGTAACAATAACAAATTGATGTGATGAAATCAGTATTATCACGTTGAGTGACAAATATCAACCCCGAAAATCGCATAAAATCAAAGTAATCTAATTAATAAAACCGAAACAGAATATAAATGTAATATACAATTTAAATATGGACAATTTTTTGAGAATCGGAAATGTAGCGTTTAAATAACTTTTTGAATTCACTGTGGGACTTCCTATGAATGAAATTGATGTTATAAAAGTTACATTCGACATGAGAATGCAAACGGTAAATATGAGTAATGATAAAAAAAAAGTAAAAAAATATGTACAGAATGTTCTTGTTAGATTGATATATAGATGTATGTTGTTTTGATATATTTTCTTCGCAGAGATAGAGGTAGAGCTACAAAGAAATTAGTTCCTTAGATGTAGCACGAGGGAACTGTAGGACACACAAAGACTGCGCGGCAGCTAAAACGGGAAACTAAGAAAGAAACTGCTTAATTACCTGTCCGGAACAGCGCTTCGAAATCTCGGGCTTTATTTTTAAACAACCAGACGGTAAACTTTCACCTCGAAAGGGTAATCTGAAGGTAGAAAATAAATTCAGCAAAAACAAACATGAAACGTAAAACTGGTCTTTAGTATTAGCTCCGTTGGAAATTGAATGGAAATTCCTGATGGAAAAGAACAATAACGAAGTAATGAACTAATTTACAACATGAAATTCTTAATTACCATCTTCTATAAAGCTGGCAAATGAGAATATCCGTCACAGGGTATTCGAGCAAAGAAGGATTAATATTCTGAAAGTTTACAGTGTCTAACAAATTAATTCAATAACCAAAAACATTTTACTAAATATTTTTTCATACCTCTGGGGCGACATTCGACCCTATACTATTAAACAACAAAAATTGATACAATTTTTTCAAAAACCAGTTTCGAGTGGACGTTAACATTTATATGCATTATTCATATTAAAATTGAAAACTGAGAATCAAAATTAGAGATAATGTTGAGTTGATTTATAATGTAATATCAGATCACCCCTTAAATCAGGCCTGGGCAACTAGTGTTCCGAGAGTCGATTACGTGAATCGACTACCCCCACTCTGCCGGCCAGCGCGATAGTGGGAGTAGCCGATTCACGTAATCGACTCTCGGAACACTAGTTGCCCAGGCCAGTCAAAAATAATGCGACTTTTTTGTCCTAAATTATGTTTGTCATAAATGCATAAAATCCGCAGTCTGAATCATTTTCTACAATCCATAAAAATTCTATGCAGAACTCTAATGATTGTGATTGTTTTCTGTATTTCACTTTACAATACTATAGAACGAAATTCGTAGTACTTATCGTTTATTGTTATTATTATTTATTTATTGCTGTAGGTCTCTATGTATTATATCGTGTACTGGTCCCCATCCTCGCGGTTTGTAATTGCTAAATAGAATTTAATAAGGCGAAGGAGTTTAGCTTGTTAGAGTGCTAATAGATTGTTCAATAATTTGCATCTACATAAATAAAAGATCCGTCAGAATCACGAGAGAATAATCGATCGTTTCCTTCCATTCAACGTTACTATTGCACGACCTATATCAGTGAAATATAAGGGCTTAGCTATGAAACATCAGGAAAATAGATGTCGTCGACGTCGTCGTCGGTGGTCTGCCACGAACAAATCTTCGTTAGATCCTTGCCACAAAGATTGCCACGGTCCATTACTCACACCGGCAAACCGGGAACGTCTGTGACAACGCGAAATAAGTGTCGGAAGGATCTCCATGTTGCTACATACATTCGAAACTCGGATCTTTTGAAAGCAGAAAGAGGAAGACAGCGCTCGGGAAAGAGGCACCTACTTATCCGCTAAGATTCGCCGAATATACATCACTGCGGATTACATCCGGCGATTTTTCATTCCTGCGAATGCAGGTTGCTGGTAATCTGCCAGCTCCCGATCTACCTGGCAAGATTGCAGAAAAGAGCAAAGCATAAAATGATGCTTAAACGTCCTCGTAACATTCGAGTTGGCGCTGAAACATTTCTTTTATTGTATTTTTTAAAAGTATATAAAGATGCTATCAGAAAAGTTTATATTGAAATTCGATGAAATGACAAAGTTATGACTAGCAGTGTCAGTGCAAAACTTTAAAAGCGTTTTTCTCGAAAATTTTTACCACGTTTTTATACATGGTGAGTCACCATATATTACCACTTAATATAATAGTCATGTAAATCGAAGTGGTAATACAAGTATTTGCGGATGTATGTGTAACGATAAAAGTGACGTAAATGTAGATGGTAATATCTAGTGAACTTAGAATCGTTAAATGCAAGAAGACTGAAAGAGCACTTGGTATCAAACATCTCAACTCTTCAGTTTATATCTCATTGAATGAATTACTTCGATTTTATGAAATTGTTGCAAGTCAGAGTTCTAAGTAATATAACTGGGATAGTGACGTCATCGTTTCGCTGGATTCGACCGAATAAGAATGAAAAGAGCCTAACGAGGAAGTATTTAGATCAGGCCCGGGCCACTTCTTCTCCGCTATACGACATCCACCAGCAGTGTACCGGTTCCTCCACTATCAACTATTTCATATTGCCCTTCCTATATGTTACGGGCAATGTGCCTAAGATGGGCATTCTACAGGGCGTCCCAAAATTCCTTCAATTCTCCGAAATGGGTGGTTCCTGAGGTCATTTGAAGCGACATTTTCCTTTTCGAAAATGTCCGCCGCGGCTTCGTTTAGGAGTTATTAACGAAAAACACGGACCAATCAGAGCGCGACCTAGACGCGTGTTGGCAAAGATGGTCCGGCGCGCCAGCAGAGAAACATCTGGCGACTGACGTCACCATATCAACACGGACGGACCTCGCGTATCTGACCGCGCATCCCAAATACATACGACGAAAACCGTCCCAACCCATCGCGGTATATCGAAAATTACTGCACGATTTATACCACTGTTTTTATTGCTACTACGTCACGATGTATGGATCAACATGTACGGTTTGCGCATATCTGCGATGAGGAAAGTCCTCGTATCAAGAACTTACAGACACAGACGACTGCTAACGCGCCGGACCATCTTTGCCAACACGCGTCTTGGTCGTGCTCTGATTGGTCCTTGTTTTTCGTTAATAACTCCTAAACAAAGCCGCAGCGGACATTTTGGAAAAGGAAAAAGTCGCTTCGAATGACCTCAGGAACCGCCCATTTTAGGGAGTTGAAGGAATTTTGGGACACCTTGTATACATTCTTTTATATTTATTTTTTATCGCTTGTACTCTGACTATAACTGACATTCTTTTACCCAGACCTAATCCAGACCACGCATATGAAAATCTGTAACCAACCAATTTTACTTCCTCCCCGCCCTCACGACCTAGTCACAACTCACTCTCAATTTTTTGGAGTGAGAAAGAAATATAAAATATTACAGAAACGGGTGAAAACATGGATTTTCGTATACGTGGTCTGGGTTAGATCTGGGTTAAAGAATGTCAGTTATAGTCAGAGTACAGGCGATAAAAGATAAACATAAAAGAATGTCAAAGTAGGTTTTTAACACACTGCCCAACGAATCGTGGATATTATACAGGTTGTTCCACACTGTTTTGACATCTTGATTTTCTTGCTATTGTTACTCGTAGCAAAAAATGTTTCAACGGAGGCTTGAATGGTATCGAGTGAAGCATATTCTGATGCTATTAGTTTTTTCGTGTGTGGACGCGTAAAGGTCATATAAAGGTCAATTTTGTTTTTTTAATGGAATGAGGTATTTTCGACATCAATCGATTCAGCTGGACATTCGTTATAAAAAAAGTACTAACCTATGTATGTATGTCGAAAAGTTAGTAGTTCAGGAGATATTTCAATTTAAATTATTTAAACTCTTAAGGCATCATTACTGCCACACTAATTCGATTACGACAATCATTCTTCAGTATGAGGTTAGTTTCTCTTAGACATCCATCTGTTTGTTATAAATTTCAACGTTACCGACCTCAGTCAATCGTTTTTGCTAGTCTTTCGTTGGTAAACAAAGCTAACAGTCTCAGTGTAGCGGTAATGATGCTTTAAGAATTTAAATAATTTAAAATGAAATGAAGTACTAACTTTTCGACATACATAGGTTAGTACTTTTTTATAACGAATGTCTAGCTGCATCGATTGAAGTATTAAAAAATACCTCATTCCATTTAAAAAAACAAAATTGACCTTTATATGAACTTTATGCGTCCACTCACGAAAAAAACTAATAACATCAGAATATGCACCACTCGATACCATTCAAGCCGCCGCTGAAACATTTTTTGCTACGAGTAACAATAGCCAGTGAGACTCCTTGTATAAAATGTCCGGGCAATTTGTGAAATACCTGCATATTATACACATTGCCCGAAAAATCGATCATTCTATACAATGCCCACCTTAGACACATTGCCCGTAATATTGGGTTGGCAAGAAAGTAATTTCGGTTTTCACTAATAGATGGCGTTATGTTTTGTTTGATTGACTTCTTGTGATGTTGCGTTTGTTTTCTTTCTGACATCTAATAACTGCATCTTTTAGGTTAGTTCTGAAGAAAATTACACGTAATTTTGATTAAAACTGTTAGTTCTGTGTCAATTTGAACATGGAATGCAAAAACGAACATTATAGGCACATATTGCTTTTTTATTTCCGTAGAGGTAAAAAAGCTGCCGAGGCTCACAGAGATATATGTGAAGTTTATGGTGAGGAATGCTTAACAGAACGCACGTGCCAGAATTGGTTTAAAAAATTAAAAAAAAAATTAAAAATAAAAGAAAAACGGCCAGAATTGGCAAATCGCAAAGGAATCGTGTTCCACCATGACAATGCTAGGCCACACACATCTTTGGTAACACGGCAAAAGTTATTGGAGCTTGGTTGGGAAGTGATGTCACATCCACTATATAGCCCTGATATTGCACCATCAGATTACCATTTATTCCGAAGTTTACAAAACTCTTTGAATGGTAAAACATTCACTAATGATGATGATCTGAAATCGCACTTGGATCAGTTTTTCACCGAAAAGGATCAGAAGTTTTATGAGCGCGGAATTATGAAGCTACCAGATAGATGGCAAAAGATCCTAGAACAAAATGGAAAATATTTTATTGATTAAAGTTCATTGTTTGATAAAAAAAAATGGATTTTATTTCACCTAAAAATACCGAAATTACTTTCTTGCCAACCCAATACATATACTCTTAATCTCCCCAACCTCCTCCTACACTCCACAGGAGTTTGGTGGCGAGTGCCCAGGAGTAGGGAGTGTCGTCGCAAGCAGTGTCGCCAGATCAAGACTTGTGGCCCCACTCTACCTTCCCCTTCTCCGACGCTATTCCCCACGCTTCCACCACGGCGCGGTCCCGTGACGTGTTTCGTCTCTGTCGTACCGACGGTGTCGAAGTCGAGTAAATAGTCGAGGGGGGATGCGATGCCTGAAATTTCCTATCGGCCATTCCGATGAAAGCTGTCGCGATAAAACTCGACGCTGGTTTCTGAATGAAATTCCCGCGGGTAATTACGGCCGGGTTCTTTTCTTTCTTTTCTCGCGATGCGCTTCCTCGTTGCGGGTATTTCTTTGGCAGTAATCAGCGAGCAAGCTCGCGAAAATGTGAATGCGACGAGCACCAGGCTGCCAGGAGCCTGGCGCCAACAAAGAGCAACGGGGCGGCGTTCTCCCGGCTATAAATCGGCTATGATAATAATCGATGCCCTCGGAACGAATCGATTTATATTACGTGCTGCGAATGTTCTCGCGTGACAGCCGGGAAATGACGGCGCAACGGCCAGCAGGCTTCGTAGGTTCGTGCGATTTAGCGTTCCCGTCTATTTCATTTTAGGAACCATCGGTTGGAGAGCGTTTATTTTTATCAGGTCTATTTTCTTGGATGAAAGATTTCGATGGCTTATAGTTCCTAATATTTCGCTTATAGTGTTTAATAATATATCACACAATCGTCTACAAAAATATTTGGGGATAAAGTTAGTTCAATTTCATTTGGTCGATCTTCTAATCGTGTTTCTACGTATTTAATGATATTCAGTATGATTTTTTACAATCAGCCAAATTTCCATAGTTCCACTAAACATTTCATATTTTCCATTTATATAGATTGCAGTTTTAGTCTTGCCCGACTGGGGTAGTTAAATTATACGTCCCTGATTACAATTGATTTCTTCATTAATATTTCTATTGTTGCGGACAATTTTTATTATCTCCATAATTGCTAAATATTTTTCGAATTAATCACTTAAAAGGAAAAATGTTTTGTTTTCGGACTATCCAGATATGTTTATAGTCTTACCCCGATATAACAGGGATAATTCGATCGTATTTGTTTTTTAAATCTGAATTGAAATTACGAAGAATTTACACATTTCGTGTAGTTTTGAGATTTCCTCCTTGGTATCGATGTAATATTGTTAGCACTCCAGATCAAGGCAGATATATTACACGTTAAAAATTAGTAGTATGTATAACGTCCGAATTCTTTCATGGATAAATGTATGCACGTATTATAAGCAAGAAAGACTTCGCATGAATGAAAACAAAGCGATAACACAATACTCCATACTCAGTGGAAAAATTCATTACTCTTTGAACGTATCTTCAAAGCAATGACTTATATTGGCAATATCGAGTCAAGAAAAGCACTGCTATCAGTAATAAAAGGAAGAATTAATATTTCCTTTCACAGCGGTATCTCTTTGCGTGGTAAATACTGATTGGTACGTAGATTCAACCTCTTGAATCATTTTCTTGTTATTATATTCAACGATGGTCGATTAATGCTTGAATGTCGATTCATAGAGCAGTGAAGACGCAGTTAGCTGCATGTATGGCGCACAGAAGTATAAGAAGGTATTATTATGTCGATAATACAATTTTATAACGTCGCCAATATTATTGGCATAATATTTTACTATTATAGTAAACATGACTACACCCGAGGTACCATTACCCAGAAGGCGTTGCCGGACCATAACCTGATTAACTCTTTCCATGTGTCATTGATAGTTAAACCACGTTTATAAAAACTATGGTACTTTGAGCATACATTATCGATCATGCGTGTGCCAACAGAACTCCAGATTATCAGGACTTAATAATATTATTTTTAATAGGTTGGTCATGAAGTCTTTGCATTTTTCTTTTCACTCCATTGGTGGTATTATTCCTAACAATAAATATTAACTCGCAACAAAGGTACTGAAAGCTGTTAGCTTATTTTCTAACGGTATAGACAATATTTATATTTTATTAATTTCAATATAATGACGTAGAATGTACTTGTAAACATTGAAAAATACTTTCTGGCCAATTAAATTAAACAATTTTCAAACACGTTTTTGGCCGGTTTTTTTAAAAATAATATAGTAAATGTAGGTATATAAAGATTTAGTTTAAGTATTAGGTAGTAGGTATATAAAAATGTAATAATATTTAAATTGTTATAAGACTGTGTAAAAATAACGAAAAATTAATATTGTATATATGCATAAATAGATCAGTCGATTAGATCATTCTTTTATCTAATAATTATACTCTTAAAAAGTATTATATGTGAATTTATTAAGTGTACAAATAAATTCATAAGTAGTTGTAATTTTATGTTTAATCTCAATATCTCATCCTTCAAATCAAAGATTTATTTATTTATAAGATAAATGCACAAAATGTGTAATTATTTTCGACAGTATACTTGAATTATTTATAAATAATCATGAAATTCATGAACAACAGGCTACGAATTAATTTTCACAGAATATTTCGTTCGTATTTTTGTAGTAAAGAGAAAACAACGTTCAAGGGATTCAGCTTGCTGTCTTTTTGACAACGGGTCAAAAAAGACCCGCCGAGCGCCTGTCAAAGAGGTGACCGTCGTCGTGTCGCGATTCGAATCCAGCAAACGTTTGCGAGTCAGCCGGAGTTTCGCGGATTCTGCTTCTTGTTTCCCTGGCTATCTTAATAGCGTGCTTGTTTGCTTGCACAGTGTGCGCCGCTCGTTCGAGTGCTCGCATTAACTTACGCGGCGAATTGCCTTGACGATTACTTAACGCCATTTTAAACGTAAACACGCTACCGTATCGTCGTGTGACTATAATATGTGCTTGTAGCGGAGCATTTCATTCAGATTGCCCTTGTTCCCGTCAACAGGAACAGCAGACATGGGAGAAACCTTCACAGGACAAATTACACGGCAATTTACACTCACGATTAAGAGATTTACTGCATTATTTTATTATCGCTGAACGCGAATTAACCTCTCGCCTTACAGTAGTCAGACACTCGTAGAAGATTTCGAGTCACACTCGATGAACGAAGGGCTCGGAAACCAATTAGTGTAAGTGCAATTTTCTCGTATCAATTTATTTGAACCATCACGGATTAGCTTCTTTTTTTTTATACTCAAGTTTATTTTTACGTCATTTCCTTAACCCCTTGCAATATCGAGGCAGTCGCGTGATGAAGATTTCGAACAGAATCTGCATGTAGGTTATTAATTTCTATGGAACTGAAACAAAATTCTATTTTGTTAGATTGAAAAATGCATAAGCATTCAATAAATACAAATTTTCTTGTTTTTCTTTTAGGAAATTATGGATAACGAAGATCTAATCACTGTGACTGTAAAATAAATCGTAGCGATTGATAAATATATTTTTCTAAACCTTTACATGTTTTTTCTTGCAACTACATTTTAACCCTTAGCACTCGAGTGGCGACTCAGAGTCGCCATTAAAACTTGCTCTACCATTGTTCACAATATTGTTTACATTATTAAATATGGTGCTATCTAATCAATTACTAAACATTTAAGTATTGTATGAGGTATTATATCAATTTTTCATATTCATAAAATGAAAATAAATCATATAGAATGGAATTATTGTAGGATGGAAGAAATGTTTAATTTTCAAGTTAAAATAGCTCCGAGTGCAAAGGGTTAAAAGACCTAAGGGGGGAGTCTGGTTTAGAGCGAATAAAAAACGGTGATATTTACGAATTTTTTTCTCAACAACTACTAAGCGAATCTTTTGGAAATCTTTATGCTGTTTTGTACCATATTTAAGCAATATAAAAAGTGGTCTTAAATGATGATTTATTTGTTTGTTGTGAAAATATTAATAACTGTTCGTTGGGCTGCGCCGTTTGGGTGGTTAGTTTGTGTACACTCTGGAGTCTCCAATTTTTGTGTAAAATACGAAAAACAAAGGTTTTCTTAAAGGTTATGAAATTATCTCGTCGATGAACCAAAAAAAATACCGTAAAAAAATATAAAATTGCAAAAATTTTTAAGGCTGAAAGAAAGATTTGCGGGCAAAAAAAATGGAAAAATTAAACTTTTTATGCATTTTTTTTATTCATCGACGACATTTGTTCAGTATCTAACTGAAAAGTCCTGGTAGAACAGAATCGGTCAAATTGTTTTTTCTCTATCGTGTACACAAATTTCAGAAAAGTGGTTTCGAGAAAAACGCGTTTAAAGTTTCCGTATACTCCATGAGCTGTATTTGTCGAAATACTACGAATTTCGTTCTATAACTTCGGGAACATATTTTCGATGAGTACAAGCATCGACGTATGTAAAAAAAAATCGAAAATTTTGACTTTCTAAACCAGGCTCCCCCCTTAATTACCTCAGTTCTCGTGCTTAGAAGCTTACAGTAATGGCGCGGAATAGAGATATCCCGTGATCCCTACAAGTTTCTCACTTCCATCTCCTGATGGACGATCAGTACATTTACTTTGCTCGCAGCTGTCCATACGGCTAAGAAAGCGAAATTTAAAGCATAAAAGAAAAGCCATTGGACGCGTTTCAGTGAAATTTCCCCAGGCAAAATGCACGTCACAGCTTTGATTGTGTTAGTTAGTGACTTTCATCTCAAACGAGCACGAGTCCGAAGAAAATTGAAAAACTTAATAGGAAAGTTGTTCTCGAAGAAGACTGGAAAACTTAATAAGGAAATTGTTTCAAGCAAAATTCAGGAACTTCAAACGGAAAATTCTTTTGAAGAATCATCTTTCGGTACCGCTTAGTGTAATAACGCGCTCGTCGCTCACTGACACAGTTTCAAACAGTTCAAGATCGTCGGGTTTTTATAAATTTCCGGAATACCATGACAAAACCGACTCGCCGCGAATGAATTTTCCGGAAAGGAAAGAAAAACAACAGCAAGGAAAGACTTTGATCCCCGAGAGATTATTGGATTGCTTTTCCTAAGAAATTCGGTGCAGCGAACTAGAAGAATGCAGGAGCCGGTTCTGCTCGGAAGAGCGTGTTCAATCGATGAGGATACAACGCGGGTGAAACGATTGCAGAAAGTTCGCGACGAGTAAAGTTTACCCTGCGGTAGCTTTCGTGGGCGCAGAAAGTATTTTTCATAGTAGTGTGCTTTTGCGTTTCCATATCTGCGAACCTTCAAGGAAGCAAAAGGAAACTGCCCATTGCATTGCATTTCAATAACACGATAAAGCCGCAATAATGCAGTGATGTGGCAATTGCTCGTGCAAATATTTCGGATACTGTCTTTCGAACAATTAGTTTATTTTTTTCTTTATTTAATGATGAGATCAATTTTTAAGCACATTTTCAATCTCAGAAGCTCATGCACATAGACTGTGCAATTACTACCGTCGTTAAATACCGACTTGAAATTTATGCGTTAGCCTTTTATGCAGCTGAGTCGCAGTGAATTCATTGATCGTGCACGGGGGGGAGGATGATTGATTAACACTCAAGTTTGAATTGAGCCAATCAATCAATCTGTTCAGTTAAACTCTATTTATGCGCGGGACGGAATGAATAAAATTTCATAACACTGCGGACCGTTTCTCGATCGATTTTTCCGGTAAAGACCCTGTTCTGTTCTGTGCGGTGCGAGGCAACACAGACCATTTCCTGGCCAGTGGAAACCATTTTTAAATCGTCGAGAACTCTCCATTCCGCCTGGCGCTTCTACGCGAGCTAAGAGAGACCTAACAACCGGAATACCGGCCCGACGCGACGCGACGCCGCAAAAATCCTGGATAAATCCAGAGGGAGGAATCTGTACGCGTTCTACGGGCGCCGTACATTATGGGAAAGATGCCGGGGGTCTTAGAAAAATAAAACGAAAAGTATTTTAGAAAATGACCAAATGCGAAGGTACTTCTCGTCTAAATCGATCAATAAATTAGATAGATTAGAAAAATAGATTGAAATATAGTAGAATATATTGGAATGTATTACAATATAGTAGAATATACTGGAATATATAATAATATAGTAGAATCTAATGAAATGTACTACTTACTACAATATACTGGAGTGTACATGTATTACAATGTAGTAGAATATACTAAAATATACTAGAATATACTAGAATATACTAGAATATGGTAGAATATACTAGAATATAGTAGAACATACTGGAACATACTGGAATATATTACCTACAATATAGTAGAATATACTGGAATATATAATAATATAGTAGAATCTAATGAAATGTACTACTTACTACAATATACTGGAGTGTACATGTATTACAATGTAGTAGAATATACTAAAATATACTAGAATATACTAGGATATACTAGAATATGGTAGAATATACTAGAATATAGTAGAACATACTGGAACATACTGGAATATATTACCTACAATATAGTAGAATATACTAGAATGTACTACAATATACTAGAATATATATATTACAATATAGTATTGTAGAATATACTACAATATACTAGAATATAGTAGAACATACTGGAATATACTGGAATATATTACCTACAATATAGTAGAATATAGTAGAACATACTGGAATATACTGGAATATATTACCTACAATATAGTAGAATATAGTAGAATATACTAGAATGTACTACAATATACTGGAATATATATATTACGATATAGTATTGTAGAATATACTAGATGTAGGGATACGCACGTGCGTGTGCGCACACGTGTGTGCCGGTGTGGCTGTGGCTGTGTTTGTGTGTACGATCGGCACGGCGCGGCGTGGCGGTAACGCGCCGCACCGCCTTTGCGCGCAACATAGTTGCCGGCCAAAAGAGCCGAGGTTTTGCCGAAAGACAATCGATCTCGCCACCGTGGAGCGGCGGCTACCAAAAGCGCTCTTTGGTGATCTACCGAATTCTATAAGGAATAGCGAGTATATAAGAGGGCTGGTGTGCTCCACGAGTCAGTCTGACTCTCGCCGTGAAGCACGCGCCGTTATACCGAATAAAACAGTTTTACCACGAATCCTCATCTCAGTTATTAACCCCTACAAAATTCAGAAGTGGGATATAGTAACCTAATTAAAAACGCGTGTCGGGACAGACCTGAAAGTCAATGATTTTTTTTTCTTTCTTTCCCGCTTGATTACGGTGGTGTCAGTGTTTTAAACATGAATTCATGCACCGTCGCCGAATTAAAAGACATGCTGCGTGCGAAGGAGTTGCCGACGACCGGGACGAAGGTCGAGTTAATCCATAGATTGCTCGCAGCCGGCGTTTCCGAACCAACTCCTCGAGCGGACGCAGAAAACGAGGACCGTTTCGAAGATTCGGTGGACCACGAGGTGTACGAAACGATGCAACGACAGGGACGATTCGAGAGGAGCACCGTGACGTCCGAAGTGGAACTGCTGCAACGGGAGAGAGCTTTGGCCCAGCGTGAGATACAGCTGCTGCAAAGAGAGCTGGAAGTCGTACGGTTGGAAACGCCTCGAACAAATAGTGCAACGCCCACGCGTACGCGTGAACTAAAATGGACGGAGATCAAGGACATGATCGGCGATTACGACGGAACCGGTTGTACTTTTAAGAATTGGGACAATCAGATGCGTAAGCTAATCCGAAATTACCGATTGGATGAACAAGCAGCGAAGGCTCTGATTTGCCAGAAATTGAAAGGGAAAGCACTCCGATGGTTCCACTCGAGAGAAGATTGCGTAGAGTTAGCATGGGAAGAATTGCTGAAGGAGTTGTCCGCTATGTACGGTCAGCGGATGAATATTGTGTCACTGCGGCACGAGTTCGAACGGCGAACGTGGAAAGCCAGTGAATCGTTCGCCGATTACGCCCACGAAAAAATAATTCTGGGCAACAGGGTACCTGTGGCCGCCCATGAAGTGATCGACTACGTGGTGGACGGAATTCCTAGCGAGAATTTGCGTGCGGTGGCTCGCGCACAGCGATTCAAGGAAATTAAGGACTTGCTAGAGGCATTCGCGGAAATATCGCTGTCCCCAGAACCACGACGACTAGGGCAGGTGCAGCATCGCGAAGATTACACGCCGAGGGATAGGCACAGAGAGCCGTTCAGGCCACAGCAGGTCAGGCAGGTCCGGTGCTATAATTGCAACGGCATGGGACATTTTTCGGCGGAATGCAGGCAGCCAAGGAGGGAACGAGATACCGCGCGCAGACACGGCGGCAATGGGAAGGCAGAGGACGAACGACGGGCACTACCACAGGGGCAGGTAAACTTCGTGAACCGATTGGCGGAGGAGAAGGATGATTTTCACCCGAAGGTTCAACTGACAGTTGGCGACGAGGACGAAACGACAATAGAAGTAAGAGCGTTAATTGATACTGGTAGTCCGATAAGTTTTGTAAAGCAGAGTCAGGTACCGCGACGGTTGGTTACGGAGAACGTTGAAAAGAGTAGATTCTTCGGGATAAACGATAGTGCTTTGAAAATCGTCGGCGATATCAAAGCGAAAATTAAATTTCAACGACGCGAACTCGATACATCGCTACGGGTTGTGGCAGACGAGACGATGCGAAGCGCGCTAGTTCTAGGCCGAGATTTCATAAAATTAGCCAAGCTCGCGTTCATTGTAGACGAAGAAATTGCAGAAATTATGAATATCGAAATAGATTCAGACACCCGTAAATCAGTGTCACGGCCTACAATAAATAAAGCGTTACGATATGAGATAAAAGAGAATTTCTACCGGTTATTCGAGGAGGAATATGTTATTCCAACTCGACCAGAACACCCGCAAACAGAAAACGTATTAAAGCTTAGATTATCCGACAGTAAACCTTTCCATTTTGCGCCGCGTAGATTGTCATTTGCGGAAAAAGATAAGCTAAGGGGAATCCTGGACGACTTGTTGGCAAAAGGCGCGATTAGGGAAAGTACATCCGAATACGCGTCGCCGATCGTTCTAACAAAGAAGAAAAACGGGGAGACCCGAATGTGTATAGATTTCCGAGTACTGAACAAGGTAACGGTGCGCGATAATTTCCCGTTGCCCCTAGTCGAGGATCAGTTAGATTTGTTACAGGGAAAAAAATATTTCTCATCGCTAGACTTGAGAGACGGGTTTTTCCATATCCGAATGCACGAGGATTCTATTAAATACACCTCGTTTGTTACACCGTTCGGGCAATACGAGTGCACCAAAATGCCGTTTGGTTTAAAAGGGGGCCCTTTAAGATTTCAACGGTATGTATCGGGAATATTTAAAAATTTAATTAGCAGGGGGGATGTTTCGGTATACCTAGACGATTTTTTGATTGCGTCGGTCACGATTGAACACCACCTAGAGGTGTTAGAAGAAGTTTTCAAATTATGCGTAGCAAATAAGTTGGAACTAAGAATGGACAAGTGCAAATTCTTGGAAACAGAAATCGAATATCTGGGATACAGGGTAACGAGCGACGGCATCAGACCCACTGAACGCGGTATCGATAACGTACAAAAATTCCCAGTTCCACGAAACACCCGCGAGGTGCAAAGTTTTCTGGGCCTTTCCTCTTATTTTCGAAAATTTATCGAGAATTTTTCAATTATTGCCAAGCCGTTGTACGACCTAACTAAGGAGAAAAGTAAATTTAAATTTGGCCCCGAAGAAAAAGAGGCATTCGACGCGTTGAAAGATTGTTTAGTGCAGGCACCCATTCTGGGCATTTACTGTCCGCGTGATGAAACAGAGCTACACTGTGACGCCAGCGCGATAGGTTTCGGCGCTATTCTATTACAGAAAAAAGCCGATCAAAAATTCCACCCGATTTTTTACTTTTCGAAACGAACGACAGACACCGAATCGAAATACCACAGTTTCGAGCTAGAGACGCTCGCAATAATCTACGCGCTGCGCCGATTCCGCCCGTACCTATGCGGAGTTCCGTTTAAAATAGTCACGGATTGTCAGGCGCTCAGTTTAACGCTTAACAAAAAAGAAACAAACCCTAGAATCGCCCGGTGGACTTTAGAATTACAGGACTACGATTACACTCTCGAACATAGAGCGGGTACGAGAATGAGGCATGTCGATGCGTTAAGCAGACAAGTTTTGGTGCTACAGGATAACAGTTTAGATAGAAATTTAGCTTTATGCCAACAACAGGACGAACAGATTCAGAAAATACGTCAAAAGTTAGAAACATCCGAAGACAAATTTTTCGAAATGATAAATGGGTTGATCTACCGTAAAATCGACGATCGCGCTTTATTTTTTGTTCCGGCAACGTTAGAAAACAGTATAATGCACCAATACCACAACGAGCTAGGACATGTCGGGCCAGAGAAGACGATAACGAATATCATGAATAGCTACTGGTTCCCCAAGATAAAAGAAAAGGTAACAAAGTACATAAAAAATTGTTTAAAGTGCATAGCGTTTTCACCAAAATCGGGACGACAAGAGGGCATGCTACACGAAATACCGAAGGAAAATAAGCCATTCCTTACGTTGCATATCGATCACCTAGGGCCAATATCAAAGAAACAATCTTTAAAATACCGCCACATTCTTTTAATAGTCGATGGTTTTACAAAATATACAAAGATATACCCAACAAAAAGTACGGGTACCGCTGAGGTAATTAAATATTTAAAACACCATTTCGCAACCTATAGTAGACCACTACGCATTGTGTCAGATAGAGGCAGCTGTTTTACCGCGCACGATTTCGAACAATTTTTAGAAAGTCACGATGTACAACACATCAAAATCGCCACCGCAATGCCGCAGGCGAATGGCCAAGCGGAAAGAATGAACCGCACGATTATACCAATGATAGCAAAATTAGTGGATGAGCGTAACGCGCATTGGTATGAAGTACTCGAAGATGTAGAGTTCGCCATAAACAATTCAGTCAACAAGTCGACCGGTGAAACCCCTAGCGTATTATTGTATGGAGTGCCACAACGCGGAAAAGCGATCGACGCTGTTCGAAATATATTAGAGTCTTCCGGAGCGTTAAGAACCGAGCGTAATTTAAGCGAAACACGCGAAAAAGCGGCGTTACGGATACGCCGAAGCTTTGACGCAAATAAAAAACTATATGATAAAAGGCATAAACCAGCCATAACGTACAAAGTCGGGGATAAAATAATGATCGCAAATTTTGTAAATTCCAGCGACTGTACGAAACTGGTACCGAAATATAAGGGACCGTACGAGGTAGCACGTGTCTTGCGCAACGACCGATACGTTATCAAAGACGTCGAGGGGTTCCAGGTCACTCAAATACCGTACCAGGGAACATGGGCTGCGTGTCATATGCGGCCGTGGCTACCCAATTAAAAATGCGAGCCAAAGAATCTTTGTTTTGTTTATTTGCGATTAGTTTGTAAGAGTCAAGTATTATTAGAATAAGGTATATAGTAATTATAATGTATGACAGTATTTATAAGTTAATCCAATATGTATTAGGTTAATCGGGACGATTAAAAAGCCAGGATGGCCGAGTTGTAGGGATACGCACGTGCGTGTGCGCACACGTGTGTGCCGGTGTGGCTGTGGCTGTGTTTGTGTGTACGATCGGCACGGCGCGGCGTGGCGGTAACGCGCCGCACCGCCTTTGCGCGCAACATAGTTGCCGGCCAAAAG
Organism: Lasioglossum lativentre; assembly: GCA_916610255.1. Taxonomy (NCBI): domain Eukaryota; kingdom Metazoa; phylum Arthropoda; class Insecta; order Hymenoptera; family Halictidae; genus Lasioglossum; species Lasioglossum lativentre. The sequence continues at coordinate 10,614,677 of OU744355.1, read as the reverse complement.
AGCCGAGGTTTTGCCGAAAGACAATCGATCTCGCCACCGTGGAGCGGCGGCTACCAAAAGCGCTCTTTGGTGATCTACCGAATTCTATAAGGAATAGCGAGTATATAAGAGGGCTGGTGTGCTCCACGAGTCAGTCTGACTCTCGCCGTGAAGCACGCGCCGTTATACCGAATAAAACAGTTTTACCACGAATCCTCATCTCAGTTATTAACCCCTACATAGAATATACTAGAATATATTAGAATGTACTGTAATATACTGGAATATACTGGAACATATTACAATATAGTAGAATACATTATACTGGAATATACTGGAATATACTCGAATATATTGCAATATAATAGAATACATATACTGGAATATACTCTACTAACTCAAAAGGTGGCTCACAGCAACTAATTGCAGGGACCTGCAATTAAAATGCGCTAACATTTAGATGCAACTCGCAGTCGGCCATCGTTGGCCGTGCACCACGTGCGCAACGTTAGCATAAACTAAGATACATGGGACAATAGGGGAGACAAATCGAGTCAATAGTTGTCGACGGTGGAAATGCAAGGGGACGAGATCGTTCTCCGCTACTATTTCGGGGGGTTCTCTCCTGTACGCGACCTTAAACCTCGCGGACCTTAATCTGTTAACTCGCTGATTCCTCAGCCATAACTTTCCACGTAGACATAATCAACGCTCGTGCAGTAATCAGGTGATTGTCGTATTAATATATTGCAAATGAAACTGAGTGGAAGTTGAGGCGAAGGAAAAACACCTCCATCCATAAACTTAGGTCATTTCTCAGTCAATATTGTATCGTGTGATCAAATCGTTTATGCTTTTTTACCCAAAGAGTAAGTACTACTAGTTTCCCATAAAACTTGAATATTCATGAAGTAGAACATTCCAACAAAATTTTGATGTCACGCGCTTAAAGAATATTTATGTGATAAAACTGACGTAGTTGAAACATTGATAACCCCTTTCGTTACATATCTTGAATTTGATTAAGCTTGCCATTTCATCGATATTAATCTTTATTGGCCTATCACTCATTCTTATCTTCCAGGTTAAAATCTTCATTGTTCAACCTTCTAATCCACCAGTGAATATTTTTCTCAATTCTTCAACACTTTTTTCTTATGAATAAAAAAAGCTTGAATGACGGTAATAAATATACTATTTATCGCGGTCAAACAACACTTCTCGTTAACGCAAACGGATTTATTACGTAACCTAATTAATTGACAATTGAAAGGGAGCAGATAGAATGAGATTATGAAAAACATTCTATAATTGATTAAATAAAATAATGACACTAAACAAGTTAAAACTGCAAATAAAAGATTAAAAATGAAAAGATGGTTTGCATTCCTCGATGAACGTAATTTAATAATATCTCATGGTTAATCATGAAATGTCATGAGACCAGTGCAGTATTTGTCTGCATGTACTGTTGGTATTAAATCAATTTATAAATTCCTATAACAAGAAATATGATCGAAGTTGAAGATTTCCTCGAGGAGGTTGCAACTAACCTTATTTCAGGGCGAAAGTAATTGGCGATGTCCTTCCTTTCCGCGTTCTTCCCTTTCTGTTTACTTATCGACCAACGTTCTCGGTTCCTCTTCTTGTTCTTTATTCTCCACTCGAGCAACTTTAAAAGAGAGCGATGAGTTCGAGGAATTAGCGCACTCTTCTGTCGGAAAGCTGCCCGGGGTCTCAGACGACGACGCGTAGAATTTTATTTTCCGTGGAATCGAAGGCCATGGTTCCCGAATGTTTTGACGACCTGTGGAGAGAACGAGGTTTAATATATGATTAGATTAGATTAGGCACAATGCCCGCCAGCACATTGCGTAACGCTCTTGGTCAAAAACTTGTTTAGATACTCTACGGAGAAAAGAATCTCGACGCTCTCTTATACGTGGACTGCTGATACTCATCAGTGCTTTGTTACCAAAAAATATTACAGTTTATACTTGCTAGCTTCTCGTATTTTTTGAGATTCAATTTTCTTTATTTAAAATTCTGCAACAAGCTCTGCATTATATTCTATGAGAATATTAACTCTTTCTTTATTTAGACTCATTCTTATATACAAACTGCATATATTCACCATTGTTTTGTTACTAAAAAATATTACAGTTTATATTTGCTAGCTTCTCGTATTTTTCGAGATTCAATTTTCTTTATCTATAATTTTTCAACAAGCTCTGCATTATATTCTATGAGAATATTAACTCTTTCGTTATTTAGACTCTCTTTTATACACAAACTGCAGATATTAACCATTGTTTTGTTACTAACAAATATTACAGATTATATTTGCTAGCTTCTCGTATTTTTCGAGATTCAATTTTCTTTATCTAAAATTTTTCAACAAGCTCTGCATTATATTCTATGAGAATATTAACTCTTTCTTTATTTAGACTCATTCTTATATACAAACTGCATATATTCACCATTGTTTTGTTACTAAAAAATATTACAGTTTATATTTGCTAGCTTCTCGTATTTTTCGAGATTCAATTTTCTTTATCTAAAATTTTTCAACAAGCTCTGCATTATATTCTATGAGAATATTAACTCTTTCGTTATTTAGACTCTCTCTTATACACAAACTGCAGATATTCACCATTGTTTTGTTACTAAAAAATATTACAGTTTATATTTTCTAGCTTCTCATATTTTTCGAGATTCAATTTTCTTTATCTACAATTTTTCAACAAGCTCTGCATTATATTCTATGAGAGTATTAACTCTTTCGTTATTTAGACTCTCTCTTATACACAAACTGCAGATATTAACCATTGTTTTGTTACTAAAAAATATTACAGTTTATACTTGCTAGCTTCTCGTATTTTTCTAGATTAAATTTTCTTTATTTAAAATTTTGAAGGAACCTCTACGTTTATTAATAAATTGTCGGTTTGAATATGCATTATAATCTATAATATTAATCTTCTTTTTATTTAGATAAGAAATCTGGGTACATGTATTTGACTATTTTCAATATAATTAGCAACAAAATCGTTTGAAATTAATACCAATCAAGGAACTGTCCTCTGAAGTAAGTACATTTAAAATAAAAAAATTCGGAATACAAAGGGTTAAAATAATAAAAACAAAACGAAAGGATAAGGTGAACGTTGTATGTATTTGGAAAAATTGTATGTTAGCTGCGAAGGAATCCAGAGAACGAGTAGATGAAAAAAAGCTGCTTTCAAATAATATAAACTACTAAAGTAGTAAGATAGTATAATAGTAATAGTAAAAATAATAGTTCGTAAAAATAGTAAAATCTAAATTTTTCCATATACATTTTAAATAAAACACTTAACCCGTTTCCCTATGACTTTCGCCAATGATTAAAACTTCCTTGTCTCTAATAATTTCTTAAAAGACGAAGCAGAATTTATTGAATGTCTATATTTACGTGGTTGCTTAAATATTGATAAAAACAAGATTTGATTTCAGCTTAAAATAAAAGAATAACGTTCGCACCCCACAGACTTTGTTTTGTAATCTTTGCCACTGACTTAATATTGTACGACAAGGAGATAAGACGATAGGAAGTTGTTCGGAATAAAATTTTAAAAAAAATATCGGAATGCAAAAGATTAGCGATTCAGTTCGGATTCGATTCTACGGTTGCGTCTTCGATACAGAGCCAACACTGCACCGTCCAAGATAGGCATTCGATTTCCAATCAACGGATTTTCTTGGGCAAACAGGGGACATTCTTTAAGAAACATTAATTTGCTCTATAAACAACCGAGGCCAGAGATCCACTGTTTATTCAGTCCCACGAAGAGAAAAATCCTTGCGAGAAAGTACGTGAGTATCTGCGGAAATCGGACGCAGAAGAAAACTTGTGTAAACACAAAGAGGGCAATTTCGTGCAAGAGTCGCGATAGCTGCTATAAAACTGGAAGAAGCCTCCACAGCTTCCAGCTTCTGGAGCTTCTCCAATCTTTCGGGGCTGTATTAGCTTACATAATCGTCCACTGTGAAGATATTTCGGGATATCCGATGTGACGTCGCCATCTAATTAGAAGTTCCATCTTCACCCTCACCCCCGTATCGTCTACGGTGAATCTAACGAAACAATCTCACGGACAAAGTTCGGTCATTGTGCAGCTTTTCCTTTGTCATTTCTCAGTTGTGTCGTAGAAAGAAAAATAATTTTATGACCGAGGCAACCTTGCACCATTAAACGTCACATCGTTGCGGTTATGCGACGTTCATAATCTTTGCAATTTACCTCAAGACAGTGAAATTTATTTTGTACACTTTGCTGCTTAAAGCTGTAGTACACAATATAATATTCAAAGAATCCGATCCGTTCTGCTTTTTTCAGTTTTATTTGTAGTACTGTGTATAATATTTATTTTTATGTTTTAATATTTCGTAACAGATACGTTGTGTTTGATAAAACATTTTGATAAGGCAGGAAAGCGACGAAACTATACATACATATACGTGTAAATATACATACATACAATACATATACGTATACAGAATGGTCCAGTACATATTAGCACATCTGCGCTATTTTTGAAAATATGAAAAAACCTTATAAACCAAAGTTGTTCAGTATAAAGAGGACTACAATATGGCAGTAACAGTTTTTTTTTTATAGGTGAAAGAGTTTCGAAGATTTCAAGGTCACCTTCATTTTTAAGAACAGAAACATATATTTCTCCATGCACTATTCGATGCAGCTCGTCATTCTCTATAAAATGGTAGTAACCTTTGTATGTCGAAAAATGATTAATTCAAGAGATATTTCAACTTTAATTTTGTTAAATTCTGTAGATCTTAAAAACACATGAAACGTTTAGTGGAACTATGGGAATTCCGCTGACTGTTTAAAAGTAGTTTACCGTCGAATTTATTTTTTTTTCTAGTAGAATTGGTAATTTCTAAACGTGAGTGAGACTGAATGGAGCCCCGAGAGGATTTCATTGAAACTCGGTGCGGCTACTCGCGACACAGAGGCGATGGTGTGGGGATAGACGGAAAGGATGGAAATGGAGACAGCACAAGAGAGATAAGTAAGGTGAATGCTGGAGGCTAGAGCTCCGAGCATCCTGAGGTACATAGATCTGAATGAAGCGAATGGAGTGAGAGCGAGAACAGGTAAAAGAGCGTTAAGAATGAAAAAGGAAGCGAGAAATGGAAGGAAGGCTGGGTCAATTTCGAAGAAGTGCTTGCAAGAATTAAAAAGGAACGGGGTTCAGAAGTGGATCCAAAGTGCAGGAAAGGAGAAACTTGCTCGAATAGAGAGATTTTTCGCGGCAGACATTGGGAGTGGAAAAAGTGGAATATATAGTGGGCGAAGAGGAATACTGCAACAAACGATTAAAGCAATGAGAGACCAAGGGCTGGGAAATAGAATTACTACGGGTAATTGGGATAAATGGTACGGTGAGGTGAGCATTTCCCAGGACCGTAAAGGCGGAACGAAGTGCAGAGAAAATAAGAATAGCTGCGCGCCAGGTTAGAAGAAGAGAACAAATTTGTCTACAATATGCAGATGAAAACTGTAGCTCTGGGACTATGTGTGGAAAAATATACAGAGGGTGAAGAAAAACAGAACTATATTGTGGAGAGTGACATAAACACGACATACAAGACTAATATAGGGAACAAAATAACAGAAAGAAAATAAAAGTTTAATTCTTGTAATTTATAATTTTAATATGTTGAATTTAATAGACTGGCGTTCTTAAATTCTATTAATTTGTTTACCGCTTTAAATCGGCTCATTTTTATAAAATATATATAATATGTATATTATATATAATCATTAGACTGCGGATTTTAATGCAAAATAAAAATCGTATAGATTAATTGCAAGACATAGGACCAAATTGGGAATTTATTTCTCTTTTTAATAGTTCTGTTAAGTTGTAAGAAATATATTGATACTCTTAAATTCTTGTAATCTTTTTATTGTTCGAAATTACACCTACCCATTTTTTCCATAAATGCATAAAATCCGCAGTCTAATAATCATATATAATTGTAATGACTAGGGTGCGGATTTATACATATATTTGTGATAAAAATGAGCAGATTTAAAGCAGTAAACAAATTAATAGAATTTAAGAACGTCAGTCTATTAAATTCAACATATTAAAATTATAAATTACAAGAATGAAAATTATTATTATTGTAGAAGTATACATATATTATGAAAAAATCGTGTATTATATTTCTTATCGATGCAATTTGAAGAGATTCAAACGAATTTTTTCAAAATTGAGAAACCTTTCTGAAGCCTTGCGTACGGTCATGGAAAATGTTGTGGAAAGAGCCTGTATTTATTAGCAGGAAAATGGTGGTCATGATGTTCTTTTTCGCACATAATATTGAAAAAATCCATTGATTATATTACAAAATTTTAAAAACTCGTGTTTGTAAAAGTTATTTTTATATCATTCGGTCTTTCAGTGGCCACCCTGTATAGCTGAACAGTAATGTGTATCAGAGAGCTTGCAAAATGTAGTCACAGAGTAGCTCGAACGTACTCCCAGTACGCAAAGGATCAAGTTAATTAAGGACCACCCAGAAGCATCCCTCTGTTTCCGCCGATGTTTCGCAGCGATCGATGGAAACGTGCCAAGAAGTTGCGCGAATCCCGATTCTCTCGTCGGGGGGCATTACGTCTTCGCGTAACTCGCGATTCTCCGTGAAAGAAACCGTGGGCTTCACTCCTCCGGCGGATTCAATTATCGTCGTAAAATAGCGGATGCTTGTCTTTCGTTCTAATTATCCTGTGCGCGTTAAAAGAACTACCGACAGTTGCGAAAGTTAGCTCGAGGCTGCGGGAGAGAAATTGGAAAAGACTGCACTCTTTGATGAAAGGATTTGAATCGTGTATATTGTAAACACGTGGATCCTGGGAGAGCAAAGCCAGCGAAACGAAGCAAACAGATGGTGGAAGGCTGCGTACCAATGAAATTACACTGCGAATGAAACCTCAACTGCATTCGGTGTAACAGAGCTTTATTTAACGCGTTTCTTGATTTCATCCGGCCAGTGGCATTCGGGACACAAAGATCGAAATGTCCCCTTAACACACCGAGCACCAAACGCGACTTACAGTGGCTCCCATTAATAAATCTAATTAATGCTATTGGCGCACTATTGGCACATTTTCAATAAATAATTTTGTTGTAATTGCGTCTGTAAAAAATTTTTTTTTTATTACCCATTGATTAATATATGGTTGACTAAAACAGTCAAGCCAAATTGTAGGAACAGAAAACAAAAAGAAAAAGAATAAACTTACTTGCTTAACTAAAAAATTTTTAATATATACTCATAAGAGTTGTTAAACCACATGCTGGTTCCATTCCGGTGACAAGTGAACTGAGTAAACTGCCATTAATATTCGGACACGTAAAAAAAAACGATAACTTTTTTTATATTGGACCATACGATTTGAACTTTTTTGAGAAGCGAGAGCAATTAGTTTACCACACGAGGTGAAAAGAAATTTTTTCAAAAATTGCAATTGGTCGGAATTGTAGAGAAAATACTAAAAGTTGCATTTTACGACTTTTTTATGTGGGTCTATATTGAAAATTTTAAAAGTATGTTTTGTAGATCTGTGTCCATTATATGTATTGTAAAAGTTTCATCGAAATCGGTTGATGTGGGAAAAAACGACACGCGTTGAAAGATGTACGAATCCTTAGATTCATTGTATTTAGAGAAAATCGTGAAAAATTGCAATTTTTACCACCTTTAAACGTTTGTAGCTCATTGCAACGTTGACCGATTTTAATGAAATTTTCAGAATACGTTTAATTGATACAGATCTACGAAACGTGTTTTCTGCATCTTCAATATAAGCCCACATAAAAATGTTGTAAAATATAACTTTTAGTATTTTCTTTGCAATTTTTTCAAAAATTCTTTTCACATTACATAACAAAACCGATTGTTCTAACTTAAAAAAAAAACATTCAAGTTGTATGGTCGAATATTAAAAAAGTTATCGTGTTTTTAAGAGTGTCCGAATATTAGTGGGAGTCACTGTATGTGTGCGGACTTCTAGTGTCTCAGCTATCATCTATTATGTCATTTGTGGATGTTTATGCAATTTTTAATTTTGCAAGACAAATTTTAAGAAAATGGTATCAAATCTTATTTTCGGTGGCAATGAGCTTCGTATAATACAAAATTAATAAAAATCGTACCAAATTCTATTGTATTTTGTATTCTAACATTTTCTGAGCATCCGTCATAAATGCATAAAGATCCGCAGTCTAGGTATTAATTACAAAATATTATTATTAGACTGGGGATCTTTATGCAAAATAAAAATTGTCTGTGTTCGGTGCAAGAAGCAGAAGTCGCTTATTTTATTTCTTGCTTTAATAATCTTAGTAGGTCAAAATTAATATGTTGATACTCTTAGTCTTTAGATCTTACCATTGTTTGAAATTGCAACTACTCATTTTTGTTATAAATGCATACAATCCAATCTAGTTATTATTAGACTGCGGATCTTTATGCGAATGAGAAACGAGATCAATTTGTCATCTAAAAAATTCGTATGGTGAGTATGTTTGTTTGTATGCACTATGTATGCTTTCTGGTATTGTGAAAATGTGCACATATCATAAATGCATGAAGATCTGCAGTCTAGTTATACATTTTATCAACTATGTTCCATGTTCGACACATGGTATTCAGTAGCTTATGTATTTTGTCCCTTTCGCGTACTTCTGGACAATATTGGCAATGTTACACGTACAGACATGCCAAAAAGTAGTAACATGGAAAATGTATTTTTACCAGGTTTCTCTAGAAAACTTTAAATAATGGAAGATGCGATGCTATCTTTTTGCCACACAATGCGCGTATTATCCGGTTGTATTGGAAGTATAAAATAGAAGTGGCTCATATCGACTGTACAGTTGAAGTTTTCCAGTGGCGTCCGGACCGAAGACGTTTCGTGGAAGCGACTCTTCTTATTGCCGAAGCATTCTAGGATATCGTCGGTGGTCCGCCGGTACGTATTGTGTTTTTCGTTTTATTCTTTATCCGCCGAAGCACAGACAAAAGGAGGAAGCCGCGGATAAGCGTCCAAAGCGGTGGTAGCGTACAGGATCAGCGCGGCCGAGAAGTATTTTCAAAAAGAACCGACAACCTTGTACCCCGGCTTTCTCCGAGATTCCTCCAAATTTATTGCTCTTTATCCTCGAGAGATTAACACCGTTCGGCGACAACGGCCGCGGCTGGAGGAGGAACTACGCGGAAATTTATTACAAAAACAAACTACCGGCCTTAAATCACCGATCATGCGGCCAAGCAGGATCGCGAGTTGCGAATCTGAAGACGTGCCGAAGATATCCTACTAATTTTCTACAATTATAGTAATGCGGGTATGGGACTATAGTGGGACTACAGCCCATTGAAAGAGATAGGCATTTTTTCATTCTCATCCCGTTATATCAATTTATAATATAATATACTTATATCAAATTATGAAAATTCTATATCATTTTTTAAAAAGGGCATGCCTGTCACGAAAAATTTCAGAAAACAATGCGTTCAAAAATGTGTTCATAACAATAATTTAATCAGGAAAAAATATCTCGGACAAAAACGAACGATGGATGGCAAAAGTAGAGGCTGAAAGCTTTAAAATGTGCCTAATTATATTGTTCTAGGATACTATTTTTAAAAAGGGCATACCTGTCACAAAAAATTTCAGAAAACAATGCGTTCAAAAATATGTTCTCAACAATAATTTAATCTTGAAAAAATATCTTAAACGAACGATGGATGGCAAAAGTAGAGGCTGAAAGCTTTAAAATGTGTCTAATTATATTGTTCTAGGATACTATTTTTAAAAAGGGCATGCCTGTCACGAAAAATTTCAGAAAACAATGCGATCAAAAATATGTTCATAACAATAATTTAATCAGGAAAAAATATCTCGAACAAAAACGAACGATGGATGGCAAATGTAGAGGCTGAAAGCTTTAAAATGTGTCTAATTATGTATATTGTTCTAGGATACTATTTTTAAAAAGGGCATGCCTGTCACGAAAAATTTCAGAAAACAATGCGTTCAAAAATATGTTCTTAAGAGGCTTCAAGCTTCAACATGAGCCTCATATGTATTTCTGTATTATCTTTCTAACGAAATTAGCACAAATATCGACAAATTCTCGAGAACGAGAACGTTATATTGGAATTGGAATACCATTGGACACACAAAGCAACAATGTACGTCCATAATGATGATAAAGATGCATGTTAAAATACAGACTGGGTAGTCTTTGTGTCAGCCATACCTTGGATAATTTCCGAATGTATTTACGCCCGGGATACACAAAGAGGCGAGCAAGTGTTCCAGTTAAACATCGCATTGCGTTGCCACGACGGACTTCAAAGGGTCTACGAACGGGAGCAGCGTTCGCCGCTGCACGAACCGGCGAAATCACTGAAATCTGTTGCTTCCCATTTGCCCGGCCGAAAGCCGAAAATTAACCGAAACCACATATTCGGTCAGGTAAATTCTGCATCAATGACAGAGCAACTACTTTATGTCCGAACAATGTATTCTCCGTGTCGAATCACATTTCCGACGTTCACGCGGTGCCATAGCTATTTGTTTTCGGTTTATTTGCATGGATACTAATCACGAGGTAACTCGAACCGCGTGACGTCAACGAGGAGCACGTGTAAATTCGCGGAACCCCTACTTTCGTCCACCGGGTAAAATAAGTTTGACGAAGGAACAGCGGTCGGGGAACGCGAGTGACTGACACGAATTGTCCATTGAATGCGGCTTATTTGCTCGGGACTCGAGTTCGTTAGCTCCCCGAACTAGGTCCTCCACCGATAAATATTTACACATCACCGAATGTGGGTTAACGTTTTGCATATCGCCCCCACGAAGGATATTGCCAACCGAGACAAATGTTATGGATCGAGAGCAGCAACGTGGAAACGTGGCCGTGATAAGAGCTTCCTTTTGCCTCGCAGTCTTAATTGCTCATTCTTATCGCCACACGAGGGACCGCCGCCGCATTGTTCGGCTCGCTGAAATTTCGCTGAACCGAGCTTCCGGGCTGCGGGAGGACCAACACGTATGATTAGAGATGGCGTTCAAAATCACTCACGGTGATTTATCACAGTGATCGCAGAATCACGATCACGACTGTATATAGTGATTCTAACTTTTTTATCTCGAGTCATAGTACTTCTTCATCTTTGAGTTAAAAAATGGTATTATTTATGTATAGTTAGTAGAAAGGTATAGACAATTTCTTATTTAAATACCAATACCAGACAATATAATGATAATTCGTGGTATGAATAATGATAATTCGTAGATCGTGATTATTTCACGATCACAACTACTGTGATCCTAACTTTTTTATCTCAAGTCATAGTAATTCTTCATCTTTGAGTTAAAATATTGTATTATTTATGTAATTAGTAGAAAGGTATAGACAATTTCTTATTTAAATACCGAATACGTTACTATTAATATATACCACACAATATAAAACATTTCTTGAAAAAATTTTAAACTGAACTTTCTTTTACAATTTATAGTCATTAGTTATTACAAATTATTAATTTATTCAATATTCTTCATTGTTTTATATACTTTTTGCCTTTATGCGATATAACTTGTATTTTTGTTTTTATTTTTTGTTATGTAACATGTCCCGAGAACATAGACTTTATAGAGTGACCAAGAACAGTTATGTTCCTATGCTCTCCACCAATCAGAAGCGATCACGAAAAATCACGAATAACTGTGAAAAATCACCGTGATTTAGAACGAACGTGATCGAATCACAAGTGATTCGGAATGAGCAGTTCATCCCATCTCTACGTATGATGGTATTGTGAATTGTTCAGTGGCGAGCATGTACAGCGACTCGCAGTAATATTTCACCACTTTCATCGGGACCATAACTTTTTTAATATTGCACCAGACTTGGATTGCTTTTGAGAAGTGGGAACAATTAGTTTAGTACAAGTGATGTGAAAAAAAATTACAGAGAAAATACTAAAGGTTGTTGTGCACAACTTTTCTATGTGGGTCTATATTGAGAATTTGAAAAATCAGTTTTGTAGATAAAATAAATAAAACTCTCATGATGACGATAAATCATTAATTCATTTTACACATATAAAAGCAGTCTGTAAAAATTCCAATTTATACAAGGATCCACAGGATGATTATTACATTGTTTATAACTGATTATAATAATTGAGGAATAGATTTTCATCTCGTTTCTGTTCCCTGCGACAGACCTGGACAAATTTTATTTTAAGATTCACAATGTTGTTATAAATATACAGGCAGTCACATCATTGATGGCACAAACTTTATCACGTGCCGGCGGGAACGTTTTAAATCAGAATAACTTTTTTATGAATGGATCAATCAACCTCACTTTTTCTGCCAATCTAGGATACTAGAAATTTTGGAAAAATTGCGTTCATTGGGAATTACGAAAAAATATAGCCAAAGTTGCTTGTTACGATTTTTTTATTCGAGTAACGAAAATCTAGAAAATGTACTTTCTCGATTCGTGTAAGTTATACTTTTTTAATCGTTTATAACTCGTAAACTTACAAAATGGATTTTTAAAATTTTCGTTATTGGTCCAGATAAAAAAAGTTGTAACAAGCAACTTTTACTATTTTTAATTCCAGCTAGACGCAATTTTCCAAAATTTCCATTACACGTCATCTGGTAATCTGATTCTTCTATCTTAACACAAAAACTGAAGTCATCATTCTTAAAAAAAAGTTATTCCAATTTAAAGTGTATACCATCAATTATGTGACCGACTGTATGCACCATTTGTATAGCTTTAATGATTAAAGTAGAACACATTCATACAACTGAAAAGTCGACGTTGAATTCGATATTTCCGAAACTGAGGATAGCGAGCAAAATGATTTTCCTAAAAAAGATTGTCGCCATCGGTTCCCTGCATTTAGAAACAGTAAAATGAAAACCATGTGACCGAGAGCAGAGTTTTCAAGGAAAAAATCAGACAGTGGACACGGTAGAAACTATTGGTATGTCTGGTATTTAAAAAGTCCGATACGGATAGATGCCAGTCTACTGAAATATCAGATAGTTATATGTATAGCACTCATACGATACGATATCGGAAACCCTAGTTTCATGTCTAGACCTGAATCACTTAAAGTTTGCGTGCTGAATACATACCCAGTCTCTTGGGAGCTAAAGGAAGCTGCTCCGGACTCGACAAAATTAATGTAGGCAATCCCCTGGGTAATAGAACCCGATGTAGACAACTATGGATTCGTGAAGCTTGATAAAGATGGTTACAGATTTAAGCAAATTGATCGAGATAACTGCAGACTCGACGAGCTCGATAGAGATGGAACTCGGGATAGTTTCGAACTCGCAGGGCCAACGACAAGCCACCTTGAAGTTTTAGACCTTGATGCAATCGACTCTGCAAGTTTATTACAACCGAGTATCTGCAAGTAATTGCAGTTCTAAGACGTTAAACTCGATAATTACTAGACTGCGAATCTTTATGCAAAACAAAAAATATTCCGCGTTGATTGTGGGAAGCAGTAATCAAATAAAAATTAATTTCACGTTGAAAACAAGATAACAATATTCTTGGATTATTAATATTTTTCATTATTTTATATTTCACGCAGTTAATTTCTTCATAAATACATACGAATCCGTAGTAATTGCAAACATTAGATACAATCAAAGCAATTTGTTAAACACACTGACTGCCACGTCGGTCCAGAGTCGCCAGATGAGGGGCGGGAGCACGAATTGAGGGGAAAGTTACCCTCTCTCTGCCACTATCGGATTAGTCACGTGACATTGTGACACATGCACGACAGAGATGGACACGCCACGTGACCGAGCCGTGGCTGATGCGTGGGGAATAGCGTGGAAGGGGAAGGGTAGAGTGGGAGACAAGTCTTAATCTGGTGTCGGTCATACATGGGAGAGCCTATTTTTTTCACCAGATTTAGCAATTTTTTTTTCTCTCACTGTTTTAGAAAAACTTAATTTTTAATGGGACTGAATGAGGCAAAAGAGTTCAAGCAAAAGTCAACACGATCAATTTTCCAGTTTACAGTTTCATACATGGAAGACCCTATTTTTTCAACAAAAATTTAGCAACTGATTTTTTCTCTCACTATTTTAGATAAACTTAATTTTTATTGGGACCGAATGAGGCAAAAGAGTTCAAGCAAAAGTCAACACGATCAATTTTCCAGTTTACAGTTTCATACATGGAAGACAGTATTTTTTCAACAAATTTAGCAACTGATTTTTTCTCTCACTATTTTAGATAAACTTAATTTTTATTGGGACCGAATGAGGCAAAAGAGTTCAAGCAAAAGTCAACACGATCAATTTTCCAGTTTTGGTTCTTTTAACAAAATTACGTTGATTTTGTTGGATTCTCGAGGACTTATAATTTAATTCTAATAATAAATAATAAGGATCATTAGCGTGATTACTAGAACCAGTACACGAATCAACGAATTCGGGTAACGTAGAGTTCCAAAGCGAATGAAACTTTCAAAGGCGTTTGTAGCTGCATGGTTATTGAACATTTTCCGTAAGAACCTCTCCAAATGCTGCGGAAGGCAGTAGTCAGCTGGAAAAACGTCTGTGGAATAAGCTGAGCGAGATGAAGTCGCATAGCTCACTTCGTTCATTTTCTGCAGAGCCATTTGCGTGATATGCGGTCGAGCGTTCTTACGAAAAACCAAAGGACCTTTCTGAATGATATATTTTTCAATTCTTAGAACCACTAACGTTGTATGTTTATTGATGATCTCCTGGCGAAATGGTTGGTTGGAATAAAACTCTTCTTTTCATTTTTACTTTGACGGTGTCAATCAAACAACATGACACAACAAATATAAATCCATTTGCACAAATCAGTAGAACGAACTTTCCACTTTAATTACATGAATTCAACAGGTTCACTACCAGTATCACACACACATGTGGCGACCACGATTGAGTACTTTATCAAGGGATAAACATTGAATTAATATTATAATTTTATTAATAAAAGATTAGTAAAATTAATTATAAAATTGAATAAATTATGGAAAAATTTAATAATCCATAATTTATATATTAAAAATTTAATAATTAAAATATAATATATAATACCTAGGATTTCCTCGATCCTAAGGTTTCAGGGATATCTGGCGTCTTGTGAACTCCCGAGGGCTGATATGTATTAATCCTTTGTACGAAAACCCATTTTAAGCTAACAGAGCTAACAACTCAAAGCCATTTACGGCTAAGGCAGATTACAATTAAGCGTATTATGCATGTATGCTCGTAATATTACAGTGAATTTTCAGCAGTTTAGCCCCACAACAGTATTATACATAAAGCACATCGAATAAAGATCCTTGTAGCATAAATCATATTTGTAATTTTGCTTTCTCTCTTTCAGGTAAAAATTACATTTTGTAGTTATCATCTATTAATACATAGATTTCATGCATTTTTATGTTAATAGCGAGTAGGTGAAACACAAAATGGCGCCGAAACATTAATGCCACTGAATATTAATTTATTCCTTCTGCAATGAACTACATGTTAGTGCAAGGTGCAAACGTTATTATCAAATAATTATTATTAATAACCTCGATCGCTTACACGAATTAAATGAACAAGCTTAATAATAGCGAAAAATGCATACTTTTCACCGGAGGGTTTTATTGAAAAATTGCTGTATAATCCCACAAAAGCTTATCAGATTCTGCAGTGAACTATATGTTAGTGCAAGGTGCAAACGTTATTATCAAATAACTAATAATAATTATTAACCCTTAGCACTCGGATGGCCACTCTGAAAATAGCTATGCCATTCTTAAAAATATTATTCACATTATTACTTTTGTTCCTATTTAATAAACTACTAGACCTTTACATATTACATGAGATATTATATCAGTTTCATATGCCAAAAATGAAAAAAAAATTGTACAGAATGGAAATATTCAAGAATGGAAAAATCTTTCGTTTTTGAGTTAAAATGGCTCCGAGTGCAAAGGATTAATAACCTCGATCGCATACACGATTTAAATAAACAAGCTTAGTTGAGCAGCTCTGAGTTCTAAAAGGAATAACAGCGAAAAATGCATACTTTTCACCGGAGTGTTTTATTGAAAAATTGCTATATAATCCCAAAAGCTTATCAGATTCTGCAGTGAACTACATGTTAGTGCAAGGTGCAAACGTTATTACCAAATAACTAATAATAATTATTAACCCTTAGCACTCGGATGGCGACTCTGAAAATAGCTATGCCATTCTTAAAAATATTGTTCACATTATTACTTTTGTTCGTATTTAATAAACTACTAGACCTTTACATATTACATGAGATATTATATCAGTTTCATATGCAAAAAATGAAAAAAAAATTGTACAGAATGGAAATATTCAAGAATGGAAATATTCAAGAATGGAAAAATCTTTCGTTTTTGAGTTAAAATGGCTCCGAGTGCAAAGGATTAATAACCTCGATCGCATACGCGAATTAAATAAACAAGCTTAGTTGAGCAGCTCTGAGTTCTAAAAAAGGAATAACAGCGAAAAATGCATACTTTTCACCGGAGGGTTTTATTGAAAATTTGCCGTATAATCCCAAAAGCTTATCGTACTGCACACTCAAAAATGATTGGGTTGACTGGTGGAAGGTGAACGTCAGACGTCGGAATCTGAAAAGTCCACAGCCTTCCATGCGAGTCTACTTCTTCCATCGCGACATTCCGGTAGAATGCTTATTCAAATTCGATTCCGAGCTCGATAACTAGCTCCGCTGGCTCTTGAAGGGCGGCTTTCTACTCCTCGAGAAGAGCCGTATATCTTTCACGGCGTATGGATATTGTCTAGCCACACGCGTGTATGTGTACGTGTGTGCCTGGAATTCACGCGAGTGAATGATCGCAGCAAGGATTCCTGGGATTCCCAGAATCCTGTGTCCGCATCTCTATTTCCGGCCGCAGACGTCTAAATTCCTTGGAAACCGCAAACACTACTTCGTAGACGCGTGGCGGTGGCTTTCGAACGTTTCCGCAGTTTTGGAAAGTGTAACAAAAAGCAAATTTAATGACACGTGACGCGTTTCCTCTCTGTCATGCGTGTGTCGCAATATCACGTGACTAATCCGGTACTGGCAGAGAGGGGGTAACTGTATTCCCCTCGATTCAAGTCGATTCCCCTGATCTGCCGACACTACGTAGACGTGTACCTCTTGCTTGAATAATTTCAACAAATTTTAAACAAAACAATCTTTTTAAATGCTTTAAATATCTTTACTGCTTTTCGGTTGATCATTTTTGTCATAAATGCACGAAAACAGTCTATCAGATTTTATCCTAACAAAATAATATATGCATTCAGAACTATTTCTAAAGAATAAAATGTGAAAATACTAAAAGTTAATCGAGCCAAAAAACGCTAATATTCGGAAAGATGAAGTCTTTTGAAGAAAGTTATTCCTCTGGAAATGCATTTTTTTAAAATTTATAGTTTTGTGTCCCATCAACAGCTAGATTATTAGACATGACTTATCCAGAGCATGCTGACTTAGTTTATGGATAAGTTTGGTTTCCTTGAGGTTTTCATCTCCGCTAACAAAAATAGCAATCCATATGGTACAACGTGATATTTCCGTCATATTTGTTTCGAAGCTTCCGAACAGTCTGCACGAGAAATTGAACAGAATAGTTTCTGAAAGCACCTAGCCGAGGCAATGCACAAAGAAAGTTACAAATGATCGTATCGAGAGTTTATTGCATGCTCGAGCGAGCTTGGTATGGCAATTTTCGTGTAGTAATTGGTGAACCGAACAAGTTCCGATTCTGTACGCACGAACGTGACTATACTTCAGTTTTTGTGGAGTTATCGGCGCGATTCATTCGCCCTGAACGCTCCTTCGTCGGGTATTACTCGCGTCCTTGAATCGTCCATGCGGTCGATGAAATGCCATTCCATTTTCTTCGCATTTCGCGATTCTTTCACATTCCTCGCTGATACTTTCGGTAAATGAATGACTGATTTCACATACAATCGCTTATTCATGCGATCCTCATAAATGAATCATTGTGCATTCGCTCAGCCTTTATAGGGACTGACAACAACGTTTTGTTTCAATGACAATTACGCTCGCTTTCAATATGTATTCGTTCACCTTCATGAGTGGAGACCAGTGCTCGAGGAGACCTTAGGAATTTCACAGCGATCCTAATTTCCATTATCTCGAATTTCCCGATTCTTCGGCAACTCCGTTTACCTATTGTCAGCCATTTAGTTTCGAATATCTTCGTCAACGCTAAACCTACCAAGCACTAAAACCGATTAAAATGTTTTAGCTTATAAAAATGACAAGGCTCTATTTATTTAGATTTTGTGTAATTTTTATTTCAATATGCGTGTTTGGATAAAAAAAATTTATGCAATCAATTTCTATGTAAGCAACTTCATAATTTCAATAATTGCACCGGCAGTGGTAGGTTTAGTATTGATGATTAACAAATGTTAAACAATATCGATCGTAAGATGTTAAATCAAATTTTAAATGTTTTCGGCGCAAAGGTTCGATCAATTAATAACAAGACAGCTATTTGCAAATTTTCACAATATTTCTTCTCAACGTTTCGATCTTAATTTAGATCATTCTCAAGAGAAACAACAAAAACATTGCGTCTGTAAATTAACAATGAACAATATAATATATAACTTGTGAAACCAAACACCGGAAAAATAACACAAAATAAAATTAAAGAAAACCTTACTCACTTGCTTAGTGTCGCAGGGTTATTTTCACATAAAATTTAAAAGCATATTGAAATGACTCACAAGTTAGTGCTCGGACAGCATACAGGTGAGTGAGGAAACGTGAAGGCATTTGGAAATATATGTAATCGATCGTAATCGATCTATTGGCCACGATCAGATTTGGCGGTAAATTCAAACACACAACAAGCTATGAAATTATAACCTTCCATTTTTCTGCCAGTATACCAGCACAAGGTGTGGTATTTAATTAGAAAATTGACATTCAATTTAGTTTGACCAACATAGTATACAATTTAATGTATATGAAAATTAATGCATAAAGTGAAATTAGCATAAGGATTGTATTTAGAAAATTTTATGTGAAAATAACCCTGCGACACTAAGCAAGTGAGTAAGGTTTTCTTTAATTTTATTTTGTGTTATTTTTCCGGTGTTTGGTTTCACAAGTTATATATTATATTGTTCATTGTTAATTTACAGACGCAATGTTTCTGTTGTTTCTCTTGAGAATGATCTAAATTAAGATCGAAACGTTGAGAAGAAATATTGTGAAAATTTGCAAATAGCTGTCTTGTTATTAATTGATCGAACCTTTGCGCCGAAAACATTTAAAATTTGATTTAATGATTAACAACGATGATAGTACGTACATTGACAAAACGTACGTGAACAATGAATGCTTTGGCAATTAATTTTCATAACAGTAATGAAGGATATACATTACATCGTGGAACTCGGAAATTGATTGAGTTGACTTGCAAATTAAATGAAATTCTTATTGATCTATAGATGTTACTGGTAATGTTTACTGTTAATATGAAACAATATTTTACTTCAATATGTACAGTCGCAGAAGGAATGCATGGTATATCCGAGACTTCTTTGTACTTACGTCAAGGGTTTTTTAAATATTAACATTTTTCTGTCACATGCAAGGTGGTCCACCATTATACATCCCTTTCAAGTTCGATGACAGAAAAAATATTTGATATGTCATTGGTTGCAAATTAATTATGAAATTAATTTGGAAGTCAGAAAAAATGTAAACGATTTTAGTTCCTTATGATTTATACATCATCTATTTTTGTGGACAACGAAAAAATATTTTATTTAAAAAAATTACAGATGATCTTGAAATCTCGTGAATAATATTGAAAAAAATT
Organism: Lasioglossum lativentre; assembly: GCA_916610255.1. Lineage (NCBI taxonomy): Eukaryota > Metazoa > Arthropoda > Insecta > Hymenoptera > Halictidae > Lasioglossum > Lasioglossum lativentre. The sequence continues at coordinate 10,594,673 of OU744355.1, read as the reverse complement.
CTCCCATCGATATAATGTAATTTTGTCCTAAATAATTCTTTTATAAAATCAAGAACAATAGCGATAATTGGCATGTTCAGTTATTTTCCTTATTCGTTCCACTATGTGGCGTGAGTAGAATTTTGATGTTAACATTTTCCTAGAAGGCGAGTCAATTTTGACCGGTATATCATCTTTATCACTAGACGGAAGCTCGCAGAGCGGTTCGATCGTTGAATTTTCTGCTAAGAGGACTGGGAAGACGTTTATGGGCGGCGTTGCACGTCGCTTTGCATAATATATTCCACTACGAAACGTATAATACCGCGTCTAAGAATAAAGATATTCGAAAGCGTTTAATCTACTGAACCGGTCGCGTATAAAAACAGTAGGCAGTTTCCTGTCTGACCGCAATAACAAAGCTCCGACCGCGTTATCTCTTTTAGGGAACTGCAAGCTTACCGGCAGCCGGAGCGAATCGGATTTGGATATTGGTGCTCTCCAAGTAAGAGAAGAACTTCTGAAGAACAAATTCTATGGTAACCCAATTCCAACATGAATAATTTAACCCTCCGGTGCACAGATTGAGTCCGTGAAATTCACAAAGTAGATTTTAATTTTCTTTCGCTCGACTGTCTTAAAATTATTTTACCTTTTACGGACAAGGATTTTTTAAAATATTGGAAATATTTTCCTCGGGAAGCTAGATAGGTAGGGGAAGGCGGGGTATTGTGAGCCACTTTTTTTATTGCCAAAAATTTACCTTTCTTTTAGACACAATAGTTTAATCGAATATCTGCAAATTAGATGATTTTAAGACTATTACAAAAAATTTGCATTTTCTTGAATTTGCAAAATCTCGGGGAATCGCGAGCCACTTTCAAAATCAAATAAAAATTACAATTTCTGTTATGAAATGTTTATTCATGTATCTGAATGACAAAATAATTTTTTAATAATAAGAAAAAAAGTTAAAAATAACCACAATTAATCTGAAATGCAAAGCTCACAAGTCCAATTTCTTGCGGTCATTCCGGCGCATTCCAAGTGGATGGCACGATCGCAGACGTTGCAATGAATGGTGTTTTGGCGGTTCATCTTTTTCGGCATATTTTCCACGCAAATTATGCAGAAATCAGATAAAATATCTATTACATATTGCCAAAAAATTTATATCGTGCTCGAATATTGCATAAACAATCATTGAGAAACATCAAACACCTGAGGTTAGCTCGTTAAATGTCAAAAATCGAGTGGCTCACAATTCCCAGAGAAAAGTGGCTCATAATTCCCCGAACCCTTATTTTTACAACTTGGCCACAAACAAATAACACAAACCTAACCTAATTCAAATCTCTTTATTTACTTCGAAAGCTTGAAGTCACACGAGTATTATAAACACAGTTACCTGCTTAGATCCACAGAAAAATGTAACGATAATAGACCAAACACGAAATGAAAATAATACTTCGAGCGCAGCGAATTTGTATCTGCTAACAGAGCAAAGTAATGATGCGGGTGCGTACTTCAACTGATCCTGGAAATATTACCTTATTATGAGACAACTCAAAAACAGTTGTTCGCAGCTGTCAATATTTACCAGTAAAACAAAGATGGCGCTGGCTCACGATTCCCCGTGGCTCACAATACCCCGCCTTCCCCTACTACATACATATATCAAAATCTTTAGTTCTAGAAAAAATACTGATCTTCTGTTACTACAATAATCCAATTATTTATTTGTAACTTTAGGAATTACTGCAAATTATCGTATCGCTTCGCAACACAAAAAAAAAACGTCACTATTTTCGTAAGGTCTCGGAAAATATGACCTCTGCCCACACAGACTTATGTCCTCCGCCAAATACGATAATTTTGTCCACAAACATTTTTTTGTATAAATATCAAAATTATGAGGGGTAGCAGTGTTAAATGTGACACCCTGTATATGTATATATAGGAGGGACAAGTTCCTTTTCATAACAGTGATTCGTACGGTATCGTATAGTGCCTTCTGTATTGTCACCGAATGGAGGTACTATCGATTTCTAAAAGAAGAAGGAAAAAGATCGAGACGGAATGAACTCGGGTCGAGAGGGTTAAGCGATGAGAAAAATTCGAAGTGTTCTCCGGCCACTTAAATTTTCGCTGAGGCGACTGGTTGCTCGCCACCCATGAAAATTCCGAGAGCGTCTAATGACGCTTTAACGATCGATCTCGTCTTGGCGTACAGATGAAAACATTACCGGCGCGGCGTGTATCACTGACCTTCGTACCGAATGAAACCTCCATGCATGTAACCTAAATACAGACGATCGCCAAACGAGCAACGAGACAATTAAGCCTGCCGGAAGTCGTACGAATAGCTGCTCAAAATCTAATTGACACACAATGGTGGCACACACGATTCGCCTTCTCTCTTAATTACATTCCAACGTGGTGGTCGACAGGCACGCATCTAGCATTACTTTTGGGCATCCTCGACTAACTCTTCGGCTTAACGACGCTGTTAAATATTGATCAATTTTATAAAATAATTTATAAATAAATTCTTTAACACTAAACCTATCACCGTCAAATGAAATAATATTTTCCAATTGCTGAAATTATAAAAATAATGGAATTTGTCCAAGTGTCTATTAGTCAATTATATTGCAAATTATAGACAATCTCAATATATTTAATGTTGCCATTTTCATATGGCAATATTTACTAGATACTTTTAATGCTTGGTACGTTTAGTGTTAAGGTGAGACGCCTATGGGATCTTATCTAATTTACAGAGACATTCTACATACTGCAAAAAGTGTTTGAACATTAAATTAATTTTCAAAATATTTTGTTTTAATCAATTATTTATCGTCACATTAGTAACTAGTACATGATGCAAAGGGCGGGAAAATGGAGACAGGTTTTATCTCGAAATGGTACAAATTGGAACGTCTCTAAAAACATTCGAAATTTTTTTTCATGACTGAAGTTACTATACATAGATTTGAAGATTGCTGTTTCTCCTTTACAACTATCTAAAACTTGCCATACTTTCTTTCACTGTTATCCAAATCTCGCATTATAAAACGCGTTCTACTAAATGAACGAAAATTAAATGTTAGGGTAAATCTCTCTGCGCTGTGATGAAGTGTTAAAATAAATAAATTGTTTTGATTTTGTCTGTCTTGTATGGGCATCAGTGCGGCACGTGTTAAAAAATAAATAATTAAATAATTGGTCACATCGAATTTCATTGAATTCATGTGTCAAGAGGGCTAACTGAAACATAATCATTGCTATGCCATAAATAGACTGCAGATCTTTATGCATTTAAGGCCGATGCAAATTTTCAAAAAATATTAGAATACAAAATACCATAGAATTTGGTACGAATTTTATTAACCCTTAGCGGTCGGAGCTATTTTAAATCAAAAACGAAAGATTTTTCCATTCCAGAATATTTTCTTTCTATACAATTTTTTTTTCATTTTTTGCATATGAAACTGATTTAATATCTCATTTAATATGTAATTGTCTAGTAATTTATTAAATACGAACAAAAATAATAATGTGAACAATATGTTTAAAAATGGCATAGCAATTTTCAGTGACGCCTCAGAGTCGCCATCCGACCGCTAAGGGTTAATTTTGTATCTACAACTGCCATTTTCACTGAAAATGAGATTCTATTTGATACCACTTTCTGAAAAGTCTACAAAAATTGAAAATTGCATAAACATCCGTAGCCATAAAGAATAAGCAGCGGCACGCTCGATATCGAGTGTTGTTATTCGCGACACCCAATTCTGGAACATTTTTAACAGTGGTGGTGTTATATCACCAGCGTCATGGAAACACGGTCTCCGTTTGAATGGGACATATTGAGACCGGAAACGGCTGTATCCAGTCTTGAGCAGACTTTATATTTCCGTCAACGAGCTGACTGAATAGCATGTATTTACATTGACATTTGAGCGACGTACTTTTCTACATTGTGTCGCGAACATTACACAGCGTTACGTCCCAGAAAATTAAACCGGCGACCCCTCGTGAAAAAAAACGTTAACGTCAGCTGAGACTGAATTGACGCTGAATTTTTTGAAAGAGCTTCGATTCAATGGGGGAAAAAAGCGCAGCGCGGCACACACCTCTCATTCGTTAGTTAGTTTTTCGTTGTCGAGGGAAAACCTGTCTTTTCAACTTTTCTTCGCAGCCTGTCATAATAATTCATTTTGAAAAACGTTATTTTAGCAGAATTGGACACTGTGCTATTGTAAAATGAGAACGTGTTTAATCATTTGCCTTATAATGTCTGACTCGTGGTAAAGATTTCGAACACAAATCTACTAAATGTGGATGTCGTTAATAGACTGCAGATCTTTGTGCAAAATAAAAATTGTCTGTATTTGTTTCCCCTTCTCTGTCAGTACCGGATTAGTCACGTGACCGGGCCGCGATGGAAGCGTGGGGGAATAGCGTCGTAGAAGGGGAAGATAGAGTGGGGACACAAATCTTAATCCAACGACTCTGGTCTACATCAATTGTAAGAAAAATGAACCAAACAAAATTGTCATTCCTCCTTCAACAATTTTAACAAGATGAAAATAATATGTAGATATTCTTAACCCTTAAGTGGCCCTTCAGAATCTACTTTAAAAATGCAATCATTCAATTATATTATATTTAATATTAATTTCTATGGAAATAGTTAATTGGAACATAGTAACGTAGTAAAATTTTATGTAAATCCACAAATTGCTATATTATTAATAGTTACACATCAAATAATTATTGGCATAAATTTGAATGGGACCACATTGGCCTCAATAGTTCACATAAAAATTCTTTTAATCGTCTTATTGTTTTAAATTGCTTCCACTCATTTTCAAAATATGTAGGTATAATTGATACAGATCTACAAAACGTATTTTTAAAATTTTCAATATAGGCCTACGTAAAAAAATTGTAAACAACTTCTAGTATTTTCTCTGTAATTCCGACCAATTGACATTTTTTCAAAAAATTTTTTTCGTCGTATGGTCCAATATTAAAAAGTTATCGTCCTTTTAAAAGTGTCCGAACATTACTGTGATTCATTGTATACATTGTAGTATCTCCATGAAGAGATCAATTTGTTTAATAATTGTCTACAGCAGTGATTTTAAAGCTAATATTTGTTTAACTACACTTCGAAAATGTAGTTTGTCAACGAAATAGTACGGCAAATCAGCAACCATTATGAACACCTATCGATTGAAATTCAACGTAATACAGAATTCATCCAGCATCGACCGTGCGTTTATCATAAATATTTCACGTTATCCTAGATTATTTAGATCGTATTAATATGTCAGATTTGTTATCTGACAAACGCCGATGTTTCGTTTAACGGGACGATAACGCATTACTCTGAGCATGAAGTGCTTATTTCATTATGCGTTTCGCGTTAGGCAACACGATAATACCATACAATCCCTTGCATATTAAAGCAAAATTGAAAATCAGTTTGCGAGATAAACGGTGTACATAGACGGGTAAATAAACTGTTATGAATTTCTCGTTCACTTTCATATTTATGACATGGCTGACGTTAAAGAGTCACTAAATTATTCTACATGACACTTTTTGGTTAGCACAAAATATTTTTATAAAATACGAAAGAAAACGATGAAATAGGCTAATACGTTTTACAGATTTTACAGTAAGATGTAATATATTTAAAAAAAAATAGTATTTTCAACTGTTTATGTACAGTCGAACAAAGAAATTTGAAAAATAGTATAATCTCATAATTTGCAATACATTTTAAATAAGACTACAAGTAAGAATATTTATATCTACTACGTAGTATAACAAAATTTTTGTTGGTTGATGATATGATACGAAAAACAAGCACAAATTGTGTTGGAATTTTATACAACTGTGCAAATGTATTGAAACTTGTTGAATGAATATTTTTGGTAAATAAACTTGTAGATTGAAAGTAAAAATTAGAAAAACGGTTTCAGAAGGATTGTTTTCATGTGCCAACAATATTTAACATATACATATGGTACAATAAATGGAATATTAACATAAACTGTTATTTTAATTCTAGAATTTTTTTTTATTCGCGTATACTAGTGTAGTAGACATTATTCTGGTTCTCGCAAATGCATAAAATCCGTTTCTACTTATTACACTCGTGAACGCATAAAGTCCACAACCTGGTTGAAACAACCGTTGTATAAGAGTTGATATACTGTATTTTTAATATATCTTTCGAATATACGCGAAGCGCTTGCTAATGACGTCTATTAATTAATCCCAGATAGCGACCGAGACACCGATAACACATAAAATCTTGACACGACAGTAAATTCCGAGCGCGACATTTTAAGACACGCTCAAGCCTCCCGATAATGATCAAGAAGTTCCGGTGGTAGTTTTCCAAGTGGAAACGAGCGATGCTAGAGAAACGAAGGATCAAACTACTATAGGTAACGCGAAATGGAAGTTTCAATTTCCACGTGAACAAGCTCGACTGGAGTAGTGTTTCGCAGAGAAAACGACCTCAGTTCAGAGTTCGTCAGACGAGGGGAGGGAGAACGAATTGAGGGGAAAAACGTTACCCTTTCTCTGCCAGTACCGGACACGTGTAGGGACGAAACGCGTCACGTGACCGAGCGGCTGAAGCGTGGGGGAATATCTTCGTGGAAAGGGAAGGTAGAGTGGGGACACAAGTCTTCATCTACGCCAGTGATGGGCACGGTAGGGGCCCCTGAGTTGTTTACTTCTCCCACCAACCTCGTCAGCTATGGAGGGACGTATGAGGGGGGAAACGAAGGCACTGGAAGGCACGAGGCACCGATGCGCAGCGAAGGTGCGCGCTGCACAAAAGAGTAGTTGGTGGGGGAAGCTTCTTGACTGCGGCAGTCAAAGATGCCCATCACTGATCTACGCTCTGTAGCACAGTGTGACCGATTTAAAGCAAAAAAACGTGTGAAAACACTAAAAATATCCCAACACGACGATAGAAAATTATGTATTAACTTTAACTCGTTCTCGGCACGGTAGAACTATTTTCCAGTGCAATAAGTTAACTGATCAGTCCTAATTAACAGATTGAGAGCTGACAAAATTGAAGAATCACTCTATGTCAAAATCGTTTAACTATAATTTTCAACGGTGTGGATTGCTCTAGACAGATGGAAACCCAATGCCAAACAGTATAAATAATCATGGCAAATAATGGTAGATGTTTACCTGATAAGCGAGCATCGGTGTATTTACTGTAGAACGAAGGTCGGAATAGAATTTCTCTAGATTGGACGCAGGAGATGGAGGAAACTAACCTAAGATTCGACAAGTTGATAGCGACGGACGAGAATGGTTCAAGTTATTGATCATCGAGGGACGAGATGTACGGTGAGCTCGCAGGTGCATCGACGTGCCGCGTCTCGAGGCGCAATGGCGTTGCTATTCCTGCGGGAGCAATTCTTTCTTCGACCTTAATTTAACACCTACAACGGCCGTTATCTTGTCAGGATTCTGTCCATTCTATTCGCTTTTACATCAGAATTTTTATTGTCACATTAATATCACAATTCAACTTCTATAAACTGCTAAAAATTTCTACCAAATACTGTTACTTGCCCGTTTATCGAGTTCATTTAATTCTCATACAGTGGACTGCGGATTTTATACAGTTATTATAAAAATGGGAAGGTGAAATTTAACACTAAACCTACCAAGCATTCAAAGTATCGGTAAACGTTGCCTTTTATAAAAATGGCAACGCTAAATTTATTCAGATTGCTCATAATCTTCGATATAAAATAGATGCTTGGAGAAGGAAATTTATTCCATTATTTTCCACAAATGAATTTTTATACTTTCAATAATTGCAATAATGAACGCCGGTCATTTGACCGTGATAGGTTTAGTGTCAAGACAGTAGGAAGATTAACAAAATCTAAGAATATATGTAATTTTCAATTTAATAAAATTACTATTTTTTGCATCTTACAATGCCTGTAAACTTTGCAGGTGTAATATAACTTTTTTAGATTTGCAAAAGGCATGTTTTAAATTGTCATTATAGACACAGATAAAACACTTGAAAAACGTGATCTTTACTTTTTTCGTCGCAATTGCGACCAATAGCGATTTTCAAAAAAATTATTTACACATTACCTAGTAAACTAATTCTTCTAAAGTCTCAAACAAATTTAGGCCGTTCGGTTTAATTTTAACCCCACCCGTTCCTCATTTCACGAACTGAATCTGTCCTTCTGTCAAATTGACACAGTGGTAAAAAAATCGATGAAATAAACAAGGTAAAAAGTTATTTTTCGATGTTTGTTTTATTCAAATTGATGAGTTAACATTTATATCTTAGGTTTTTCAGTTATGTGTGTTTGCATTAGAAAAAGAAAAGTTACGAAGTTTTGGGCAATTTTACCTACAAATAATAGAACAGTATAACTTATTTCGGGAAAACTGTGTCAAATTGACACGAGAGATGAATGAGGGTTAAAATAGTTATTATTGAAATATTATGTCAAAATTAATCTAATGTTTCTAATGTTCGATTATAATCGATTCGATATGTTTCAATATTGGTATGGTTCAGTTTGTTTATAAAACAGTTGTTTATTTGTTCGACACATCGTTCTATTTTCTTGCCCGTGATACTCACTTCACGTATAACATTTAAACCGTAAAGACGTGTTTTCTTTGTGCTCGTAATTTCATTGCTTCATTAATAAAACTTTGTTTAATTAATTCAGTTTATTTAATTAATAATTCTAACAGTTATTCGTTTTTGACGGGTGTATGAATACATTCTGCATCGACTGTACTCGAATTCCTTAAATTCTTTCTTGTAGCATTGTTTTTATTCCTATTGTATTGTTAATTTGTTGATCACGCTTTGTTACATCATTGCCACGAAATTTCATAAGCTTTTCGTGCAATCACGCAAATCTCGTTTCACGAATGCACCCTCGGACAATGATTCCTGTCAGCTTCTCTGTCTTCCTTCTTCGCTTTGTCTCTCCGATTGTTAATTCCCTTCGTCAGCGTCATGTCACGTCGTGCAATAATAATATTCCATTGCCAATTATACGCACCCTCTGACGCACGTTGCGCATAAGCGGTGGCCCAGCACGATCCACCGTCGACATATATGTATTGCGTGTGGATGTTTGGGCCCTTGCGCTTCTGCGTCGGAAACACAATGCAACAGTCTGTATAGAATTTAAATACCTCGAAGCACAATCTAAATATAATCGATCAAAACTCATCATGTTGAATAATACTTGACGGATTTAGCATCACTCCAAAAAGAGATATGGAAGCCACTATCTGCATAAATATTTAAATACAGTAATGTCTTGACATACACGCAAAAAGATAGCACATCTTGCATTATTTAAAATATTGTAGTAGAAACTGGTAACAATACATTGTCCATGTTATTACTTGTTTTTTAACAATGTATTCGAGAGAAGTATTATGTACTAATAATAGGGACTCGCAATATTAAAATTAAAATATCTTCCAAATTAATAGTTTTTCGACATAAAATATCTCCCAAAGTAATAGTTCTTCTATTATTAGTTCAAAGTGTGTCCTTCATGCGTACACTCGCAAACAAAATAACGGTTACATCTCCCTCGAACCAGAAAAAGTTTCGTACGAAACATTTTATCGAATGACGGATAATCGCATTTATCGATTAAACTAGGACACCCTGTATAAATAGTCTCTTATTATTTTGTGCAGCACTGTACGCGTCACAATTTTCAAGTAATAATTGTAATGATTACTCTATTGATTTCAAAAGTGCTCTGATATATGTAAATGGTTGTTAAACCTTCACTGCAATAAATAAAAGCAGACTCCTTGGTATGACAGTAACGGGGGAATGCAATTACTTAAATTGAAATATCTCCTGAAAAAATTAACTTCTCGACATAAGTGGGTTAATACTTTTTTACAACTGATGTCGAGCAGCATCCGTTGATGTATTAAAAAATATATCAGTACATTAAAAAAAAACGAAAATGACCTTCATACGACCTTCACGCGTCCACTCACGAAAAAAACTAGTAACACCAAAATATGCCCCCCACTCGATACCATTCGAATCTCCTTTGAAAGATTTTGTTGCTACGAGTAATAATAGCGAGGAGATGAAGATGTCAAAATCGGGTGAGACACCCTGTATACAAAATATATAAATACTTGTTGTTTTGTTCAGCACTGTGTCACAATGTACGAGATAAGTGTGGCGCATAGCTATCAAATCAGCTTGTATAGCGATACGTATGCGGGATTCTTTTAATTCAATGAGTAGTGGCGCAAGTATTCGAAGCTATAATTAAGAGGTTATAGCTCCGGCCTGTCTCGTATAATGCAAGGCCGCGTGAGATATCTACGGTCTCACACTTTTGAATTATAAGTAACTAGATTATGGATGCGCCTGTTGGCTCAGAGAACTTGGATTTTCCCTTTGCTCCCTTGGCGGTAACTCCACGGATAGTGTTCGTGCGTGGCGCAGGCACTTTATGTCTTGGCGCGTGCGAGTCTGCCGTTAATGGAAACAGAGGAGTCTATATATGTATGTATACGTATTTAGCTAAACAATCCTTGTCCGTGCAGGTAACTCTCGATCGAGAATAGTTAATGCACGGTTTGTTGGACCACCGGGAATTAATTGAAAACGAAACGTAAGTGTCTGTTCAAGCCGCTTAATGCCACGCAGACTATTAGGAATTTCGTGTCGCGATTAAATATTAATGCGCTTGCTATTACAGGGCGTCGTTTCATTAATCCTTTACGAACACAGATATCGTGTCTCATCAGGTACACTGCGTTTGTACACGAGTAGCCGATCACGGTTGTGCTCGCTTCAATTTGCTAAATCTATAGGGTGATCGGTAACTGGTGGCTGGTAATATGCAAAAAATTCTCAAAGTCAAGCTCACTTTTCGACCTTCTAGGTGTGTGCCCTCCGTTAAGGGGGTAGAATCCTCTATGGGGTTCCTAGAATACCCTAGAATACCTAGAATACCCTAATAAAATACCCTAGAATGACTGGTGTATCCTGATAAAATACCCTAGAATACCTGGAATACCCTAATAAAATGCCCTAGAATACCTAGAATATCCTGATAAAATACCCTAAAATACCTGGAATACCCTAATAAAATGCCCTAGAATACCTAGAATATCCTGATAAAATACCCTAGAATACCCTATTAAAATACCCTAGAATGCCTGGTATATCCTGATAAAATACCCTAGAATACCTGGAATACCCTAATAAAATACCCTAGAATTCCTAGAATAGCCTGATAAAATACCCTAGAATACCCTAGAAATCGGGTATCTAGTACGGGTTTTCGTCCTTATATGAGCATATTTTTCGATGGACAAGGGCTCATTCGAAAGAGGAAGGTTCAATGAAGGGGGCTCAGCCCACGATAGCATCCAGAAAACTCATCCAGTGGCATAAAAATGGATTGAATTACATGGCTGAAAATCATCAATTTTGGGTTACTTCTAACACTTCTAACACAAAATATATGCATAATTTCATATAACAAAAGGGCTGAGCCCCCTTCATTGAACCTTCGAATGAGCCTTTATCCAGAATATGCTCACATAAGGACGAAAACCCATACCGCACAAACACAGACCTAACCCAGATTTCTAGGGTCTTCTAGGATATTCCAGGGAGCCCCTCGAGGGGGTCCTACACCCTTAAAGGACTTCCCCATGACACATACACGTGCGCACGTGCCGCGTTCGGAAGCGGTTGGGAAACGAGAAATTTGTAATATCTGACCCGGTAGAATGGTATCGTAATTCTGGTGGCGGATTACGTATCGCAGCCACACTATCCCGGCCTCTTTCATTTCGTGCAGGTAATTTTTGCGGACCTCAGGGTAGAGGAGGGTGCGGGAAGACGAAGGAGGGAAAGAGAGGTAGAAAGGTTCGAGCCAGCATGTGGCCATGGTGCTCGTAAATTTCAGGGCTGCCAGCGATGGGCACGTTTTTACGAGCACAGGAGTGTCGGATAAACGTGGCTCCTAATGTGGGCCTAAACCGAATTATGCGAATTAGAGGCCGGCCATGGACAGATAATGGCCCCCCTCGGAAACCGAGCAATCCCCTACCACACCTTCTCGTCTTCCCGCAGCTTTTACACAGGAGATTAAATGTTATTAATGACTACGACACCGGTGCGCGTGCAACACTTTGTTGCCTCTGCCCCCACCTGCTCCTGCTACGTCGCTACAACATCATCGTTTACGCATTAATTAAACCGTAACGTTTCACTTTCTTTTTTTTTTAATCAATTTTTGGTCGTGATTGTGCGTTATTCAGATGGTTTTTTATGAGTGGCGATTGAATTTATTTTTCTATGTGTGAATATATTATCTTGTTTAACACTTACGTTCCTCAGGAATTTCGCAACGATTTAGTTTAAGGAAACTGAAACTGGAAGATCCAATTCGATAAAGCTAATTAGTTCTTTAATTCTTCAGCATGCTAGAAATCTTAATAAAATCGTTCGGATATGTCATACCTAGACTGTGGATTTTCACAAAAATGAATACGTCAAATACAAAAGTGAAAAAAACACTAAAAGAATTTAAGAACGTCAATATATTGACAAAAAAATCCGGTCATCGGTAATAGTTACTGATAACCAAAACAAAATTCCGGTCATTTTTAATGGTTACTGGTCGTCAAAATAATTTTAGTCATTGATAACCAGTTAATTAAATGGGTGAACTTGTCGATCAGGGTCCTCACCACAGATTTCAATGACCTTGAAATATTTTGTCAAGGTCACCATTCTGAACAATATATTTCCCTTTAAAGTTTTTTGCAATTCTCTCGTAAACTAACACCGATCGACAAAAACTTTCAAGGGAAATGTTGTTCAGAATGGCGACCTTGACAACATATTTCAATGTGATTGAAATCTGAGGGGAGGACCCTAATCGACAAGTTCGCCATTAAATATATTAACTCTTATACCACAACTTTTAAATGTATTAACTCTTATACTACAACTTTTAAATGTTGTTTTATAACTATTATAATGTCCGATTAGCGAGCCCCGAACGTGTGAATCTCGATTAATATCACGGCGCGGCGGCTCGTTCATCTCCCAGTGTGCATTCGATAAACAACTCGAGCGACGAAACCGCTTTCCAAGGTAAACATTAAGCCTCGTACAGACCTGAACATTTCGGCGAACATTGCGCCGCGCATTTCGCCGAACGGCGAAGGGAACAATAGTTTTAAATGCACGCGGCGTTCGTGGCCCCGTCAAAACTATTGTTCCCTTCGCCATTCGGCGCAATGCGCAGCGCGATGCGCGACGAAATGTTCAGGTCTGTACGAAGCATTAGAAATATCGTTATGGAAATGCCCGGCAACAGAGTCTCCGTAGCGTGTATCTATGTATCGCAACTGGAGGCCTCGTGTAACACGACGTATCGAGTTTGCGGAGTTTACTCGTGTCCCGATATACGTGGAACTCAGACTGCTTCCCAGTTCCTGAGAGCAATTACTCCTGTCTACCATAATTACGCGACGTTGCACCGGCGTTACAAGGTACTCGAACGTCGCTAGATAAGGTCAGGACACGTCTTTCCCCCCTCACCGTCCCCTATCCTCTCTGTCCACCGCTCTGTTTCATACTCGTCCTTTTATAGACAGGAGTGTTATACCTGCCGGTATCCCGATCGATATACTGCCAGCATAAATCGATAGTAAATAAGGAACTTGTTACAGAGCGCTGCCCCTTAACAAAATAGTACATGTGTGATCAACAGACTGCGGTTCTATCCATTTATGACAAAAACGAGCAGTTGCAATTTAGAGCGGCAGACAAATTAAAAAAATTTGAGAATACCGATAAGTATTAATTTTAGATATTATGTCGGTAGAAAGAAAAATTTTCGATTATCAGTGGTAAGCAAATATTTTTATATTCTGACCATTTATGAATCTTTGTCCAATACATATTTAAAACAGCAGACGAGTTAAAAGAATTTTGGAATACCAATATGTATTAAGTATAGGTTATTAACCACATACTATGTCAGTAGAAATAAAAATTTTTAATTATCTGCGGTAGGAAATATTTTTATATTCTGACCATTTATGAATCTTTGTCCAATAAATATTTAAAACGGCGGACAAATTAAACGAATTTAGGAATACCAATATGTATATTAATTTTAGCTTATTAACTAGATACTATGTTAGTAGAAATAAAAAGTTTAAATAATCTGCGGTAGCAAATATTTTTATATTCTGACCATTTATGAATCTTTGTCCAATAAATATTTAAAACGGCAGACAAATTAAACGAATTTAGGAATACCAATATATATATTAATTTTAGCTTATTAACTAGATACTATGTCAGTAGAAATAAAAAGTTTAAATTATCTGCGGTAGCAAATATTTTTATATTCTGACCATTTATGAATCTTTGTGCAATAAATATTTAAAACGGCAGACAAGTTAAAAGAATTTAGGAATAGCAATACGTATTAATTTTAGCTTATTAACTAGATACTATGTCAGTAGAAATAAAAAGTTTAAATTATCTGCGGTAGCAAATATTTTTATATTCTGACCATTTATGAATCTTTGTGCAATAAATATTTAAAACAGCAGACAAGTTAAAAGAATTTAGGAATACCAATACGTATTAATTTTAGCTTATTAACCAGATACTATGTCAGTAGAAATAAAAATTTTTAATTATCACCGGTAGCAAATATTTTTATTCTGCCAATTTATGAATTGTTTACTAAATATTTGAAGCAGCAGACAGATTAAAAGAATTTAGGAATATCAATGTATTATTAAACTCATTAAAGGAAGGAAGGAATTGCAATTTGGCTTCCCCAATTTTTATTTTGCATAAAGATCCGCAGTCTAATAATAACATTGCACACGAGCATCTTTCAAAAGATCAACGACTAATCTGTGAATCACCGTTGGAATTTCCATCGTGAGCACAATACCAAACACCGAATAAATAGCTCAAAGATTATTTAATTAACAGTGGCAATATAAATTATAATTCTTATAATTTAGTACATTATGGTGACGGTTCATAATAACTGGTTCGAGCGCGAATAATTCTCGCCTAGCAGGATATCTGGCATTTCTATGTAGCGTGTATCGTAAAGGACCATAACCGAACCGTGTTTGGTCGTAACCGGAGACTAACAATCCAGGTTTATTCCACAAACGTGCTCCGAACCTGTGACCAGAGTTTATTCACGACGCGATCATACGGCAAAAGCAAACTCGGGCAAACACTTTGCTCGTAACGCGGTTTCTCTGTATGCTAGCTTCTAATAATACTACTCCCAATATGGCGGTGGTCGCGTTAAATTGTCTTTCGGCGGAAACTACGTTGGGCATTGTTGCTGTTTCATGACAGTTGATCGGTTGCCGGAAGTTGCAAAGGAACTCGAATTGTTGATAGAAAAGGGGAAAATTCACATAAAAACAAAAAATAAATGGAGACTATAGAGTACAATATTTTTGTTAGACAATTGCAAAGAAAGTCATCACTGGACAGCGGATCTTTATTTGCAACAAACGAGTGAAATAGAAATTTATTTTTTTTCTTAATATGTTTGATAGGTTGAAAATAATATGAGAGCACTTATAAATTCTTCTAATGTTTTTACTGTTTTAAATTACACCTACTCATTTTTGGCTAGTCATCGCTTATGGTTTCTACTGATTATAAATATTGTTTACCACACATTGATAAGAAATATTGTTTACCATACATTGTTATCCCGATTTTTTAGTGAAATTTTACAAGTCGATATCTTGTTCATCAAAGTTTTATTCCCTCCTCTTTTCGATCTCGAAGCCATGCAAAAAGGTAATTACACGAAGACCATGTCATACTGACAGGACTGCTAGGGTGCAAAGTTTGAAGCAAAACGATCTCGTCTACTTCCATATGTATTTTGAGTTTTTTCCAACACCAATCTATTAAACAATGAATCTTCGTGAATATTTCTTCACGTGGAGTGCAAACTATCCCAAGTTGAACTGATAGTTTTAGCAGTTCGAAGGTACCGTGCATAATGTCGAGTGCAAGTAGAAACAGTCACTAATGGGCAGACCAAGTCAGTAAAGTTTGAGCTGTTCGAAGTTGGAATGTTGAAACTTCGATTGTACCACACATTTCAGAGTATGTATTTTGTTATTACTGCCTCGCGGCTATAAGGGAGGCTGGGGTTAGTTGATTAATGAGGTTAGTTGACTAATTGTCTTTAATTATATCGAACAGTAGATGGTGCTTTTATTCGCAATATTGAAATATATGAACGACTAACTGGATCGTCATTTAATGTGCCACCGTGTTAAGAAATCGCGTATTATGTTGGTAGAAATAAAAATTTTTATTCTGACTATGAATTTTTGTCCACTAAATATTGTGCGACATTTTTTCATGAGTATTTTTCGAAATACTTATTTATTGAAATGACACCAAACCGAACGCAATTTGCATCATATTTACTTGTTTAATGCACTATACAGTACAACCTTGATTATCTGTACTAATAAGTGTTTGGATAATAGAACAGTTATTTAGCTACAGTGCTAGATTAAGGGGGTCATCCCATGTGGCAGGTCCAAATAATCGAAAAATTTTTTGCACAAATTGCTTCTATAACATTCCTAGAATATGCAGGTGAAAGGATATTTCGATATTCGAAGTCGTTCGATTGTTATAAACGTAGAACGGAGCAGCTGTTTGCCTCATTACGATTAAAGTATTAATAAATAACCAGTGAAATATCAATCAGCTGGACTTTAATTTGTGCTGCAAAAAAGTGCATTCGAATCAACGTGCACTTCGGGGCATCGAGCCAAGACAATTTCTCAACACATAGAAGACTAATGGTGAGTTAACATTTTCTTTGTGTAAATCGTACTTGAATCTTTAAACACGTTTTTCTCAAAACTATATTTTTCATATTGGCGACCATAATATCTCAAAAACTACTGAACGGATTTCACTCAAATTTTTATGGTATAGTCAGCACTTCTATAGTTCTCGCCCGTACCAAATTATTTCTGATATCTGCCGTAGTTTTTTTTTAAGCTGAAAAAGAGGAAAAAAAATGACGAAACTTGGAACTTAATGTTTAGAACCGTGCCAAAAATTCAATTTTTGATATTTTTATATTATTTTGGTACGGGCGATAGCCGCGGGTCTAAAAATTATAATGCCGTTTGATTGTTTGATTTCAGATGATCGAAATCTCCGGAATCATGGTCGCCATCAACCTACTTTTTTTTACACATGGGTGTCTTCCGAACGGTGTAAAGTCGATCCAACTCGTTATTTTGATTTGAAAAAATTCTAAGAGACTGTTAAAATATCAATAAATGTGTGGTAAAAATTTCAAGATTGTATGTTTTAAGGATCGTTAAAAAAAAATTCCCAAAATAGCAAGAAAAAGTAGCTGTCACCTTTCTAAAACATTACTGATTTGAAGATTGACCATGCTGTAGTAGAAATCAATTTTTCACAAATATCGTGCACATCTCTGTGACACGTATCGAGGCGTTACTGTAGCTGCCGCGATGAAAGTTTTAGCAAGTTCTGCTCAATCGAGGAGAGGCTGAAGGTAAAACGAGACGAGAAGAGAATTGGTTGGTAGGACGAAGCTGCGGAAACGAAAATACCGGTAGAAGGATAGAAAGCAATAAGAAGAGGCGAAGCTAAAAGGGAGACGGACAAGAAAGAGAACAAGTCGTCGCGGAGAAGGACGGGAAGAAGGACACGGCGGAGGAGGTCGACACGTGATGCTGGATGCTGGATGAGGACGAGAGCCAAGTGGAATGCAAGAATGCATCCGGCACACCTGCTTCGGGGCATCGGCTCAAACCGATCGTGAGACAGTCTGGACCATGATCATGCGAACCTGAAGAATCCTCCTTTGGCGTGTGGGTGACGCTTGCATGATCGTATCCTCTGATGCAAGGACGCTATGTAACGACTCGAAAGAGATTACAGACACTAACAATGAAAAGACAATCTACAAAACTTAGCACGTATCGTCTTTCCTATATTTTCTAATAACTTGAAACTTTGCTCACCAATTTTCTATACTCTTTCTAAAACCAATGATCAACGGATGAGAAGTTGTCAATAATTTTTCATAATTCGACAAATGTAATGACTTCTTCTGGAATTAGTATTTAAAAGAAAATTAAATTGAAATTCTGTACATACAACTCAGTAATTTTTCTTGATAGCTGCAATGATTAGAAAAAAAAAAAAAAAAAAAAATGGAATTTTATTTCGTCTTGAAATGAAGGAGCATTTATGTTTCGTAGATTTTGTTTCAATTCTTCATCACTGGACTGCCAGTTTAATGGATTCATAGCAAAAATAGGTGAGTGTAATTTCATACAATGGAAAAATTAAATGAATTCGAGAATATCGATACATATCTCTTACGACTTGATAAGACCACTGAAGAGAGAAATAAATGCATACTTGGTTCCTCACGACTTGCAATCAATGCAAACAATTTTTATTTTGCATAAAGATCCGCAGTCTATTTATTACGTCTGCCAATCGATACGATGCTTATTTCATAAATGTAAAGTAGGTTTAATCGAAGGGACTATAAGACTGTATATGTGGCGTCTTTGCATCGGTGGATTTACCATGTTGATAATAAATCATCTCGGATCGACGGTCAAGTGGAACTTGATAAGTGTGGCAATTTAGAGCTTTATCAGAAGCAATTTTCCGTCCGCGAGTCGGTGTACTCAGATATCGAATTCGTTTATGCGTTTATCTTTTTCGTGCTTGTATATTAAACTAACAAATAGATCTACTCGATGTCGGGAAACAATTTCATTGTACAATTTGATACAATATTCAGTTCATATTTCCGATTTTTCACTTGGGTCGAGCTTAACAGTGAAATTATTCCAAGCAATCCTATGCCTTCCTTTAATGAAAACAGTATTATCTCGTAACCCACACTTCCAGATTTTCGAGAAAGTAACTTAAAAGAATGGTTATACTATGGACAGTAAATATTATTTGTTTTCCTGTAAGCAAATTCGATGTATGAATTTAATTACTTCATTAGATCCATCAAAAAGTTCTATCCGTTTTTTAATGTACATGGTTTACCACGTTTCAAGTTACAGGGGTCAGGTAAAAACAGAGTCGCCAGATCAGGGGAATTGGCTCGAATTGAGGGGAATACAGTTACCCTCTCTCTGCCAGTACCGGATTAGTCACGTGACATCGTGACACATGCACCACAGACACGAAACACGTCACGTGACCGGGCGGAAGCGTGGGGGAATAGCGTCGTGGAAGGGGAACGATAGAGTGGGAGACAAGTCTGAATCTGACGACTCTGGATGTATAACATCTCGGTCCCGAAGTTTTCAGATTTATCAAAACATGCATTTGATTTTGAGAACGTTAAAGTAGTTGACAAAGAGTCCAATCTACAACGAAGATTATTACTAGAAACTATTCATATGATTAAACAACAAAGCGTAAATCTTAGGTATGAAAAACCTAAGATTCATGACTATTACGCTACATTACTGAATCAGTAATGCTTTTTATGATGAAGTTTCTCATTATTTATGAAATTTTTCATAAGTTTGGGCTTTGCTATAATTTACGTTTCTCGTTCAAATGATTTGAATGTTAATTTTTTGGTACCTTAACAATGTATAGGTATAATCTAATAAGTTGTGTTTTGAGAAAGACAGATTTATTGAATATAGAAGTTTGAATATCCCGCCGATTATTGACCTGCTGCTCTATGAATCAGTTGGCTTTGATTGGTCGTTTTTGAATTCGTCTGTTTCTGTTATGTTTATGTCTACGCTGTAACCTTTACAAGGTTTCAGTTTAGTTGCTGCCGGCACGGAGTCAGCATATTCTAAATTCAAAATTATGTAAATTTTCTTGTTTTTTTAGCAAGTACGTAACAATTTCATTCTACTTCAAATACCTCTTCATAATCAATATGAAATAATTTTCTTAATACAACTTTGGTTACAGACGCAGTAAAATTTGTTACTCTTGAAAATGACCCACATCTGGGTCGAAACGTTGAGTCTCTAAAAATTTTAAAAATTGCAAAATTGCTCTAATTTTTGTTAATGATCGAACCCGTGCGCCGAAAGCATTGCTCTATTTATATCAAAACATTATTGTATCTGAAAAACATATGAACAACCATAAATGATTTTCCAAGATTTCCTACATCTTTACGAAGAAGAATACACAGATATTTAGTTGGCTGATTTGCGTATCTAAAATAAGCCGTGTAATTTAACACGTATAATTTCGTTCGAGTGGCTGCCACCTTTTTTCACCCATAGGAGAACAGCACGATAAAAAGGAGAAGATCTTCAGCTACCTGAAACTTGATTTAAGTTCGTTGGAAGAAGTTCTAAAAGGCATAAAAATGTTTCTTGATACGAGCATTAAACTTGCCCGCGCACTTTGGTACATAATTAAACGCGACGGCGGACTCGATATTAACGCTATACGTTTGCATTATGCTTAAACGACGTAGTTTCGTGCTGGCTACCCGCTGATTATAACGGTCGCGAGTTTTCTCTGCCGCGCCGTGCCGCGCCGCGCCGCGCCGCGCCGGTGCTCTTCCGCGGTCGATCCGTACGAAAGATAGTGGCGGAGCTTTCGTAATAGTTTACACGCGCGTATAATTAGTAATTGGTTCCAGCCTCCGGGCATGAATTATCGATGTTACAACAGATACGTATCTGGCCGTTTTATTTTACAACAGAGATCCTTCTCTCGCCGCGCCGGCTGCCACCGACGCCGACGCGCGACGTCCGCCGCGCTCGAGAATGCTACATTGTTAAAGGCTCTAACGTTTCTCGGCGCCTCTAATTATACCTGTTCTATGTATATATATAAATCGAGAAAATAGAAGGACGACTGAAGCCACTGTGGACGCGATAAATTTTCCTAAATGTTCCGCGATTAAGGCTCTAAGGGTGATGAATGCTATCGATGCGAACAAATTGTAAAAATCTAATGGCCGCTACCGGCCAAACATTTTTATATGAGAACACTTACGGCAGAGCTTGGAGCTAGTGAATCTGAAATTAATTTAAACTAATCGAACCACGCGCAACATTTTAAAGTACAATGTACTCTCCCAGAGATAGACGCATCTTGATCGACTAATTATTTTTTTGAAAAAAGAGAAATTGAGCTTACTGGATACTTCTGATCATCGTATAACATGTGTCCACTTGTTTCAGATCATGAATACAAACTATTCATTTACCATCGTAAGTTGTCGCCAAAGTCGCCAGATGAGGGGAGGGAGCACGAATTCAAGGAAACAAGTTACCCTCTCTCTGCTAGTACCGGATTAGTCACGTGACATTGTGACATACACGACAGAGACTAAACGCGTCACGTGACCTGGCGGAAGCGTGGAGGAATAGCGTCATGGAAGGAGAAGGTAGAGTGGGGACACAAGTCTTAATCTGGCTGAATCTACTTAATCCTTTGCAGCCAAGGATTGTTTAAAATGCTGAGAAGATTTTCCTCAGAGCTCTAGATTATGTAACAAAGTCGAATAATTGTAAAAATGAACAGCATGCACTTTTGTTGTTTACATAATTTAATTATATGTTTGTAACTTCAGGAGTTAAATATACATATAGTCCTTGCGTCTTCAATACGTCGACATTCGTCCTCAAATGGTTAAAACTATAAAAAGTCTTTCGTAGAACATAATTTAATTTTGATAAACCCAGAATAATAACAAATCTGAATAACTTCAATCTTGTCATTCGTATAAAACAACAGTAACTTTTAGTGCTCGATAGTTATAGTATTAACAACACAATTATTTATTGTACCGCCACCATTAAACGATTACTTTGGAAGACCGTCCAACTTGTTTAGCCTGATTATAAAAGACTTCATGTACTTTCGAATTGCCGACGTTTCTCATATTTGGTCGCAGAAATCACGGAAAGATCACGATCGTGCGCATTGAAATCGGCAGACGTCTAAGTGGGTCATTCGACCGAAAAATTGCGCACGTATCGTACCGCTCACTGCAATTTTAAATAGTAGACGTTCCTATTGTGGAATCGGGTAGCAAAGGGCTCCGAGCTCTCTATCTATAATGCAAATCGCATTAGAATTTCGCGTGGCTCGTATACGCAATCCGATCATCGATTACTCCCATGTAAAGGGAAGCATTGTTCCCGCTTTCTCTCATATTAATTCCATGAGAAAGACTTGGAGGAAGAAGGCAAAATTTAAATTCGAATTAGTGGATTTGCAATCGCTAAAAATTGAGTAGATGTAATTCAAATCGGAAAGATTAACATAATTTCAGAATATGAATACATTATTTTCAACTTATTCAAATGATTAAAGAAATGTTCTCCTCGTATTCAGCTCTTGTCACTTGCGATTGGTACAGACAATTATTATTTTCCATAAAGATCCGCTGTCTAGTAATCACTATACTCGGGAATCTTTCTGCAAAATAAAAATTTTAGAATTGCTACAAACTGGAATGAAATAGAAAATTATTTTCTTTCTATGTTTAATAGGTTGAAAATAATATACAATAAATAAATGACTGTTTTAAATTACTTATTAATTGCAGAAAATCCGCATAGGTTGACTCCGGTATAGGCCAAGAACTCGCAGGAATCCCAAGATTAATATTCTATCAGAGTTGGGCAAAATTTTCATCTGAATAAAAATTACGAATAACAAATAAAAAATAAAAAAATTTTCATTCATTATTATCGATGGTTCGAAAATAAAAAGTATCTTTATTCGACGAGAATTTATCCGACGAATAAAGATAATTTTTTTTATACGAAGCGGCTTTATTCGAACAGCAAATAATTTTTTCATCTTTTATCTGTATCTTTTATTCGAAGGCTTCGAATAAATCTTTCCACAACTATTGCCAACTCTAATAAACGCGAACCATCGAATAATGAATAAAAATCTTTTAATTTTTTATTCGTTATTCGAAATTTATATTTAGATGAAAATTTTGTCCAACTCATCTAACATTTTATATCGTGATATTGACTTTTTTAATGGTTCGTTACTATCATTTAAGAAAAAGTTGCGTGCGATTATATGAGTAATTGTGATATAATGTATTCCTGTAACTGTCAGCATGTCCATTACTATGTAACTGTATGCTAAGACTTTCTTTTTCTTTTTATATGAATTTCTTCTATTGTAAACATTTGTATAAAAGGACTTCGGTCCGTAAATAATAAATAATAATAATAATAATCAGTTTTGACACATTCGTTACTGGATTTTGAGCTCCTTGAAATCTTTGGGAGTTAATAAATCCGAGGGTAATAATTTTTTTTTTAAAGTTTGCTCCTCACTGTACTTCGAAAATTGCATTATGGCCAGGTTTTCGGGACCACTGTGCGTCAAAGGATTCGGTTCTACGAATCGCGTGGGAGTTTACAGGTGGCGCACCGAGCCGACGATCTGCCGATTAACATTTGTCAGGATCGTAGAACCGCTCGTTGCGGAGTCTGGACGCGAACAACGCGTGTCTGGCGAAGGCATCGTCCAAGGCGCGGCGATTAAGCGCCGCGAATCGCGTGGGCAAAGCCATCGGGAAACAATAAAACCGGCGCCTCCGCCAGACGCTCCTGGAATCCGGCCAGATCTCCTTGCACTCGCTCTCGCTTACTCGCTTACACGCTTACACGCTTACGCGCTTACTCGTTTGCTCTCTCGGTACTGCGTCTAACGGTTGCCGGCGCCGATTAGCGCCAACTACTTTTTGCACAAGAGAGAGGAAAGTCGAAGAGCTATTAGAGATTACAACACACATGAAATGTTCGTTTCCCTTAGCTCCGGCTGGCAAAAACTCGTCTTCTCGACTTCGCTTAACACGCTGACGAGTTCTGTGTACAGCGCAGCGGTGTCAACGCTTCTGGGGATTCGATTGTACGCAATCCACAGGTAGAGTCTAGGAACTTGGGTATCCGACGCGACTGGTCCACTCGCCCGATCTAGCTGTTCATTAATATTTTAGCACTATTTGAAAGCTTGAAGGTATAATAATTCAGGTAGTTGGATTCGTTTTGATATCAGCTACAATATTATGAAGTCAAAAATACATATTGAATTTTAAAAATTCAAGGTGACTTTAATTATTTATGCATTAAAAAGTTATTTTTTAATTTTTTCGATTGTTAATTTGTAGACTGCTGAATGTTGATTAAGTTTTGTTTAAAACATTTTTTTCTCAGATTATAAGAAGTGTCTGATGAATCAGGTTCAGTTTTTAAATAAACACAATAATCAATCATTTTTGAAATAATGGATTTTAATAAACAAAATTAAAAACATTTTAGTTAAAACTGTGCAAACAAACATAATATTAATTATAAGAAACAAAAATAACAATTGACATCACATCACATTGACAAATCATTATTGTTAACATCTTTTAACATTAATTGTCAACTTCATCATAAAAATGCGTTTGTTTCTTAAATTTAAAAGAATTGAATAAAATCGCCGCGCCAGAGGTTCGGCCGCAGTTCAGGCGACACGTACGCTTTAAACAATAATAACTTTTGCACCGGGGCCGAATGGGATGCGATTTTTGCACGATTTCATAAAGAAAAGTACGTTGAAAATAATGCACTTTGATACAATAGGGAACGATGTGGAACTCAAAAAATATCCTTTACCAAAGATAGAAAACATTGAAGATTCTCTTTAGTTTATTGAGCATTGTTATTTCAATAAATTATAAATATTAAACAGTGATCCCATATCGCGAAAACATGCTCGAAATAGGAAGGAGTACTCCAATTTATTTCAAAATTGACACTCACGTTTTTCGAGTCGCCGATTACGAACCTGATGTGAAAATTACAAAAAACAAAATGGCCGATTCAATATGGCATATCCCAAAAAATTGTTGGATTTCCTTGACCTCGGTTTTCCCATATAGAGTCATTATCTCAGTACACAATAAGGGAAGAGCAGTCAATAATTTTTTTAAGTAATATTCAACAATCTGGGTTGAACAAAAGTTTAAATAAATTCCGCTAACGATATAATTTCAATCAGTTTCTACTACTTCCACTTAATGTTCTACGAGCTTTTTAATGTGCATTTTTGAAAAATTTTTTGCAGTTTTAATAAGAAATATTCTTCAAGACCGGTTTTGTTTCGTAAGCTTCACAAGTTTCGAAGCTTTTTCCACTCCGATAACTTTTAACGACCTGAACGGCTGATCATCCGAGAGTGCTAAATCAGTAAAACAGGGGGGATGTTGCACAATTTTCCAGTTTAAGCCTTTAATTTCATTTTAATTCGTAATGCTCACATATGATCGAGCATTCTCCCGATAAAATACATGTACGATCTGTCGCCAAGCAATTATTTAGAATTTCTGAATTAATGATTTAGGTAGAGAAAGTTCATAAGAGAATCATTCTTTTCTAGTCTTACCAAACACAAAGTGCAAACTTTTCGTTCAATGCAATAAATGTTGATACTCCTTATTAATAGATAATGCTGTAATGATGCAATATAATATGATGCTGTACATTATCTTCAATGGCGTAATGTAATATGACGCTGTACATATATTATCTACAACGATGTAATATAATATGACATAGTAGGTATATTATTAAGAGTTTTTATTGTTTCTTTCTACACTGCACGATTTTCGAGAAATAATAAAAACCTAGCCACTCGCAATACAGTCATGCGTCACGTTCAAGTTTCACATACACCCTGGAGCGAAGCCCTTCATTTTCTTTAGTATGAGCGAGACGCCCCAGAGTCAGCCTTTCAGCATAGCCTTTCGATTTTTAAGAGCTAACTAGTTCGTTATCAGTCTGCACGACTCGAAATTATGCATAGAAAGAGATCCATTATACGTGATACTGCAAAAGATGAATGATACTCCTTTGTCCAATATTTTTTGATAAAAGTAAAATTGTCGAATCCGATTCGATATACGGTCGGCCATTATCTGACGAGTTGGTAAATTCGTGTAATGTACTGCGAAGAAGAAATTGGGGAAACGAGGCATTCGTCATATTTGTTATTATGCGTTGCAAACATTTCAAGGCTCTTTCCTGTGCTAATTTACGATTTCAATATTGTGTAAATAAAGTCCTGTTCAAAACAGTGTTCAGATAAACGATCCACAGTTCCGGGAAAAATATTATGACGTACATTGTGGACGTGAAAATTTGAGGAAGAATTTTTTTAAAACTTACTTCCACCAACAACAATTTCTTTGGAGCTGAATGTTTGCAATGTAGAGTATAAAAAACACTACAACTTTCAAGTTAACTTAAGAATTTATTTTAAAACATACTCCCACCACCTACAATTTTTTTGGAGCTGAATGTTTGCAATGTAGATATATAAAAAACACTACAACTTTCAAGTTAACATTTTTCTTGGTTCTTATGGTACAGTTTTCTAAATATTAACGATAATATGAAAAGTTAAGATACCCTTGAGAAGGTGTCATAAAAAAAAATCGTTCAGTTATTAGTATTATACATGTAGACTACATTTGTGCAAAGTGTTTATTTTCTAGTTGTCAAACATGATAGTGGAACTATGAACGTTTCGCTGACTGTACATTTTATGGGTATTCAAGTTATTCCAAAGCAAGTACAGAAAGTTGCAAAAGGAAGAGTGTAGCACCGGTCTGTGCGCCTAATAAAACATTTCGCTTGGACTTTGGCGCCTATATCGCCGGCGATGTAATCAGTGGACCAAAGCCTCTCGATAAGCCATTGATATCTTATCGATAATCATTGGTAGCATCGTTAGCAACTGAGAGATCCCGCGCGATATGCGTCCCGACCACTCCGAAACGCGAAGACGAGGGCTCATTATCGTGAGCGCGCGGGCTGCAATTCCCAGCGATTAGCATTTTCATGTAGCTACCTACCGAAGCGACGAGAAAACGCAGCAGTGATTCATCGAACGAGTTCTGCGACCAGCAGACAAGCGCCAGAAGGTTTTAATACTTGTCCCGATCGGAGGCATTCGAGCAATGGCGGCCTTCGTCGTGGACCTTTTTTCGAAGACCGACGATAAATCTGCGAATCTATAGGCATCTATAAAATCCGAACACGTGTTACTATTTTTCGATGGCGATGTTGTTAAAGGAAGTGCGCCGCGCATGCACAGCGGCCGCCGCGCCGATCAGTTTGTCTAATCGAGGAGAGTTATCGAATCAGGAAGAAACAGATGCAACCACGTCGCTGTGGAACTTGTCACTTTTCTATTAAAACGATATTTTCTCAATTTCCAGCTGCAGTAAATATATCCATTTCTTTTGTTCACGTTACAGTAGAATCTCCATTATATGAACTGAATGGGGGACGAAAGCGTCACGTAAGGGAATGATATACAGGGTGATCCACGCAACTTGCACACCTATAATAACTTCCAAAGTATGCGTTGCACGAAAAAGTTTTGTATATAGAAGTTGCATGGTCTAAAGTGGTACATTATGTAGTGTATTTATTTTTTTACTGGTGGAAGCGTTTCGGAGATTTGAAGGTCGACTTTGTTTTTTTAAATGGAATACTATATTTTTTATACCAAAATATGGAAGAATGTCGAATTCTGAGTAAAAAAGTATTTAGCTTCATTAGCCCTAAACCTAATAATTAACGAGTAATTGCACTTTATTTCCTGAAAATTTTCTTCGCGTAATATCAAGTTAGAAATTCAACCTTTTCACAGATTTCCGTAGGACAGCTTTTCAACATATTACGCGAGGAAAATTTTGAGGAAATAAAGTGCAATTACACGTTAATTATTAGGTTTAGGGCTAATGAAGGTCAATACTTTTTTACTCGGTATTCCACATTCTTCCATATTTTGGTATAAAAAATATAGTATTCGTTTAAAAAAAACAAAGTCGACCTTCAAATCTCCGAAACGCTTCCACCTGTAAAAAAAATAAATACACTACATAATGCGCCCCTTGAAACCATGCAACTTCTATACATATACAAAACTTTTTCGTCCAACGTATATTTTGCAAGTTATTATAGGTGTGCAAGTTGCGTGGACCACCCTGTATAATAGTAGTATTTAACACTTATTGTTAGATTATATCAAATTCTTCAGACAAAATAAAAGAAGATCGGTAGAATTAAAAATTTGGATTTCCTTTTTAATTTTTCATTAATTTTCCTGTTTATTTCACATATAAGTGCAGGACAACTACTTCTTCGTCGCGAGCCACACGGTTTCCACCATCGATCGGTAAGTTCCCCCAGTACTGAGCACATTTACTTCAATTGTGTCAAAACCGTCCCCTTCTTTTCACTAAATTTTTAAGTAATTATATCAACTTTGATATGTCAACTTGTCAGAATGTATAAAACATCTGAATAAAATGATAATTTTCTGTCGTTTCGCGTTATGTCGTGTTACTTAACCACTAATAGCAATTACAATCCTGATATTAGCATTACCAGAGCACACCTGTTCGAACGAGGTTAACGACACTTGCCTCGTCTATATCTTCGCTATAAAATCGAACATTATTTTTGTAGGTTTTGAAACGGGAGTGAAACGAGTGAAAGTAGCAATGCTTATTATCATACGAAGATCAATTTCTAAACAGTTATTTGCATTGGAAAAATCACAGGAACTCGGAATAGGAGTAACAATCATTTCATAAAAAGATATTTCATCAATTCATCCAATCATTTTTCCTTCTCAATAGAATTCTCCAAACCTGTTGTAATAATATTTTAATAGAAACAACAGAAATCACAGCACGATTTCCACACGCATTCGAAATTCTCATAAATAATAATCGAATGTTATAAGCTGCTTTGGACAGTCGTATTAACCGAGCACGGTACATAATCTGAAAATTCCAAATACAATAATATGCTTTGAAGTGTTGCGCTGAGCCGTTTTTATGGCGGAGTATTAATTTCCCATTGTGCGAAAGATTGACGATTAAAACGGTAGCGGAATAAACACGGATTAAAACGTCTCGCTCACACGCATAGAGGTTCGTATCTCTTCACACGGTTGCCGGTTCTTGTGTACACAAGATATCGTGCAGCACACTCGAGTTCTTTATCAACACTCAAAATCCCACAGTCGGCATTTAAGTCACTTGTAAAACAATAATTGCCACGTTTCTTCTCGATCGCCGATTTTTCTACCGATTTTCTTCTCGGACTTCCAAGAACGTCGTCGAAGTGTTCAACTTCATCCAAGCCCGTTTACTTCGAAAATCCCTATCTCTCCATATACGCGTCGCACAATCAACGTTCCAGCAGTCGATGGATAAAAACAGATACCTCGGCAAGAGAACGCAATTCCTGATTACATAAGGATCTACAATCAGTGGGAAACGTGAGCCTAGAACAAATGGTAATATCCAACACTTCCGATTGATTTCGTTTCGTCCCGGTGCGAGAACGTATCGACGCTTCATTCACATTTTACCCCGTTCACCCATTCCCGATTATTAGACCACATATTTGACACGTTTACGGAAAAACTGAACAGGTGATATACAAAATTGCGATGACTGTGGATTTTCATGCACAGTGGAAATTGCCTGCTTCAGTTGCAAGATGCAACAGTTACATAAACACTTACAGTATTTTAGTAGATACAATTTTTACATAATTTTTGACGACAAACGTTTTTAAATTCTTCTGCAAGTGCTTACGTTTGTTTATATTTTATATGGCTTTCTTCCGCAGGTTTCTGAAGTTGTGTACTGACGTTTCTATTATGTATCTTTCCGTCGATTTTTAGCGTTAGGTTTTCTAAGTAATCTTCAAGAATGTTCTTTTCACATGCATTTACAGTGCATCGACGTGAGAATCTTACTAGTTGTTGTCGAATAATTTTACATATATCGGTTGCATACTTTTGGAACCAACACTTTGCATGCAGCCATTCTTGATCTATTGTTCCGGTTAGCCCGTCAACATTTGCCTGTATTAATGTATTTTATACATAAATTTATATTAGACTAACTAAATCATTACTGGACTCTGGATTTTATGCAATTTTGACAGAAATGAATTGTGCAATTTAAAACAGTGAAAAGATCGAAAGAGTTCGAGGGTATTAACACTAATCCTACCGACACTTCACGTATACCTATTCCAACCGCGACCGGTCAAATGACCGGTCTTTAGCACAACTTATATTTTTTAATATAGATTGAAGATAATAGCCAATTTGATACAGTATAAAAATATAGTTTATTTTATTCAGAAGTATATAATGTACGTTTGATTCGTTTTCACCGCATTGTCTACATCCGAGGTTTCGGACCGCTTCGGATACCAATCTGGTAAATAAACAAACCGAGGCCGATAGGCGAGCGAGAACTGTAAACACTTGGAGGTGCCGTAAAGCAGTCCGTGGAAGGCACTTTTCGGCTAAAATCATGCCACAATTGCATTACCTTTCGTTTGTAACGATTTTATAGTTTCGGAATTGTGTCTTCGAGAGAATACTATTTCAAAAAGGTGAGACAGACTACAAATTTTTCTCAGAAAACAAACAATAAAAAAGGAAGTGAATATTGAAAAATGTATTACACGAATAATTTAGGAAAAAATCGTGAAGTTTAAAGGCTATGCAATTACGTTGTATATCGGAAATTCTAATCGAAATTTTAAAAACGGTTATTTGACCGGCCGTGGTAGGAATAGTGTTAATATACTATTTTCACTACACTCAGAAAAGAGCAATAGACCAATAATAAAATCCAGAATGCGCGATATAACTGGAGGTACAGGTATATAAGAACGGCAGGTAGAGCGGAGTACTTAGAGAAACAAGGAAAAGAGGGCAGCCAAGAGCTAATAGCAAGAGCTAGATGCGGAAAATTTGAGGAAGGAAATCGGTACTGGCTGGAAGAGGAAAAAAAGAAATGTCTGTTGTGCACATTGCAGATAGGTAGAATAAGGCATCTATTACTGGGCTGCTATAAAGTAGAGGGCAGCGAACTACAAGAAGAGGAGATAGTAGAGGGAAGAGCAGAAGAGAGGGTGGTAGGCTGGTTGAGAAAGATTGAAACTATGCGCAGAGTAGTCAGAAAAGAGCAATAGACCAAAGACAAGTTCGGGAGGATGTGTAATATAGGTTAAGTGTGCATGTGTGCGGTAGGTAAAAGAATGAGTGAGATTTGTAGATTGTATAAAACCGAGTCCTTTTTCTGGGCTGTGAAGCCGAAAATAAAGTATATTATATACTATTTTCACTACACTAAAGTTATTAGTAAAACACATAAATTTATTTCGCATAAAGATCCGGAGTCTATTCATTATGAATGCTACGATTGCCGCGTGACGAGCTGCGCTCTGCTTTTGTTCCGGGCCGTTCTCCTATTACTATTAATACCTACTCTATCGCAGTGAAAAGAATCACGGCAGCTTTTCCGAGTGCATTCATTCCGGGGAGTACTCGAGGCGATTAGTGTGTACCTGCAGTGGAAGAACTAAGTAGAGCGAGACCAGTACCAAAGGTGGACAAGTCGCACAAAGTGCGCCGTTTCTTGTTAATCGCTTCATTCAGCCGATGCGGTTCAAAGACTTTGGGGGGCTGGCTCTTTTGGGCGCAAGAGATTTTTCCCCTCCACTAGGTAATTCTTCGATAAATGGATCAGCCAAACTCATCAGGAGTGCGCTGTCGCGCGCGACAGAAAAATTGATATCGCGGAACCGGTGTAAAACCACTTTTATTGCATCTCTCGGCGGGAAACGTGCCAACACACAATCACTGATCCCGCGTCCGAGCGATCTTCCCGGGATCCAATTTGTCAACCGATTCCTTCCAACCTGCTGCTTCTCTCCGCTCTATCGATCCTGCCACGAATCAACCGGCATAGCTTTCGATCGCGGCGCACGCGTCCCATCAATATTCAAAGCGTCGAGGCTTCAATAATTCAACATCCGGTTTCGAACGACACATTGCCCGCACCGATCTATCGGTTGACACGATCCGCGGAAACGTTTCCCCGAAATCCTCGTCGGAGCCCAATACGGTACTGCACGGTTAAATTTACATAAAATCGGCACCGGTAAATTTACACGAGTCGGCCCAAAGTTGGGGAAAATACTATTTAAAATGGTAAATATTAGTCCAATTTTTGACAATGACCGTTAAACAAATACAACTCGTCGGATTACCATACAATAGGACACGATTAAATTTACAGAAAATCGGTAAGCACCACTCGGCCCAGAGGTGGGTAAAATACTATTTAAAATGGTAAATATCAGTCCAATTGTTAACAATGACGTTAATTAAATACAACTCGTCGGATTACCATGCAGTAGGCCACGATTAAATTTACAGAAAATCGGTAAGCACGACTCGGCCCAGAGCTGGGTAAAATACTATTTAAAATGGTAAATATCAGTCCAATTTTTAAAAATGACGTTCAACAAATACAACTCTTTTCTAAATACACTCATCGATCAAAGTAAGCACCATTGTACACTACGCATTCTGTCAATGAATTACATGTTTATCGATCGTATTTCGATAGAACTGGGATTTTTTTAGTCGGTCATATTCTTCATAAGGTAGTCGTCTACATTCTGTAGTTCTTTTTACCATAGAAGAACAGTGCGCTGATGGAGTAACCATTTTGACCAAACATCGCATAACAATATCGTCAATATGTTCTTCTTTCACTCATACATATAAAAAGAATACGCGTCAATGTGTAAGTAAACGTTAGAAGTAAAATTAGACATGTAAATAAAAACTGAAGATTTGACCTTGTAGGTTATTTGGATACCTTAAATTGATGTAGACCCATCGTTTCTTTTGCACTTTTTATCCTTGTGCCGAGTAGAATAAGACGCAATAAAAGTAAATCGTTAACCTTCTGACCTTGAAATTAATTTTTCGTGTAAAATCAAGCTATGATAGTCGCGGCCATTTTCTTCCGATGTCATTAGAAACACGAAGAAACGTAGAGTGTCCTATCCTTTTGTCCCTGACGGTAATTTCGTTATACCGATTTCCTCGGTCAGTTTCCGAAGAAAAGATTTGCTCTCGAGAATTTCACCGCTGGTTCCGGAACCGACGTAAATTTAACCGTGCAGCACTATTGCAATTTCGAGGTCGCGCAGAAAATTAGCGCGACGAGTATCATCTATAAGTCACGGCGAACAAATAAGCAGTCGAAGATCTCTCTCTCTCTGTCTCTCTTTCTCTCTGCGGTTCGGCGTCCCTTTTTCGCCTCCACTTTTCCGTCTCTGTTCGCCGATCGCTCGTCTCTATCATTCTGTATCCTTCCATTCTTCGGCTTCCATTCTGGTCTGTCCCACTCCGCGGCGGCGAGTCGCGGTTCCCTTCTTCGTTGCACTTGACCACGGTGGAATCCAACGTGCTTCGTCCGTCTCGTTCGCCTCTGTGTATCTACGGGTCGTTGATATCGCTTTGCCTCGTGTTTTCTCGGATAACGTTATATAGTAGCCGTCGCCGTCATCGTCGTCGTCGTCGTCTGCTGCTGTTGCTGCGTACGCCACTGTGGCGGCGGCAACGGCGGCGGCAACGGCGACGGCTACGTGCTCGACGATAATAATTATTGACAGATGCGACTGACTAATACGGCCGCGCTACGGCGATGTTCGTCTAGCGCGAGCGAACTTCCAGCTTGCGCGCTCTCTGCCGATGCTCCTCGCCTTCGATCTTCGACACGCTAACCGAACGGCTCCAGGGGAATCGACGCCGTCTCGATGCAACTTTAACGATCCCATGCATTCCGAGTGCTTTCGGGACTCGACCCCGCTGACCCAACGCGACCCTCGAACTTTCGCGGTGTGCGTGCGGACGACTTCGAACTTTGCGCGCTATCCCGATTCAGAAATTGTTAAAGTAAAACATTACGGTACTTTGTGGAAAACCCCACATCCTAGAAATATTGGGAAATACCTGACGCCCCTTCATTTTTATAGTATGCCGTCCTCCCTTCAGGTATGAAGGTACGTACCGCCGCTCTCGCGTTTTTGGGTAGTTCAGTTCTAATCGTGCGCTCGTCTTGTAGACACCTTTCACCGTCTTCATACAGTATTTCATCGATAATTGTCCAAACCATGGGTCCGGCCAGGGACAATTATGTGCGAGGGAAACTATTCTTTGACTTGTGCCGAACGTAGAAATGGAATGGGAACCTCGAGGGGCCTCGGTCGTCGAGAAATGTAAACATGATACGGGTCGGGTATATCGGTGTGAGACCACTACTAATCCGATGGCAAAACTTCTTTATTTTTCATTATTTTTTTATGGGAATTTCACCATCATATTCGTGGAATTTTTCTAATGAAAATGATACCAAATATGATATAATTCCGATGATATTTACGTCTGTAATGGACCATGGGAGTTGATGGGACAAGTTGCCTCACCGATGTGCTCGACTTGTAAATGTCCATATAACATACCTTTATATGATCCGAATTATATCGTGTTTAGTATCATTTTAATCAGAAAAATGCCACAAATATATTCGTGAAAGTCTCATACAAAAATAAGTAATAATAAAAAAGTTTTTTATTGGGATTACATTGTGAGGACGCCGCGGGCCTTTGAACTGTGCCGGCGACTGCGACTCTCAGCGTCTCTTTCTTTCCCATACACTGTGTTTCCTTGCGCACGAGCCTCCTATCGTCCATTACACACGTAAATATCATCGGAATTATATCATTTTTGGTATCAATTTCATTAGAAAAATATCAAGAATATTTTGGCGAAAGTTCCATAAAAAAATAATGAATAATAAAGAAGTTTTGTCATCGGATTAGTAGTGGTCTCTTGGTCTCACACCGATATACCCGACCCGTATCATGTTACACTTCTCGGCGGCATCGGCACCTCGAGTTTTATGGCCCCTCGCGGGGTATACCCCGCAGGAGTGGGGATAGTTCAGGGACATTTATGTGCGAGACATTTGGGACATTTATCGATGAAATACTGTATAATTATTTTTCCACATAACCTCTCAACAGAAATAGTGCAGCGAAATTCTCGAGCACGATCGATGATCCATGATCCTCCAACTCCAGGCTCGAATTCTGACGGCCGAGGTGGTCGAAGTTGTCCGCCTAAGTGGCGACCTTTTAATTGGGGATGAGTTAATTCGTTGTCTGCTATCGCATATCGGGAATTTTTCATCCCCCCCCCCCCCCATAATTCTAAGAACAACTCTTTCACCTAATCGTGTGGTAGCATTCATGCTGGTGTAAACTATAATGAAATAGGTCGTTGCATATGAAATGTTCGATTTCAGGATGCAAATGCTATGATGTGTTTCAATCAAGAAATATTATAATCTACAAGTTTATTGTGAATTGTGTATACCCGATAACCCTAGGCTCTAGTTAAACGCTAACTCATCGCGATAATCACGTCATAGACACGTCAGCCAAAACACTTGAATCGTCAGGACCAAACAGACCCTAAGACTTGGTCTCTTCCACGTCATACTTTCTACAACAAACCTTTTCTACTCCCTTCCACATTTTCCTCTCAAAAACTACATATGTATGTACATATACAATATAGCAGCCCGTCGAAACAGATTCAGAGCCTCTTCTTGCATACTCCAGTGCAGAAGGTTACGTCGTTGTACCTTAAACTCGCCACCGTGTACTGTTCGTACGCCACAAGAAGTCTCCTGGCAGGAATTCGATAACAAACCGTACGATTGGGTCATTCCACACGAACTTTCGGTTCTAGCCGAATTATTGACTAAAGTGTGTGACGTCAAAGGTAACCACTGTCTGCGAGCGAGGACCCCCTTTGCCCCTTAGCCGTCTCGAGGGATTTGTTGTGGCGTACGGACAGTACATAGTTAAATAAAACTCTTCTCGATTTTATTATAAACTGTTGTACTCGATTTCCAAACCCGGAATCCAACAGTGTATCATTTGAAGGTACGAAGCTAATCTTGTAAATCCTACCTTCAGTTTCTAATTACTCGACTGTGGATATTTATGTAAAATAAATATTGTTTCCTTATTTAGTCTTCTTCGTTTCTACTATTGTCTTCTTTGCTCCAAAAAGAAAAAGTGGCCTTTCGTCTGGAAAGCTTGAGAAGCAGAAGGCACCATGATCAAAGAAACCGCGCGCGATATTCAGCCGCACGCACTAAGCACGCACTATGCACGCATAATCGGTGTCCTCGGTGTTCAATTCCTCGCCGCGCCGCGTGCGCGTACCGAGATGTTTGCGAGAGGTGAACCATATACCCGGCTAATTACATAATTTCCCGTAATGAGCCTTTTCTCCGCGAGTGTCCTGCGGTTCTAGACCACGTGTCTGACACGCTGACACCCGAGTCACGGAGTAAATAGAAGATTACGGAGAGGAGTTTAACACCTTTCTCGCATTGGCGCGCCACGTGTGATGCAATCCGTGCGGCGAGAGTTCTACAGCCATTCTCCTCTCACAGCATCAAATCGAATTCCTCCCGCGCGCCTCTGTATCCCCGGCAAATCGGATTAGCCGTGAACAGCTTTACTAATTTCCTCTTTTATGTAAACGAGATGACAGCTATTTACAAGGAAGTCGAGATAAAACCGGACATTTTTCGGTACGTAAAATAAATATACATAAACCAATTGTTAACAAGGCCACTCGCTATGTAAACCACCGAGCAATTGGGAGACGTTACTAGGTGTATGCAAAATTTTGGTCTCTTTCAATCGTTTATGCTCAATGACTTATAATTAGACTGCAGATTTTATGCATTTATGGAAGAAATAAGTAGGTGTAATTTAAAACAGTCATTTATTTATTGTATATTATTTTCAACCTATTAAAGATGTTAAGAAAGGAAATCAATTTCTATTTCACTCCAGTTTGTAGTAATTCACGTAGAAAATTTTTATTTTCCATAAAAATCCGCTGTCTACTTATAATTATATTGATTATAATCTTCCGCATTTTTGTTGCAATTGTTTGTTCGCTGTTGATGTGTCTAAATAAACAATTTAGTAGTTGGTAACACACCTCATATGACGTGTAAAAATATAAGAAAATATGTAGAAAGGAGACTGAAACTTTTGCATAAATAAAATAGTATAATGGTTATGTATAATCTATGTCTGTAACCATCCGATGAATGTTAAACAACGCTCATACGCCAGTAGCTCGCAGATTGTCAAACGAATAACAATGATTGTATTCCTCATTTAATAATCAATTATATTTCATAAAACCCTTCGATATATTATTAGACTATGTTGCATTTGCTAATGATATCGGGTTAATCCAGTTCGTTCGCGTAGAACGAATGTTCCAAGTCTTCTTTTTTAGATCCGACGTCGATAGAAGTCGATGAAAAGCTGAGTGATCGAGTGTAATGACTTGACACTAAACCTACCGAGCATTAAAATTAGCCGATACATGTTGCCTTAT
Source organism: Lasioglossum lativentre (assembly GCA_916610255.1). NCBI lineage: Eukaryota > Metazoa > Arthropoda > Insecta > Hymenoptera > Halictidae > Lasioglossum > Lasioglossum lativentre. The sequence goes on along the minus strand of OU744355.1, from coordinate 10,557,172 downwards.
AAAAATGACAAGATTGAATTTATTTAGATTTTGTGCGATATTTATTATATTATTAATTGATAGCCGTTGGTCAGTCAAAAATAATCAAAATATACATTCTACTTTCCAAAATAAACTCCACCATTTTCTATGTGGTCACTACATCTTACAAATAGCAATTTACTGGTAAGTAGATTGGTAACTAACCTGATAAATACCTAGTTCTACAGAGTGTCCCAAAAATGTTATACTTGTGTGTTTTTCGTTCATAGTTCTTAGTTTCTCTCTTTAATAAAGCCGCGGAGAACATTTTCACGAAGGAAAACGTTACTTCAAATGACCATAGGAATCACCCTTTACACGGATACACATCATTTTTGAGACACCCTGTATGCATCAGACAAGATGAAGCGAAAGAAGGGTTGCTATTTGTACAATCACTAATTTAGAAATGAGAGCAGCAAAACTGCAGACATTTTCGCCTGAAACTCGGACACTTTTAAATATCTCTTGGATTATGTACGAGAGTTATTTTCGATCTGTTGGTGCAGCCAGAAAAGAAGTATTCTGCAGGAGATTCTACCGAAATAAATAAGTCGAAAGTAGAATAAAATTTGCTTGCACAAGACTTCGAAAGACTTCGGCTTTCGAGAAAATAAGCTTTGGAAACTACTTAGGCTCTTAGACTAAATAGTATTTACGATAAGTAGACTCGGCAGGTCAGGATCAGACGCATCAGCCGAATCCTACTCAACAGCACGCGTACTTGATGTATCTTCGCATTCGATTCTCTCGAAATACGAATAACAAATTTTTATTCCTCTTACCCGACTTATTTTCACATCTAGATTCGCATATATAAATAAAAATTCTTTAACCCTCCGTATAATATGCCAGAGTCATAGGGGTTTTTGAGGGTAAACTGAGAGGAATACAGTTATCCTCTGTCGTTACTGGATTAGTCACGTGACATTCTGATACATGCACGACAGAGACGAAACGTGTCACGTGACCGGGCCGTGGCGGAAGCGTGGGGTTGGTCGCCGCCAGGAAGTGGGGGAATGGCGTCGTAGAAGGGGAAGGGTAGAGTGGGAGACAAGTCTTAATCTGGCGACACTGGGCAGCAGTGAGGATAAGCTTGAGCAGCCGTCAATATGTATTAGTAAAATATCAGCGTGGGTCAGAAATGACTCCGGCATAGGCCTAGAACTCGCAGGAGTCCGAGGGTTAATCGATTGTAATAAGAACAAATTGTGCAAGATCCGAATGAATCCAATCTTGTCATCATAGTAAAATAATATACTGCTTTGTGCAATATAACAATTGAAGTAATAAAGAATGACAATATTACAAATGTGGAAAGTCGTGGACAGTTGAAACGTATTTACATAGTTTTCAGAAAACCAGTAATATTTCTCACCCTTCGCTAAACGCCTTATAATTAGCATTTCAATGTTCATTTCCACTACGCGTTTATCTAAGAAGGTCTGCTCTATTGTCGGCTAGACAATATTGATAAGAGCAACACTCGTGAAAGAATGAAATTTTTCGGTGCACGAACCATGACCCATTGCGATAATTAATTGTCACAAATATGAACGAGCGAATAAATGAGACAGCGATAATAGCGGTGCGGCGCCTCCGTTTATTTTTCCAATGATAAAAACCATGGTTATAAATCGACGACTCGCGGAAATATGGATTTGCTTTCCATGCAACAAGCGTTGTTGCACGGATGGTTTCCCGGGAATTTTGTCGTTAATCGCGCTTGGGTCAAGCGAGACTCGCGATTTTATGCTCGCTCGAACGTGTAATGCTATTGTTACTTGGCGGGCACTTGTTGATATCTGCAAGCCGGAAAATCGACCACTTTGCATTAGAGTCCACTTTTTCAGTGATTTGTATGTCATAACCAAAAATTTCATCTTTACAGCGAATTTACAAAGTTATTAATTATCAATTTCATTCGTACGAAATTAAATTCACTGTTAACGAAGCATTATTACGACACATGTATATTACTAATGAGTTTGAATTTTAAACTCGCCATTATATTCTGGCGAATCATCATTAAATTTAATTATCCAGAATTAAATGTGGAATAATCGTAGAATTAAGGAAATAAAATGTTGCCGGAATCATATTTTCCACCTCATTAAACAAATGAATCCCCGCGTACGTTTGGCATATTTATGACCGCTGCAACCGTAGTCTGGCTTGAATAAATACAATACATGTGAAATCGGGTCCGTTTCTTCTACGAACAATGCTAAATGGTATAATAGCAAATAATAAGTGATATTGCTCCTCCGCGCGGAGAGATACTGTAATTAAAATTTTCACTTTGACCGTGTATTTCGACAAAGGAACTGTTGAAGAGCGTCTAAAACTTTTGCGGTGCTTATAAATCATTAGATTCCCTTTTGTGAGAAAAGTTTAGTGTGGGGCGTCTTTTGACAAATTACTGGGACGTTGCAACACACGCAACAAGAACACAATGCAGACAATAATTCTTACAAAATTCTAACAGGAGAATTCTTAATTGCATTCCAAACATCTTTTATCATTACATATTTTACAACTGGTCAATTTTGAACACAGACGTTTTCCTTTATCGTTATCAATATTGGTTATAAAAATGTTATCTTCAAGATTCAGAGAATTCAACTTGATTCGTTTTATTTCTCAGCGTAAACAATAATTTGTAAAAGATATACAAACCCACAATGACTCTGACTCGTGATTAGTATTCATTAATAATAAATAAAGGGTATTAGTACATTATCATTGAAATCTAAATAAGCAAAACTTCCGTAATTGCTGCTTTCTCTTTCTTGTATCTAACATAATTATTTATGACTGATATAATTGTCGCGTTTGTGAACTAATAAACACAGGAGTTTACATAAGCATTTATAATCAAAGGGGTGAATACGAGTTTCCTATTAACCGAATATACATAGCAGCAAACCTAGGTGTTCTATAAAAGATTAATTTTCAATAAAACAATTGCAGAGTAAAACAATTTAGAGAGAATATACACATGGTGTTCCGAATTCGTTTTTATTGCAATATGTACAGAAGGTACAAAAAATAAAATGCAATGGGGTTCACTACAACGAATAGTTTTTGTCAATAAAATCAAAATGTTACGACAATCTAAGCCATTGTAATAAATGCTTTGTTAAACATTTCTTTCCCTTAGCGACTTCGATGTTTGGATATTCGAAATTTAGAACATATACATATAAAAGCTGAATTAATCTTACTTTATTTTTGTAAGTTCAAATTAGTTTACTTGATTTCATGTGAATATATAAAGTAGTTTGCTTCGTCTCATGTAAATGTATAAATTAGTTTACTTCATAAATGTTTACTTATGTCGATCGTAATTTGTTTGAAACCGAAAATTCAAATGATTTCGGCGCACTATTTTCAAATTACCACAATTATGTTTTCTACGTTTCGATCTTACTTTAGATAATTTTCAAGAAAAATTAGCAAAATTGCGTCTGTAAAATTACAAGAAAAATGATTTTATGTTTGTTGTGAATTAAGATGGAAAATTGAAGAAAAACCTGTTACTAACTTGCTGAGTGTACACGAAAACTTCTTTGACTATGTATAAACACGTTTACTTCATTTCATGTAAATATACAAATTAGTTTACTTCGTTTCATGTAAAATTATTAGTGTACTTCATTTCTCGTTTCTCATCTTTTCAATTTAATATTTAATGTTTGTAACTTTTGCTCTTTAAATCGTTGAATTAGGTGATAACTACTCCAAAATGAGATCTTGAAATAAATCACTCCAAAATACATGGATTTCAATATTTAAGCTAGAGGGAAGGAGGTTTTATAAGCAATTATGTCCTCTATAGCAAATTCCATTCTAAATCATCTCACAATCTCGTCATTAAATCGTCTGTTTGTTCTAGCAAAATCGACGTTGCGCGCAAGGAAAGCAGGCTTAGCGTCAAATCCGAGGGCTCTTTGGTGAGTTTGCAAGCTCAAAATTTCTAAAATACGTTTCTCTGAAAAGGTGTCTTCGCAAGACGAGTCGTGACAAGATTTAATTTATTTAGACTTTTCGTGGTTCTCAATGCAATATCTAATTAATATAATTCATATGAATATTCATAATTCTTATGAAAGCATCTTTATAATTTCAATAATTGCAGAATAAAAAGTCTAGAACCGGTCATTTGACCGTAGGTTCAGTGTTAAATTCGCAAGCTCCACAACGAAATTACCAACACAACCATTTAAACGAGAAAAGTGCAAAACACAAATTACCAAACAGACACCGTAAAAGACCGCTGTAGAAAGAATGCAAAATTAACCCTTATATTCGTCATAAAAAATTGCTGTACCATTTTTCAAAATATTCTTTACATTATTAAATACGCGTTGGTATCTAATCAATTACTAAACATTTAACCATTGCATGAGGTATTATATCAATTTCGTATCCATAAAATGAAAAAAATGATATAGACTGGACTTATTCTAGGTCAGAAGAAATGTTAAATTTTTTAGTTAAAATAGCTCCGAGTGCCAAGGGTTAATTTTACACATATATTTCAGGGCAGTGTAGCTACGAGAAACAAAATATTGTTCCGACTGAACAATTGGCGAGGTATACGCGCGTACGCGGCGGCGAGTTGCCGAACGCCGAACGGTAGCGTGAATGGATAGAGACGAGCGTTACTCACCTCTCGTGTGAAAACGTCACGGGTGCCGGTGTATTCCTCGAACGGGATGTATTTTCACGTCTCCTGTTGGAGGGTACCGGGGTCGCGTGGGCGCAGTCCGCGACTCTATGTAAACAAAAACACACACGTAGTGGGAGAGGAAGAGAGACTTCAAATCGTCCGTCGAATTTCCACGAATGTTCCTCTCATTCTCCGGTGACGGCGGGGCAGGAGGAGTAGGAGGAGCAGCAGCAGCAGCAGCGGCACATCACTTGCTTTTTTCGGAGCGGTTCTCTTTCGGTCGTGTGGTCTCGCCACTGACGCCGCGAAAACGGAAGGGAACGACGTAACAGAGCAGAACGGAACCAGAAAAACAAATATTAGAGTCGCGTTCGGGTTGTACGAGACAGTTGAAACGCGGCAAAAGAGAAGTGGCTGGATCGAAACAGAGAAGAGAAGATACTACGCGGCGGCAGAGCACGGGAACCAGAAAGAGAGACAGGGGGGCCGGGAGGGAGGGAGGGAGTCGGACAGAGAGAAACCAAGTGGAAAGGAACAGAAAAACGAGACACGAGAAAAGTGGCCAGATAACGAGCACGAGTTTCCTGCACTGGAAGAGTGTACGTGATACGGGAGTCTCACGCGTCAATCACCACAGCGGCACACACACGCACACACACGCACGCGCAACACGCAACACGCACGCACGCACGCACGCGCGTACACGTATAGAAACGAACATCAGCCGCGCACGGGAAATACCGTCGATCTGGCCCGACGATTTCGCCACCTAGCCGGCTCGTTGATGTCCCATCATCATCCGCACACAGCAAATCCACCTTTCCCCGCGGCTTTTTCGAACCGTCTGCGTCTCTTCGGACCGCGTGCGCGAGCTACGGATATATACATATATACATATATATATACATATATCTATATATATATATATATATATATGTATCTTACTCTGACTCTCGCAGTTTCCCCGAACGTCACTCGCTCGCGGAAACCTTTTTTCCAGAGAGAGAAGAAGAAGAAGAGAAGAGAAGCGAGATCTTTTTATTTCCCGTTTGTTTCTGCTTCTTTGGATGCGTGGCTGCGTGCGTGGCGCGCGCGTGTAGTGGCTCCGAGTCTCGCGACGACGAGGGAGAGATCGTCCTCTTCCTCCGTCGTGTGTTCCTGCTCAGGATCCGATCGAGCAGCCACTGACCCCACGAGACGACGACGTCGGACCGGAGAAGAGAAAGAGAAAGAACGTGTCTCGTTCCCGAAGGGAGAGAGAAAATGACCGGAGGGAGCGTACGAAAGACGAACGAAGAAAAGCGGGAAGGGGAAACGAAAGAGAGAAGGAATCGGTGAAAGAGATAGAGGAAATGGATAGAGAGCGAAAGAGCCGTGATTGGAAAAGAAAGAGAGCCTCTCTCGGGCACAGCGGGCTCTCTTGCGTATTATACGCACGGACTCACACAAGTTGTTCACGCTCTATCTCTCCTCTCTCTCTTTTCGGATCTTTCTCTCTCTCCTTTCGGCGATTCTTCCGCCGTGTTGTTTCTCTCGGCACGAAATTAAATCGCGCCGGAAAGACACACACACCGCACGAGTTCGAGTTTGTCCGAGTAGCACGACGCGTCTCGAACTGATCTCTCTGTGTAAGTACGTGCACTGTGGTTTTGCTTCACGCGATCAAAACACTGTCGCAATGTCACCTCCTCGATATTTCAGCATATCGTCCCGGCGAGACACAGGTTCGCGCGCGCACAAACAAAACGTGACAGCACGTCGCGCGCTTGTTTAGAATATACTGAATACATTTTGACCCGAGCGCTCCGTTCAGGCTCGGCCAGTGCTGGCGCTTCGCGCGTTCGGCCCGGCTCGGCCGCGGTCGCCGCCGATCGGACGCGCTCGCGCTCTACGCACGAGCCAACCACGATGCCCGGCCGACCGCGAACGAAACTCGCGCCCTCGCTCGATTGCAAATTACCTTGCCAGGGACGATGCACCGCGATCCGTGTTTACTGAAATTGTAGCATTTTCCCCGTTTCGCCGTTTTCTACACACTGCCTACCACCGACTACCCGATCGCGAAAACCCGCTCTTCCTCCCGTGTCCGGTCGAATATTCAAACCACGCTCCCTCTCTCGCCTAATTCGAATTAATCCTAGGAAACTAATCCCGTGTTAGGCGGCTCAGACTAATCTTCGTCTTTCTACGACATGCTATTCTAATACCTTACCTACCGGGGACGGATTAGTCATTTTTTAAAGATTCAGGATTAGCGATTCGAGGTTTCTTAACACTAAACCTACCAAGCACAAAATATATAAAAGTGAAACACCTTAGAGAATTGAGGGGATTGAATTTACTTAAACTTTGTACGGTTTTCATTATAATATGTGCTTAACACTAAACCTACCGAGCACTAAAAGGGATTAAAATATTTTAGCTTATAAAATTGACAAGGCTCTATTTATTTAGATTTTGTGCAATTTTTATTTCAATATGTGCTTGGATAAAATAATTGATCGAATCAATTTCCATGTAAGCAACTTTATAATTTCAATAATTGTAAAATGAAAAATATAAAATCGGTCATTTGACCGGCAGTGGTAGGTTTAGTGTGAAATGAAGAAGTCAATTCAGTAATTTCCTATGAAATAGAAAACCGGAGATTTGACCGTGGTAGGTTTACTGTTAATATACAGGGTCTACTTTGTACGGAAAATAGTACTTTAAATACAGTTACTTCTCGACTTACGACGGGGTTCGGTTCCGCTTTTATTTCTGATTTTTAATTGCTAACTGCATGTAAGTAAATAATTACATACATAAATAAGATGATATATATTGTATACGATATATATTTGACAAAAACTATAAAAAATTGATACATTTTTAAAATCTTTTTATGAAATTTTTTTGTCGTAAGTGCGAATCGAGAAGTTACTGTAGTAAATAATCCTATTTATAAGTATGCGTACAACTTTGAAAATAAAATATTTTATTTGATGCAATACATATTTAAATTTTATTTGAAAAATATTGAAAATATTTTTATTTCCTCTTGAAATATTTTATTTGTTTTCAAAGAAAAATACATGTACCACTTTGATAAATTCATGCTGTAAATTCTCAAGAGAGTACAAATTTGATATAATAAGTACAAAAAGATTTGTACAATTAAACCATTTATTGAATTTTGATGTGCCAAAAAACGGTGGACCATGGACAGTGTTTATTGTTGAGCACGTACGTGTATGCACGTTTGAATAAATGTTTCTTGATTTTTTCTATCTAAATCTGCATTTTTTCGATTTTTTTCGTGTTTTACAACCAGAGTTTGCAACGGAAAAATCTGAAAATGATACCTAATATGTGGCTTAGTATCCAAAATGTGTCAGAATTTTTTCAGAATTTTTAACTGTCAATAAATAGGGAAAATGGGCCAAAAATTGGTTTTTCGATTTTCCTCAATAACTACCCTTACAGATGAGATATGGGGCTGTAACTTGGCAGATCGGGGTCTCTTTGGGTAGGCTATCGGATTGCTAAAGCTCGATTAAAAACTCGTCGGGGGCGAATTTCACCACCAAACCCGGCTATAGCCTTTAAACGAATATGTGTGGTAGGGTCAATTCTGCGATTAATGATTTAAAATTAGAGAGTGATTTTCATGTAAACAACCATTCTTTCACAGTTTCATATATAAAGTATAACATTAAAAAATAGAAATGTTATCAAGTTTTGTATATATATTCGACAAATAATAAAATAGCTTCCCATGCAATTTCTCCAATATATTATTAAAAACATCGATGAATTTAAGAAAGCCGAAAACAGAAATTTCAATTTACATGTTATACAATCATAGATATTGTCCACGTCTAAATAAATTACAAGAAATTAAATTTAGATGGTAGATATTAAAACGATTTTTTCACTTCTTCAAGATGTAAATGCAGAAAAATTGTCAACGAAAGAAATGAAAAAACCGAATTCAAATTTTCTATTGCGAACATTATCTGTAAAATCTGAAAATCATTCTAGGAATTCAAATTAAATACTTTAGCGCGGGATCAGAGTCGCGATTCTCTAGAACGGAACTATGGAAATGCCAGCTTCACTTGAACGAACTATATATGCAACAGATCGAACCGCTGGAAGACAGGTCTTTATCGGTTTCTTTGTCCAATCTACGGGAACGGTTCGGAGCGATTTCATTACCCAGCCAAGATTGAAAAGCCCTTGCGGCACAGTGGAAACAATGCATCATAGGCAGGTGCCGGGCGTAGAAGCGCGGAATGGAAGGGAATCGGGAACGACAGTAAAGAATGCTGGTGTCCTTTGCATGAATGTTGCCGTCGAAATGCTGCAAGCTTGTCGAAACCTCTAAGTCGTGTGTCACTTTACCAATACATCATTGCGCTGCGCTGTGTGAATCGAGACTTGAAGCAAGTTGTAGCGCGAACTTGTACGCGTAACGTGAATACTGAACTACATGAATTATTAACTCGTACTCGGTCACGCGAGATCTATAAAATACTTTCATCATTTTTCTAACGATTCTTGCAATTCAAGAGTGTACGTCTTATTTTATTAGTCGGTCTTCCTGAAACTAAATTGCTTAAAAATAAGGGACACCTGCTAGCAAACTCCTATACATTTGGACTCCTATTCATGGCCTCGTATAAAAAATTTAGAAAATATTATATTAATAATAATAACGCTTGAGATGACTGACTACTTGCCTTAACCACTTAACGCTCATACCCGTGATTGTCGCGAGCACAGCCGATACGCTTTAGCTTAGTGCTGGTATAGCTCCACCCTATCCTTATTCATTGCATATGGAATGAATAAACAATAATAAACAGACTTTAAAAATTTAGATTTTAGACTTTAATAAAACTTGTAGTCGAGAAAATGGCTGACTATTGGAACCATTGCCCAACGTGTCAGCACAAAAGAATAACTGTTTAAGCATTTCGTTCCTCCAACCGTTCCTAAAAAGGCAGCCGAAACTTGCGCATCGGTTAATTGGTAAGTCTATGTGTGCATGATCGATTAGCACGTTCTAATTTTACAATTTCATGAAACATTCAACAGCGCACTGTGAGCGTAATATATAATGGCTGTCATTAGACGGCTAGGCTTCCTTGGTACCGAAAAAATCCTATCAAGAATTCTAATAGCGTCGCTTACAAACTCGACCCACCCCCCCCCCCTACCCGCCTCTGGCCAACGATATCCCCGGCAAAGCAATCCAACAGCAGTATCGAAGAGTATTGTGGAACATATACTTTCGCATGTATACATTATGCAAATTGATTCCATCGATTGGCCGGTGGACCTTACACACGCGTAGGCGCAGACTTCTCGCGCGGTTCAGCGATCTAGCTTCTGCTCCCGGCAACACAACTATCCAGGGACTTCGATTTACCAGGCAATTTCGAGAAAATGGCATCGTTTTCAACCGGAGGCGAGAAACCTAGAAATAGTCACTCGCAAATTTATTTTCCGATTACTTCTGCACTACGATTGCCTCTAATAGCTTGCTAATTAACGTAGTCTCAACATTTCTCTTCCATTTTCCCATACTCAAAACAGGTTCAAGCCATGGGGTGTACACGAAGATACACGATAACATCAAAAGCAACTTTAATTCAATAACTTCAATCATAATGATTGGACTGCGGATTTTATGCATTTATGCCAAAAATTACATTATTTTGGACACTTTCAAATTATTATGAGAAGAAATGAAGTTTTACGTATCTTCTAGTAGGATTTTGCATAACATGGAAATGCGACGTTCAGTTTCTGTGGTATTTATAATTAGTTCATCCGATGGATTTTTCCTTGTTCCAACACATTTAAAGAAACGTTTACTGAATATACTATAATATTTTGTTCGTCTTCTCGACAATTCAGTAATAAATATTAAAATAGAAGATGTTACATATTTTTTCTGGAAAGCGTTTTATTCTATTTTTATACGCATTAAGAAATCATTTATGACAGAAATGAGTAGGTAGAACATAACACAGTGAAAAAATTTATTATATTATTTGTAACTTCGCCGCAAAGCCGGAAGGCAAACGGGAATAAAGTATTAGATCCCAAGGTGGATTTTATGCAATTTTTTCAGATTTTTTTTGCAAACTGTGGCCGTAAAAAATGAAAAACCTAAAAAAATCGAAAAAATTGAGGTTTCTCAAAAATATGAAAACATGCCATTTTGCTATTTAGTACCCTGATATAGTACGATAACAGGCAGAGTCCTCCATTTTTTTCAGATTTTTTGTTGTGGGACATCATTGTCAAAACAAGAAAAGCTGAATTTTTTCGACGTTTCTGCTGTTAGGAGGAAAGTTACACTTGTTGGTTTTACCGCGGGTTTTTATAGACGTTTTTATAGGGTTTGGCTGGATGGTTTCTTCTTCAAGCTAATAAAAAAGAAGTTCCCCCCTTACCTGATTAAAATGATCTGGTGCATGGTGCATAATAAAAAGTTCCAGGTCTCTGAAGGTCCTAACACCCCCTTCAGAACCTTCGAAGTCCGAAATGGCTTACAACAGGGCGCGATCAACACCCCCCAACTATTTAGTATATACTTAAGCGATTTACTTGCACTTTACAACCTAAATGACGACAACCTGACGGGTGCAATTGCCTACGCCGACGACCTTCTTATCTACATTAGTGTGACGGATAGAGAACAGTTCCCCATTAAATTCTTAATAGGAATCTATTCAGGATCGTCTCTGGAAGGAAGCGTCCTAGATAACCCTTTTCATATCATAGTTGACCCCTTTTTAATGAAAACTGAGTTCGGACCCGATTTAATTGGAAGTGACAAAAAATGAGAGTCTGGCCCTAAGTGATATAGATAATGTACAACGTGTTCTATTCATTCTAGGGATATGTAAACCCTTGCATCTTTATTCTCAAGGGCTAGTACTCTCGTAGACTTAAACCGTGTCACGTCGTGCTGCATCTCGTAAAGTCACTTCCAGTGAGATCGGGCTAAAGTTCCCCTTCGATCAAATATAGCCGTATAGATTCCGCAAGTCCGGTATTAAATCAATTAGGCTCTTCTTAAGTTGGTTTCGAGACCCCCGCATTGCCAGTGCGTCAACACCGAGCATCTTAGGTAATAATATTATACATACACTTTTACTTCAATTCAGTCGCGACACCACAATTGTACATACACATTCTTTATTAGAATATATTTGTGTTATTTGGTAAATCGTGCAACTTTCTTAAACCCTTAATTATTGACCAAAATCCTAATCTAGTAATTGAACGTTCCCACACGATACAATCTTACCGCTCGGATTGTATCAATTAAATTATACTAGTTACGAGGCCCACTAACTATCCTTGGCGGCTCCCTAATTATCGCATCAGGTTCGTCCGCTACCTTATCCAACACAAGAATCATCCACTATCCTTGGTGGCTCCCAGATTGCCAACGCATCGGGTTCGTCCGTCACCTAAGCAGCACCCTGGTTACGCATCAGGTTCGTCTGCACTTTTAACTATCCTAGGCGGCTCCTTGATTATCGCATCAAGTTCGTCCGTTTCCTAGCAGCACCCTGGTTACGCATCAGGTTCATCTGCACTCTTAAAACCTTAATCCAAGAGTAATAACACTTCGCCGGCCACTCGTGCTACTTTACGGCCCTGGCTCGTAACATTAGCGACAATAGACCATCAATAACGAAGTCGAAGAGGTTTTGTAATTTAGTTTTTATTATTGATGGTCTATTGTCGCTAATGTAGATAAGAAGGTCGTCTGCGTAGGCAATTGCACCCTTCAGGTTGTCGTCATTTAGGTTGTAAAGTGCAATAGTAGGGGGGAGTTGACCGCCCTGTTGTAAGCCATTTCGGACTTCGAAGGTTCTGGAGGAGGTGTTAGGACCTTTAGTGACCTGGAACTTTTTATTATGCACCATGCACTAGATCATTTTATAATTTAGTTTTTATAGGTCCTTCATTGTTAGGACCTTCAGTGACCAAATCATTTTAATGAGGTAAGGGGGAAACTTCTTTTTTATTAGCTTGAAGAAGAGACCATCCAGCCAAACAGTATTAAAGGCCTTTTCCAGGTCTATAAAAACCCGCGATAAAACCAACAAGTATAACTTTCCTCCTAACAGCAGAAACGTCGAAAAAATTCGGTTTTTCTTGTTTTTGATAATGATTATCGTACTATACCAGGGTACTAAACAGCAAAATGGCATGATTTCATATTTTTGAGAAACCTCAATTTTTCCGATTTTTTTAGGTTTTTCATTTTTTACGGCCACAGTTTGCAAAAAAAAATCTGAAAAAATTGCATAAAATCCGCCTTGGGATCTAAAATATGCCACATTTTTTTCAGAATTTTAGGAAGCATCAGAGAGCGGAAAATGAGTGGAAAAGAGCTAAATCTAATTTACCCTATTTAGGGCAAGTTAGGGGGCTGAAATTTTGCTCACAGGGGTTTTTCTTGGTCAGCTTTCGAATGGTTCAACAGCCATTAAAAAAGCTCTAAGGGCTAGGCCCTTTCGTAGTCTGATTATTATGTATTATACGATAATTCTGTGTGATTCAATGCAGCAAATGTTTTGCGAATATTTTCAGATTTGCTGTTCCCCTCTACCATACAATAATGGTACACCGGTTATGATGTTGTTGTCTATAAAGTATGTTATACCTCCACCGTAACTTGACTTTTACTATCTCGGTAACGTCGTGAGTTCTCGTATCAAATGTGCCGGTGTTGCGGCGAAAAATTCAGCGGGGAGTAGTTGAGATACTGCGGGAGGATTCGTATATTTCTAGATTAAGATACGCGTTACACTTTCGATTATTATGAAACGTGAAATACACTCTTATACACCACCTGCGAGAGACACTATCTACCTTCGAAGTTCGTAAAATAAAAGATAAACAGATAATCTTCATATGTAGGTATCGGGGCTTAGTCGGTTTGCGGTAATCCAGATAACACTTCTTTCCAAATCGACTCGGTATTCTGCTATCGAGACGGCTGGTGCACGTATTTGCGAGCCACATGATAAACCGGGCAATATTTTCTTCGGGTTTACAGACGATTAACGATCTCTGTAATTATCTTAAAAGGTTTCTTCGTGGGAGTAATCGAAGGACCGATTATCGTGTACCGCCCATGGCGACGTTGCTCTTCTCAATAGTATGGTGCAATTAAAGTAAATGGGCGAAGAATAGAGTAAATAGACGGGAAACGCGTGTAAAACGCGTAAGAATAGCCGAGCAGACCATTCGCATTTCGGCGATGATTAAAAACGTTCTACAGGGTGACTAGCCAGTAGCGAGTAAACAATAAATTCGACGTGGTGAATAAATTTTTCTGTTGGCTCATAAAAATAGCAGAAAATTACACGCTGCTGCGAATGCCTGTTAAACGGTCAATCGAAAATCCATTCGAAACATGCTACATATATTTTATTTGCTGCATTCATTATTCGTGAACGAAGAACGATTCTGGTCGTAATTAAATTCGTTCAACTTACAGTCTTCGATTAATGTACTTAGCAATATGAAATATTTGACTATTTGTACGATCAAAAAAGTTTATTTGTTATATATTTTTTCGAACGATTTTACCAAATGAGAGTCGTCGCGAAATTACTGGTTAAAGATGGCGACTCGCTCCATGCTGGATGAAAAGAAACGTCGATGACACAGTTTCCTTTCTTGCCTCCATTATCGCGCGAAATAATTTTCAGTTTACTAGCTGTTAATATTACTCGCGCATCAAGAAAATACTTGGAACCGACCTAGAGATTAATCTCACCAAACGTAGGCGGTTATTATCGCGTAAATGCTACACAAGAAATTATACAGCCACATCACTGATTCTTATCATACATTTCATTCCGTCCAGGAAACAGAAAAAAGAAAACGGTCAAAAACGATTTAACGGTTGCTCAACAGCGAAGTATAGTGATAATGAAGGTCCATTCTCGCGAGCAGTCAACTGTATACAATTATCTGGTGGTAATGCGCGGTTGTCGTCAGTAAGATTAGCCGGTTTCTTTCAAAAAATTTCTTTAGCTCGTCATCAAACAGCGAAATTATGTAACTGTACGGCTACGTTTTACAAAACATGACATTACAAAAAATTGTTAGTCAAGGGTTAGTTTTTTGGATTAATTGAAGCCTTGAAATCTTATTTTGTTATCGAACAAATCAAGTAAGCTATGCCTTGGATATCGGTGAAATGGATATTCGACAAAGTTCCAATGTAAACAAAATTATGGGACGCCAAAAGTTGCTATTTTTGTATATTTCAACAAAAATAGAATGTTTATCTTCATATCTATTCATTCCATACAATTCATTGTTTTTATTTTCACTCGTTCCACACTGTTTTACTTTGAAAATTACTTTGATTTTGAATCTTTCGTCCTCGACTTTTTTATGTACTTGGCGTAATTTTTTTACTTTTTTGAAGTTTTTATTTTCACTCGTTCCACACCGTTTTACTTTGAAAATTACTTTGATAACAATTTTACATTTATTTTTCATAACAAGGTTTAAATGAAAAATAAAGTTCCACCTATTTTTGACTGGCACGATGGCAAATATGATAAGGTACAATTAAACCACGATTCTTATCCTTAAAATAATTTTACTAAATCCATTGTCGAATTGCATTAAAACATTAAAAAGATTAGTTTATTGAAAGGCATGTAAAATGATTACAGACAAGATGCATAGTCTAGTATTGTAGCGAACGTTTTGTTTGTATGTCATCCAATATTGTTCTGAGTTCTTCATCCTCTAAACGTCCTTCTAAACTGGGAATCAAGGCTTTTGCTTCTTCCGGTGTTTCTGGACAGAGATTTGCAAGCGATGCTAGCTCGAATTTGTGAAGTTTCTTCTGCATTAGTAAACTGCAAACAGAGAATTTCCATTACATTATAAAATTTCATTTCATTAGAAAAGCTGTCACATTATTATGTAAAAAATGCTTACTTTCGAACCGCAGCAATAGTCTCCTTGTTCTTAAATCGTCTGAATCGATTTGTGTAAGTTAAACTCTTCATGAAAACTTCGGAAAACTCTTGTTCCTCTTCGGCCGACTCGTTTTGCGCTTTTCTATGCTCCAACAACATCGAAACTTCCGAGATTAATAGTGTCTCTGCATTTTCAAATTCTAAACACAAAAAATACATTCGCACGTGGTACTTTTCTTGAATAAGTATTGGTAACATCACTATCGTTTCTCAAATTAATAATCACCAGTAACGAATTTTTCAATATATTTTATTTATGCGACTCTTTATAAAATACATTTTATTATGTACGTAATTAAAAATTGTATAAAATGTAAATAATATACATATATGTACATATAATTGATGCATGGTTATCTATAATAATTATATTACTCTTTACATTATTTGTACAATATTACATGCGCTACAGCTTGTAGGAAGTGCATGCTCATTTAACAAATTAAGAATCATTTGTAAAAATCTTTCTTATGGTTCTTATTATTAAAAACCCAGTCTTTTGAAAAAATCAACACATTATCGAGTAAAATAAATTGATGTGGGTAATCATACTTTTTCAAGCAGTACCGCATACACAAATTATTATTTTTTGCTAATTTCCTTAATTCCTCCACTTTTTTTGGAAATCTTAGGTATAAATCTTAACAATTAATATCACAATTCTGGCAGTTCACACGAAATACAAAATATTTATAAAATTCAAATACATTCACTACACTAACGATGTATGCGTCATTGATTTGGTTTATTTATGTATCCTTGTTCTGTAAGAAAATCATAGATTTTACGAGTTTTATTTACATCAATTTTAAGCAAAACTCTAGCCTGTGCTAGCCTAAGATAACCATTCTTTTTATTCTCCCCTATCAGAAGTTGCTTAAAATCAAGGTAGTTAGCAGGAACTATACGCGTTACTGAACAAAGCTCTTTCTCTGCAGGGGTAAGTTTCTCATACCCAGGAAGACCTTTTATTACAAGAGGCGGCGCTGTCTTTCGTTGTGAAATTGTATTAGGTGTTGAACTAGTTGCAGTAACATTGCAACCAGGCAATATCGACTTCCAACTGTATTCAGGATTATTTAGATACTGTTTTCTTTCTCTCTCATTCTCCTGTCTCAGTTTACTCAATTTTTGGAACAGTACAACACTATGGAAGTGTGTAAGACCATTACTACGGAACTCGGAAAGTTTATTTAAATAGTTTTTAAGTTCTCCCACACGATGCAGTCCTTCCATTAAGAAGTCAAATTCCAAACCACCCAATAATTGCATAAAAATTAGTAATCGCTCTGCAATTGTTCTAGTTATAGTACATTCGTATCTTTGTATCCAAGAAATAGTTCTTCTGAACGCAATCAAACCATGATTACGTATGATTCTTCTTCTCCTCGTACGTTCTTTCAATCGATTGTTATATGCTTGTACCATAGCTATTTGTAAAGCTTTCCCTAACTCATAATTATCACTTAAATCAAATTCATCGTAATCCAAATCAGAAATTATCAATTCCGCATGATTGTCAAAATTTACTTCAAAATCTGACCTCGCAGGATTATATCCTGCCAAAAGTTTACAATTAAGTGTATTCGGTGTAAACCGTGGTGGCTCTTCCAGATCTTGTAATTTATACAGATATGGTATCGGATCACGACCGAACAAACTTGTTCTCGTTTCTTTGATTTTTGGCAAACCAGGTATACTTTGATTATCGATATAATGTTGAAGATAATGGCTTCTGCACTCTTCGGCTGACTTTCCTTGCATTCTCTTCGAAATGTCTCCCCAGTTCCCAAAACCACATTCTTGCAACACATCAAGAAATTCTAATTCTTGCTTAGCTGTCCAACCGCTACCATGGATCAGAGGAAACTCATTCTTTATAATAATATAGTCATGATAATTTTTATGATCGTTAACTTCACATCCACTCGAGAAACAAGAGGGGCACAAATCCGTGTTGCTACACACTGCACAACGAATGTAAGGCTCCATCAAAGCGGATTTGCATACGCGGCATGTTGGGTCTGAAGTAATGATTTCATCCTTCACGACTGACACGTCGAGTTCTATGTCATTCTCGATATTTTCTGTTCTACTCGATGAGCAGTCTGAAAGAGAAAATCGTTACTTAAGGCCATGCCGCATAATCAATTAAAACATCGATTTTGTAGCGTTGCGTATGTATGTTGCTAAATGAAACGCTTATCGAGACAACCGTTGACAAGTGTCATAAAGTGCAGGTTAGAATCGATGATTAAACTTCTATTTTAACCGATAAAATGTACCTTTGGGAAATTGTAGATCTGCCGCATCTTCTTCTGTCATATCTGTTAAATTTGGATTAGCCATGGTTCTTTTTGTACGCTTTGACAAAAGTAACGTAACAACACAACCTCTTCGTAAATGTTTACTATTTATCAACGACTCACGGACATGCTTACGGCATTGAATTAGAATTCATAGAGACGTTTACTACTGTCACTGCTTCTGCTACCGTGTTGTGTGACTGGTCTACTCCAACATCTCGTCTGTGATATTAGTTCCATAATATTAGTTCCGATCGGTACGGTAGGGTGTGACACAGAAATATTAAAGAGACTGTAGTCTAGAGTCTAGAGCCCCGCGGACGTGAGACAAAAAGATACATTGGGTGATTGGTCTACTCCTGTTCCTCGTCTATAATAACAGCTCCAATACAACGATTTTTTTTACAAATATTGAAAGTACTTACTTACATTTTAAAAATATATTACAATTTTATAATCGTATTCGAGGATGTAACGAAATTATAACTCATTTAGTGTGACGCATCAAAGGCTGGCGTAAAAAAAAGTTAAACTTTGAACGCGTTTTTCTCATATGCACGTTGTTCGAAATAGTATCCACAATATCTCAAAAGCTACTGCACCCATTGCACCCGAATCAGGATTATTTATTTGGATTTTCATTATTGTTAAAATTAATTCTGTGTTTATAATTATTCTTCACCGATTTAAAGTTTTTTTCGAATCATGTCGCGTTGCTTCCCGCGATAATTTTATCGATTGAATTTAAACGAATTTGGTATTTGTGTTTTATCGTGCAGTAGAAATGAAGTTCATTTAATTTTAGTTCAAACTAATTGTTATTTTACATTCAACTTGAATAATTTGTTTTCTATTTTCTATTCATTCGGATTTATTGTTTGAGGGTTGATCGATTGAAATTAAATAAATTTGTTCTTTCTATTACAGAGCCTAAGGGAAAGGAATCCATCCATCCAAAGATAAAATTGATAGCCTAGATCGAGAGGCAACGTATCGTCCTTCAAGGTGGAGAGCTTTGGGCTTAGATCAGAAAATTAATGAATTTATTCTTTCTGTCACAGAGCCTGAGGGAAACGGATCGATCGATGCAAAGACGATATCGATAGCCGAGATCGATAGCTGAGATAGAGGGGCAACGTGTCGTGCTTCCTTCAAGGGCGAGAGAATGTAAGTACCAAGATATAAGTTTCCAATGAAACTTTATTATTGAACATTTTCTTTTGAAAGTATTAATGAAAAATTGTACAGCTTACACGAGTTGAATATATTTTCCATATTACATATATTATATTAATAAGTTCCCACCGCTTTGCTATTTT
Source organism: Lasioglossum lativentre (assembly GCA_916610255.1). Taxonomy (NCBI): domain Eukaryota; kingdom Metazoa; phylum Arthropoda; class Insecta; order Hymenoptera; family Halictidae; genus Lasioglossum; species Lasioglossum lativentre. The sequence continues at coordinate 10,537,824 of OU744355.1, read as the reverse complement.
TATTTCGAGAATCACTTAATAATAGACTCTGTATATCCCGATGGAATTGTACGAATCGAATTTTCAATATCTTGTTTCTTTCCTTTTATTCCAGGACTCTAACGCAGCTTTCTCTCCCCCCAACAAGTAGCGAGTGAATAAACAACTGTCCTTTTTATTGCTGAATTTTATTAGTAGTTGATTTTGACGAGATTTTGACGAGTACAGTGACCGTGGAAAACGCCAGGCGTTCCCGCGGGTAGTGATCTGTTTCATAGCTATATAGGTAGGGTCTTTTTGTACGTCTCGTTTTTTTTTTTATAGACATAAAAATTTCGATAATTGAATCTCCAAATTGCGAGAAGATAAAAATCTTCCGTAATTTGGTACATAATTAAAAGAATCGCTTTTTATCATCAAGATAATCGTTCGTATTTTTAAATTATTTGAATTGCTCGGAAGCATTAGATACCACGTACAAAAAGATGATTCGTGACGGATAGATACTATATTACCTTCACTAGTACTTTACATTTAGTAGAGTACTTTTTCCATTATTTCGAAACTTTGCTTTGTCGAAAGTCGAAAGGGTCGTCCGAGGGTTTTTAAATATATCCAGTAATATTCAGAATAAATAAATTAATAAATTAAAATCATTATTAGAAGCTTTATTAAAATCTTGCTTAATCTCTTTTTGTCCACAATAAAATTTCATTACCCTTTCCAATAATTAAATATTTGATTTGTAAATTAACATTAAATGTTGAATTGAAAGTAGGGTCGTTTTGCAAGAATGCAAGAACATTAGCCCGTACAAAATCTAACGGATTCTTTTAATTAGGATTTTCAGGATATTAAGTCTGTTTCAGATATTTCGTCTCTTCTCAGTGGATTGGTAAGCCGAATAAAATTGCGGTCCATGAAGATTTCCTGTAAAAATTAAAGTGCACGAGAGTTTTCCATATTGTGTTTATTCAATTAACATTGCGAATAATAATGCACTGGTCGCGTTTGTTTTTTGAGATGTTCAATACGTCCTTTGTAGATTAGCGTTGCGAGAAAATTGTTCACTAGCGGGTTTGTTTGAAATATACATCGAGTGGACAATTATTTCCCAATGGTATCATTTAAAAAAATTTTTTTTTATGTGCTAATTCAAAGTTAAGTTTGTTTCAGATCATTTACTAATTACAAGATGAGAACGGCGAAGAGGAAGAACTTTACTTTGAAGGATTCAAACGTTTCTAGTTTGTGATTGTCATAGAAATTGTATTGTTTATATAAATTCTTATCTGTGCATGGTTGCATTTTGTGTCGTTTGTCGTTTGTGTTGTATAATCCATTTAATGCACTCTATTTTAATTTCAGCAAAATTGGGTTAGCTAGTCTCTGTACACTTGGGCACACATAAAGGCAAAATATAAAATATTTGTCAGGTACACAATACATGGGGATTACATAAAAAATCACAAACTCACAAAAGGTGATCACAATGACAGAAAATGTACAAAAAGCATATACATGCGCAAATGCTCATGCAAGGGGAAAATTAGCTGTTATATATGTTAGGAATTATATAGGCTCTTCTTGCTGTTCGTTTGTGCAGTGGTCAACAATAGAACACTGTCAAATGTGTATTAGGAAGAGTATCGTGCATATTAAAAAAATTTTTTTCGTATTTTGTAATTTTGTAATCTTGTAATTTTCCGTCAGGTGGGACGATAAAGAAATACTAAGTGGGTGGGTGGGTCTCCCTCGCAGCAACCTCCACGTGGTGAGACCTGGACAATCGGTGCGATTCTCGATATATAATATTTTCTTTCGCGAAGATCAATTGCTCTATAAAATATTAAAAATCGACAATCACATCGAGCTGATAGCTGCGAAAATTAAACAATTCTTTGACATGATTTCGAACTTTTTCTTTTAAATATTATGTTTCTATTTCACGATTAAAAAATGTTATCGAGTCAATATTGTTCGAGCTGACGATAGGATTTTATTGTTTTTTCCATGTGCTCCCGTGTTCCTTTTAAATCTAAGTGCCCCTATGATAAGGTACCATCCTCTACCTTTAATTTGAGTCTTCAAACGTTTAAACATTCCTGCGGGTACACATTCTAAGATTCAAAAATTCCTCCTAAATTCGTGCGAATTTTGTCAATGTTACAAATTGTGATTTTCCGATTTTTGAACCCGATCTAATATTTCTTTCTAAGACTAACTAAGTGCCTCTATGAGGATTATCAGAATTATACATAATTGTTTTAAAATCTACCTTCCTCGGACACATACCTTTTATCACCGACGAGATACGGTGCCTTTTATCACCGACGAGATACTCGTCGGTGCTTTTATGTTGCAATCTCATGTAGTTCGCTAGCTGACCGTTCCATTTCGGTAGAGTCCGCTATCGTACTGGAGCATTTTCTACAGAGTCGGTAATTCAGAACTGTAGACAGAAAAATGCATTGCATGCAATCGCAATGTCTGTAGTGTATGTACTATGTACATGCACAATGCACAGACGCTCGTCTGTGGTACATGGCTATTTGTCGGTACTGTAGTCATGCCAAAATATACTTTTTTATAATTCTCAAGTCCCTTAAAGACAAAAAAAGAGTTGGACAAATCGAAACTTTATACTCAAACTGCCGCCATTTTTTAATTGTTAACTTTTTTCTTTGCCAATTTGCCATAGCCGGAGACGTACTAAACAAAAATAAACACAATTTTTTTGTTTCATTTTTAAAAAAACGGCTCAAATCATGGCAACCATTCAAGGCATACTTTATTTACAACTAGTTTACTTTTTTATTAATATTTCATACCAGATTCTATTATAAACTTTCTCTCTAAGTTAATCGACGATACGTCGGAAATCTAAAGTAAATTTTGAGAATTTCAACATGTAAATAAATGTTATACAGATTAAATGACTTCCGAGCGCATTTAGTACGTTTAGAGCGTCGAGTCTTGGTAATCATGAAAGGTTTGCCGACACAGCCTGAATATGTAAAATCGCGAAGGTCAGTAAAACAACTTGCCGTTCGAATACAAAATCTAACAATCCAACAGCAAAGTATTTAACATGCGCATCGGTGTTTTGTTTAAATCAGATACGATAGATAGACGTGATGCGTTCCTAGGTATAATGTCCTCGGCACTAAACAAGCATAACAAACTATAAAATAGTATACAATCACTGAAGCTCTTTGATACCTCATTCACTAAAATTACGACTCAGAGGACAATTACGGCAGTATTAACAAGAGACGTATCATCCAATACGCAAGCGGTTATTGTGATGAAACTCTGTACACCGGTACAGCATCGAAAAATATTCGAAACGTATTTTTTCTTGCATATTTGGATAGAAAACTCTATGTTAATGTAACGCGGCTTTATATTTTAACATGTCTGAAACTAATAAAAAATTGGACTGAAAAGCGATTGCAGTCACCAACAAATATATATACACATACCTCGAAATAATAAAATTCAAATTTTCATAATTGGCCTTTTCCTATATTTTTGTTAAATATATTGAAGACATATTATAAAATTAGTTCTTCGTCCCTAATTACGAATTTGGACCTCAGAGTTGATTGTTTTAGAAACATTTCCCATATAAAAATAATATCTATTATTTCGAAAAATGACAATGTCCAGTACGCGATTTCACGAAAAATAAATCGTAGTACAAGGGGTTAATATATTCTGGCTCAGAATTATTTTTCGATGCTTCGATTGTGTGCAAAATTCATTCTACGAATATAATATAAGAACCGATCGGACAATAGAATATGTAGTTATTCAATATCTCCGACAATCAAACATTCAAATGCCTTTATGAATAAATAGTGAGCTATTTATAGATGTCAATAAAAGAAAAGTGTTTTATGTATCATAATTTCGTTAAGTCACTGTCCGCAACGAAATTCCGCTTGTACCATCCGTTATGCGAACATGAATTCTCAAACATTCGTGAAACAATAGAGAATCAGCATTTGCGAGAATCCTTAAAATAAAGATGGCCGACACGACGCCAAAGAAGTTGAAGATCGCTGTGACCGACGACAGCGTGGTTCATTCGGCAACGTAATTCAAGGCGAGTCTTTGGTACGACCACACCTGAAACTGTTTTAAAAGCATAATAACGCGCGTGTATCGCGGTACGTAGATCGAATACGTATTCAACTAAGTCCTCGGGACGCAGGATTAGGCTGACTTCCGTATTCGCGATAGAAAGATAACATCCTCAAGATCAAACAATGAGCTCCGAGGAGCCCGACTTCTCGAACACGAGAACGCTGCAGCTCCGCAACCTCGAGGTAGAAGACAATGTGCAAGACGATAGCGTTCAATCCGCACGAGGACACATCTTCGACAATGTCTATAAAGTGACCACTATCAAAGGGTAGGACTCTCATTCATTTAATCAGAACACTAGATTTATACATTCCACTTTGTAGATTATTTTTAACCATAGTAATGCCCCGATGTTATGTGAAAATCTTGCGACTGAAATGCCACTTTTATAAATATTATACCATGCCACTTTTATCGATAGTATAACATGCCACTTTTATTTTTGATTATTTTTTGTGAAATTTTTATCAACATACTCGTGACATTTTTCTGATTAAAATGAGACCAAACACGGTATAGTTTTGATCATATTTACTTGTTTAATTCACGATGTAGTGGAACCTCGATTATCCGAACTAATCAGCGGAATATGAGTACTCGATTACCTAGTACAGTTACGTAGCTACAGTGCAAGATTAAATCTTGTGAATTCTGTTGTGTATGGATCGCTTTTGATTGAACTATTTACTGAAAAACACGTATTCTGATAATGGAGTATTCAGACATCATCGGTTCGGAATTGAACTAAATCGTTAATTGAACAAGCCAATATGCTCGGAATTGTATCATGTTTGGTCTCCTTTTAATCAGAAAAATGTCCCAAAACGCTAACGAAGGACTCGGAAAAAAATTATATAAAATCAAAAAAGTTTTGTCATTAGATTAGTATTCTTTCACAAATACTAACCCATTTACATGGTTCCAAACGTGAAAATAAAAAAGAAGCCAGAAAAATGTAGAGAAACACGTAAAATATATTTTTTTGATTCTTTTTGCAGTAAAAATACGCGGGATTTTCAATCGTAAAAACTGTTACAATATTTTTCGTTATTTTATTGAATTGTGAAAGGGTTGATACCACGACTGTTACTATTTTATCTCGTATTCGAATCCCGTGTCCTTGAACGTCTTTCATCGAACTTGATACGGATTTCATCAAGACCCGAACACAGATACTTTGATGCAACTGGAAAAAAATTTCCAAGCGTTGATCGAAATTCGATTTCCATACCAATGATTTCGAAACGCCGATAGAACCTTGGTCGAGATCACAGATTTATTTGTCGTCTCGTATGATTCTCCGCTCGGTAAAAGGAAAAAAGTAAAGGAGATTCCTTTCGAAAGGGTTATCCGACCTTTTATGGCTCATTTTTTACTTGAATTTACTTCATTAGCATCGCCGTCGGCGTTTCTATAACGGGACAGGCAGTATATAGACGCAACGAATGCGCTCGGACATGAACGGTTATACATATATGTTTCACATTGTAATGTATCTCATTATAATGCATCTCATTATAGCAGACGGTATTTCAGTCGCAACTGGTCTCTGCGAGGTAACCGAAATTGCAGTTTTTGCCATAGCAAAGCGCATGTTTCAGACTTCTGATAAGTTAATGTCAAACAAGCACTCCAAAATTTTCGCAAAATCATAGTAATTTACTTAACCCTCTCCGTATTTTTGTAAAATTCGACATTACATGAATGCATTTTTTAAAGGTCAAATAGTTTACGGTAAATTTGAATCTTATATCTTATAAAATATAAAATATATACAGTGATCGGATTGTTTAAAAAAAATGGTGAGTATTGATACAAATCTAAATAAATGTTTTACGAAAATTTTTTTTAAAACAATTCAACTGAAATATTCAACAACGGAAGTAAGTAATTGATTGCAATAGAATAACCTAGAATTGAAAGAATAAAATAATTTATGCAGCGATTTCTAATCTTAAGGTTGATATACAATTAAAAGAACCAGATTATTATTTAATAGTGAAAGTAATTTCACATTTTACATGTACACGCCACCTCGATACTCCTTCGAAGATTTCACTAAAAACAATGAATTTCTTCTGTTAATGAAGTTTCCAGCCATAACAAGGCTCATCTATTCACAGTAGAATTAGCACGAAGCATTTTCACTCGGTCATCTACATGATAATTACAAACATCGCAGTCGAGAGCTTCGAACATAATAGAGACAGTGAGACACCGGGTTAGAGAAAATATCCAAGGGTCTCGACTCGTGAGCTGCCTGTTTTCTGCAACTTTTCAACCTCTAGTTTTTAATACACCAATCGATCTAGTTCATTATTCCCATAAAAAATTATTTATCTTCTTATATCGAAAAATGATTAGTTTAGGTGATCTAGGTACTCTTATCACTATTTATGCTACATTTATACAATTTAATACTAAACCTACCGAGCTCTAAAAATGGCTGGCATTTGTTGCTTTATAAAAATGACAAAATAGAATTTATATAGATTTTCTTTTATTTTGATTATAATGTGTGCTTGGATACAAAAATGTGTATAATCATTTCCGGTAAAAGGCATCATTATAATTTCAATAATTGTGACATAAAAAACCAGAAACCGGTCGTTTGGCGGTGGTAGATTTAGTGTTAATATACTCATTTATATGTATTATACTCTTGGTAAATTTAGGTACATCGATTAGTGTATTCAAAACTACATGATTCCATTAAAAAAATTGGAAGTAACCTTCATATGACCTGTACTCTTCCACTTATAAAAAAATCATTAATATGTCCCCCCAGAAAGAACGTACAATCATTTCAAACAATTTTTTGTCTACTGTCATTCCTTTTCTTGGCAAAATGTGTTGAACCATGCAAGCTAGAGGTTCTCTAAAAGGATTGTTGACGTAGAAACGCAATGAAAGATTTGAAAAGAGCGTCAACACACGACTATGATTTACGATGTGTCAGAATAGTGATGTACAGAGCGCGTCAGCATCGAAACGTATAAAAACTGAAAAGGTGGGACGTATTTTTGAACCTGAGAACACACGGGGCCGATCACCGATAAAACGGTCGCAACGACCTGAGCCTAACGGGATAACCTCGATAAACTTTGGTTATACGTTGTTACGAAGCCACTCCCAGTAATGCTGATGCTACAGCTACCTCTTCGTACAACGTGTATCTCGGTATGCGTAGGCTAGACGTCTGATAGCGACGTGCATAATCGACCCAATTCGATTTATCCCAGTTTAAGACAGGTTTCGACGGTGTTACAAAAACAACGTTCAGTATAGCCCAGTTGTACACTATCACCAAATAATAGTTGTCTACTTGATATTCGCATATGATTATTTTATTGTCGCCCTGCTGTGAATTGTGCATAAATTATAAATAAACTCGAGCACTACTCAATCACAGTGGAATATTTACGACGTGTCGCTGGGGTCAAGACTAATTACAGATCATAATTATACATTCATGAACTTAGCAAAATAAACAATTATTTAAAAAAAAAATTGTGATTCAACTAGTAAATACATCTCGTTTAAGAGAATTATTATGCGAGAAAATGTTACCCTCAGGAACTTTTTTCAAAGGTACTCTTATGATACAAATTATTTTGGAACGTTTATTAAAAAAGATGTCGTGAATACAAACAAACTCAATAATTTGGAATTACTTGTTAGACGAATGAAAAATCTTTCCCATATGATTCGTATAAAATGTTTTAAAATGGCCTTGACCTTTCTCTAGTGGACTGTAAATTAGATAAATATCAACCTTCGCGCACGGTCCGAGTTAATTTTATCCAAAAGCGAATGTTAAAATGATTACAATATAAAAATAAATAAAATCGATCGATTTGATCTTTTTGACACACGTTGCAAAAACCTCGATCAATCTGTTAGGAGCACGGTGGATCAATAACGTCAGCTAGCAATACGAGTACATTTTACAAGACAATTTTCATGGTGCATATCTGAAGAAATGACAACTGTAGACCTACCGAGCCTTCGTCAGCTCGACGATAATAATCTGCAGAATTAATTCTCGGATGATTTGATCGATTCGAATCGATTCGAACCTGTCCGTCCTTCTTCTCCGTTCTCTTCTGAATCCGAATCAGCACAAATTATGAATACGTTAACGACGGAGATCCGAGCAGGATCTACGGGAGCAAAGTTGTGAACGGCGGGTCCCACCGTTTCTCCGCATTCGAGAGGCTAGCTCGGCTTTCTAAGAGTCTTGCTCGTCGGATTGTCATTAAAAGTAGAACGCTAGCTAGCTACCCGGCTCAATTAACTCGTCTAGGCGAGCATGCTCCTCGTGGCAGATATGCAAAAAGTCATCGGCGAACGAGCGTTTCCTGTTATCGTTGGCTTTCGTAGCCGAGCGACTCGGTATCCCGGAGTTAATTATTATTACGCGAGGCTGATGTTCTCGGTCTTCGGAGAGTCCTGGGCCACATAGTATCGCATACTCGCGTGCCTGCAACAGTTATAACTGTATCTCAAGTTTCTTCGAGTTTTTCGCATTTAAATCTCGCACACGATGCCACGTCGCGATTGCCACGCGAACGGGCGCGCGGACGGATTTACGTGTAAACTTGAACCTTCTTTCGAAAGCAACCAACGCGGAACTCCGATTAGAAAAGGTTCGCACAGATCGGTGAATCGACATTCCTTGACATTCCTCGGCACAAAAGAGTACCGTGGGGACACGCTTTCGCACATACATTTGTACGTCGCGGGAGGTGTGTCCCTCGCATAGATAGCACATGGATCTCGCTTGCGACACCTTTTCCACCGGATGATTTCTACAACAATTTCAATTTCCCTGGCATCACAGCGGTTTCAGCGTCACGCTAACGGTATCTCCGATCTTCGGCCGATGTATGTACAGTAACGGTCATACACAACGGCACACCAAAGAAAGTTTAAGAGGTAATTCATAGTGGGTAATTTCCAAAATCACGGTACAAGGGCCTGGTGGTGATTCCAAACTTGCCAGATGAGGGGAAAAAGTTAGCCTCTCTCTGCCAGTATCGGATTAGTCACGTGACATTATGACACGTACACGACGAAGACGACAACAATACTTACCTTGAATATGTGGGATGTCGTCCGAACATCTTCTAAATAAATTAATGTAGTGGCTAATAGGTTATAAAAAAATTTGATTTCTTTAGCGAAACATCTTTTACCATCGTATCCGTCTCGTTCTTCTGATTAAAATAACACCAAACACGATATAGTTACGGTCATAATTACTTGTGTAAGAAGCGAAATGAAAAATTGGTGCACCTTTACCATAACTGTTATCGCTTGTTACACAAGTAATTATGGGCGTAATTATATCGTGTTTCACCAACGGAAAACCAAAAATAAGGAATATTAATTTTTGAATTTAAACAGCTGGTAGAAGATGGCAGTGTTATGTTTTGTGATCTCATTTTTCCGGGAAGATTAATTAAAAACTATTGGCATATTTGACATTCTGACATTTTCAGAAAATGAAATTAATTCCTCTAACTCGTCGAAGAAATACATATTATTTGATTCATTTTTTAAAAAGTTCTTTTCCTTTAAAAACTGGGCGAACACTTACACTTCCGACTTTACTTCCCGATCGCACCCTATACATCTTTGGTATTTTGATATTAGAATCTGAAGAGAATATTCATAGTTTAGAAAATAAAATGATACTTGTGTAACTACATATCCGCCGATGGAACTATGTGCAGGCCAATGCTCGGTTCTACTTTCTTTCCCGGAGTCTCGTGATTCCGTGGAGATCTTGTGACAGATCTCTCCAGCTGTCAAGGTTGTGTAACCTCATATCATATAACATTACCCGCGCATGTATACAAACAGTTTATTTTAAAACGCCATATTTTATTAAAACACGCATCACAAGTAGGATTGAACGTAACAAGCTTATGCGTCTTAAGCTATGACAATTAGTAGCGGTTGAAAGTTGAAATAGAATAAACTGGCGCTCCAAGGCTACTTCGAATTTAAATCATATCGAACGTGACGGCGATAGGTTGATCTAAGGAACTATTCGTTTTCTTATGCTCGTTGAGCTTCTGAAATCGGTAGTCACTTAACTTTTTATGAAATGTTTCGTAATACAAAGTTCCAATTTCACGCCTATTTGAAACAAGAAGTTAAAAGAAGTAACGATATTATAAACAATACATACTGTGCTAAAAAAAATAACATACGCTCGCAATAGATTTTCATTAACACTCAAAGTCGCCAGATGAGGGGAATTTACTCGAATTGAGGGGGAAAACGTTACACATGCATGTGTTGTGACACATGCACGACAGAGACGAAACTCGTCACGTGACCGGGCCGCCACGGAAGCGTAGGGCTTAGACCATATATACCTATAGACACGGCGTAGATAATTTTCCGTGTCCGAAAGATGAAATCAGCTGAAAGACACTGTGACGTCACATTTGTACAAGCTATGCTCATCGACAGTGCCTACGCTTGGCTTACATGGGGAGAGGGGGTCAGCGGGTGCGCCATCTACGCTTGGCTTACATGGGGTGAGGGGGGTCAGCGGGTGCGCCATGTACATAGTACATGGAAAGAAATTATCTTAAGACTTATCTTGTGACGTCACAGTGTCCCATCATCTTTCGGACACTGAATTATCGGTTTTCCTATACACATACTATACCTATGCCGGGTCTATTAGTATATATGGTCTAAGGCGTAGGGAATAGCGCCGTAGAAGGGGAATACATACGGTGCGGCAACAAAGACACACGAGACAGCAGCAAACGCGACGAAGGTGCGCACTGCACGAAAGAAAGGTTGGTGGGGGAAGCAAGCGGTTGAGGGGCCCCTTCCGCTTACTGGAAGCGCAATGGTGGGGACGGTTTTGCCTCAATCGAGGCAAATATGCCCAGCACGTTTCTACAGCTTAAGGCGTGAGCTGTGCACGCTACTCCAAATGCGATTAAAATCATCCAAAGAAAAGTAAACGATTGAGTTTGATCGAGTCTTGCAGGAATGAGATATTTTATCTATCATGGCTTCGTTTGCGGTTTCACCGGTCTTCGATAAGCAACGCGTTTGATGTTTTCTGTTCCGTTTTCCTCTGGTAGTCCGGTAACAGGTTTAGCTAAGCAGCCTGTTAAGCAACCGCCGATGATATTTCTTTAATTAACATCGACACACTTCTTTAGTCGCGGTTCACTGGCTTTACTCCAGCTGTGGACTGACCGCTCGCCGGTGTCCCGAATCGAGATATCGAACCACGGAAACACTGCAGGACCGGCGATTCACCGAGCAAGACGTAAGGTAAAATTCATAACGGTATACTCGTCGCGATTGGCCTTAACTATTGTCGCGGCCGTATACCACGCGCAATCGATAAGCTAATCAATGAATGGGGCTGAAAAGAAGAACGCATTATTGCAGTTGCCCCCGATTGATGCCTGTTATCAATCGACGTTTTGTGTTACGAGTAGCGGTGCAGTGGACATCGAACAATAACGTAACCGACCGTGCACCGGTTCTGATAAACAATTTCAATCGCAGTGTTAAATTGTATGGTGCATGTTCTCTACTGTGCTCGTATCGTATGCACTTATAGAGCAATTCAATAAAACTGGATTAACAACCAGAAGACGATTATTGTAAAATTAAAACATTTCTTTTTTTTGTGGCAAACATGGGCAAGATTTTCTTCTAGAACATTATTTTAGACATATTCGCTTATCATGCAAAACGAGCATGTTGTCCGGTGTTTTTTTTTGTTATTTCAGGGATAAAATGATTCTCCTTATGTAACCGTATATTTTAAACTCTATGCATGCTCGCCCATGATCACGAGATTAATTCTGACATTAAAATTTCATTATTTAGTCACCAAAGTACAATTTTCAATAACACAATTATAGTCTCAAGTGTACCTACAAATGTTACAGAATATGATGAAATAAGGATTATAGTTGAATAAAGAAAAACAGAGCTAAAAATATAATTTAACAATGTTAAAATTAATTTTTGAAGGTTGGTGAACTTGTCGATTGGGGGGGGGGGGGGTCCTCCATTTAGATTTGAATGACTTGAATGAATTGAAATATGTTGTCAAGGTCACCATCCTGAATAACGTAAGATCATCGACATTGGAAAGGAGGTAACACATCGATAAATGGATTTATAATTTTTTGCGAATATCTCGTAAACTAAAGCCGACCGACAAAAACTTTAAAGAGAAATGTTATTCAGAATGATGACCTCGACAACATATCTGAAGCTCATTGAAATCTGAGAGGAGGACCCAATAGACAAGTTCACCCTAATTTTTATTGTTCCTTATAGTTTGAATTATTACTTGATAACATCACAACTGAGATTAACAATATTCTTTACTTCGAAAAATTGTACTTTGTTCAGCTTTTGGGCGTTTTTGCACACTGTGCAACGCTCTGAAGGCATTAATTGTTCACACGAATGTATAAATATTAACGTTAACATCCACAATTTATTCCGAACGCAATCGCTCGGTAGAACGGTTGGTTTTATAGTGTTTCGCGTGTTCCACGCAATTCGTGTTAATATGGGCATTGTAGTAAATTTCTTTGGAACATGATTTCGTTGTTTTGCCGTGAGTAATGTAATCGGTTGGTTGCATCGTCTGTTCCGCGCCACGGACAACAGTTTTCTACGAATCTGGCAAAGAAGGTGAAGGTCGGATAGATCTTGCTGCAGGTATATGTTGTATAGTCGTGGGAATGAAATCTCTTCGCCTTGACGATGATTTATCTCTTCCAAGCTTGATAAAGATATTTCGCGTAACTGCAGAACGTTAATTCCATGGCGCGTTACGTGTATTTTATGAAGCACAGATACCGTGCATTTATTGGCAATGTCGCGCAATCATTTCTCCCACGACTCCTTCCTAAGCCGTGTAATTGCCGACCGCTTGGTTACGAGTCTCTTCGTCTCTTATCTCCAATGAAATGATTCACCGCCGAACAGACATGTTGTCTAATTGCTCGAGAGCACAATGCACACCGTACATTACACAAATTTCCATGACAACGATAGGCACGAACAATGGAAAGTGGCGTTTATACACGTTTAATCTTCGCACATTGTTCTGGTGGTTGTTACATAAATATTTCGTGAAATGTACAGCGTGTTAATTTTAACTCGAGCACCTAAATTATTAAAAGTAAGAAAAAATGAATAAATAGAATGTACATGGTTTTAAGGCGTGCATCTGATGGTGATAAAAAAATCCTGTGAAGGTCACTTTAACGGTTTTCTCAAGGTCATAGCATTGGTTGTTTTTTTAACATTAGCATGTATTTTTTACAACGCGACGTGGTAGTTGGCGTCAAGTTCAATGGCCTACACTCTATACACTATGACCTTCAAGTGACCTTGAAGGGGAAAATTCATCACATACACCCCCTAAAACCATGTACATTCTATTTAGTCATTTTTTCTTACTTTCTATGCAACTATGATAAATTTTATATTATAGGATTTATTACAGTACCACTTATATGTACATAAAAATAATAAATTTAATAGAGGTATGAGGATCGGTTGCAGCCCGACATCAACAAGACAGATAATCCAATTTCCCGTTAGCATTTTCGATACGATCGATCATTCTTTTCTTCTACATGCACTACGATCGCCGAGCTTATTGAATTTCTTACCTCCCGCAATTAGTATTGGTTAAATTTAACTTCGTAAATGCTGGATCGAATTTAAATCCTATGATTCAGCTGGTTAGTTAAGGAGGGCAACTCGATTACCTTTGAATCATTCCATGACGCTCTTTGTTTTATACTTAGGATCGTTATCCTGCATGAACAACTAGTTTGCTGGTATACCACCATGCATGTAGTAACTTCTTTCATAATTTGTGTTGGTATAATTTAGCCTTGAAGATTAATGCGTTCCCATATCGTATTGACATCACTCGACGGATTTTACGCTTTTATAACATTGAAAAAAAGCAACGTGCACAGCTTGATGAACTTTTAATAAATTCTTATTACTGGAAAATCACTAGAATATCACTGGAAAATAGGCATTAAAAATTCTAATTTGCAGAATAATCTGCAATTACTCAAAGAGTCTACCAAGTCTTCACCGAGTCCATCGTGAATCTCAAGTCTATTATTTGCTTTAACAAAATAAATCAAACTTCAATTCTCGTCGGATCAAAAGAATATTTAACATTGCTCTATAGCTTGATCAATGCGATTTTTGACTAATATTGAACGCAAAGTAATTCATTAAAACAAAGGATTCAGGTGCTGAAATACCGGAATAAAGTCAACTGTGTTTGTTTCGTTGCACCGAAAATATTTATGTCTTTCACAGCAGTTCAAAACAAAGATTTTATTTTGGGTCAAATTGACCGAGGCGGTGCACGAGGGTTAAAAATAAAGTGAAAACGTGCGATAACGTCTTTATCGCAGCAATTTAATGTGCGAGAGTTAATTAGTCGTAAAATTTGGATGCAAGCGTTGCGGCAACGACCTGAATATTTTTAAATTTATTTCTCTCAAAAAAACGAGAACATTTGGGAAAAAATACTTCATTATTTTTTAACGATAGGAAACAAATGAATCTGCTATTGCTCTTTGCTACACATTGTAAAATAGTTTCCAGTTTTTGTTGAATTTCCTGTAACTAGCAATGCAAATCGTGTTGTCAGAAGAAAATCGTAAAAATTATTGTACACGAAATGAATAACGTGTTCAGTGAATATACGAAAGAACACATTGTAAGTACGTGTACAGTTTCATTAGGATGTGGCGTCTTATTAATGAGAGACGCACCGGTTCTAAGAACAGATTAGGTATTTCTTCAACAAGAGACCGGCTGCCAGGAAGAAAAAGAAATCAGAATTGTCTGGAATCCATTTGACTTGCATGACCGTATGATAATCGGTTGACTAACTTCAGCTAACAATGTACCGGTCTGACTGTTCGCAATTTTGCATCTCGAGATTGCTGCAATGCTAACGTACTGTCCTAAATCGATTTCTGATCTCACGTATCGATAAAACAAGGCAGTTTGTCGTTCGCTATTGAGAAAGTGGATACACTAAACCTCAAAAGTTGCTAAGCACAGATTTACAGTCATAAATAATCATTATAACACTAGTTTCTTGAAACAATCATTTCTAAATATAACACTAAACAATAGCAATATTTGTGTAGCTTTGGAAGTCTTACAATTAGCATGAAAAAATTTAATCAATCACACATTGTTGCAGTGTTTGATAATCCAAGCTTATACTATACATAGAAATTTAATTAATCATGCATGCTGGGAACGATACCTGGAGGCCATTTCAAATACATAATACCTGGAGGTCATTTTTAAACCAGAAAAATGACACGACCTATACGCTTTTGCAGAAAACCATTTGTTTTAACACCTTGATTGTTGATTCAACGACCACAAAAATTGGATACACCAAATCACAGCGGTTTATTTAATAAATTTGTAACAACATTTTTTTCTATGAACGTGTTAAAAAAGTTATTGTTATTACTTCTGTTACTTGAACATTAGGTGTGCAAACATCGAACATATTTTAACAAACATTTCAGCATTAACCCTTGACCCACAACGCCATCGACATCAACAAGAAATTTTATTACGATCAATAGGAACACACCAAATGTTATTGGAGTCCACAAGGTATTAGAAAATTACAAAAATAATTGTTATGGTAGAATCTCCCTTTTCTATTCTTGTATTATTATATAAGCTGTATTATTGTATAAGCTGTTTTTATTTTGATCAATTTGTTAAATAATGAATGATAAATACCATTGATGTATTTTTATTTAGAAATTAAAAACCGAGAAAAGTATGAAATCTCGAAATATGCAGTTAAAGCATTCGCCATTTTGCCAATTTTCAAGATAAATTATCTCTTTTGATAGAGGCGATGAAAAATGTCCAACTTCTAATTCGTCACGTCCCCCCACTACTTAAGCCTTAAATGCACTTCTAGCGGTACGGTCGTCGACTGTGTGAAATAGTGGGGGAACGTCACCTCCCACCTTAGCGGAATAAAGAAGTAGGGGAACGGGCTAAATGTGGCTCGCGGGCCGCGAGTTAGACAGGCCTGATCTACGCCAAAAAGATACCATTTTTAACCATTTTTACCAAAATCTATCAGTTGATTGAAACCATATAAAAAAATTGATCTGTATCACGAAAGAATAGTTAATTCCATTATTGAAAAAAATTACAACGTAAGACGTATTTACCATCAGTTTGAAAAAAATTCACGAAAATGGACCGATTTTTCAGCGTTTACACGGGACAGCCCCCTCATGTTGCTACTCGTTACACGGATTGCATTTTCATCAGATTTAATTAAGAAAGAATCAAGTAGCTGGCAAATCCTCTCGGTTCAATGAAAGAAATACATCAAACTGTCAATTAAGCTTTCCAATAGAACGGTCGCCGACTAAAATGCAGATTGATGTCTATAACGAATCGACCCGCAACTCTCTGGCCACCCTATGTAGGTTGAAGCCCTACTAGAGTTCCGAAGTTGTTTCTGGGACAGTGGTTTTAAACTTCCCGAACGTACGCGATAGTTTTGAAGCACGGAGTTCGAAGATCTAGCGTCGGTTTCTATAACTTTCGGAAACTCGGCCAAACTTACGCATCACGCTTGCCATATATCTAGACAGCAGACATTAACAAATGAATCTCGCCGCGGGGAGTCCGGTGTAAATATACGCTGCCAAAGCACAACTTTTATTCGTTTGTCGACCAACGTTCTTTCCTAGTCTGCGTATCTCGATCTTAACACTGAAACCAGTCGATCCTTGGCCGTTCTTGTTTACATTAAATTATTGCTGGACTACGGATTTTCATGCAAAGTAAAAATTTGTGGCTGCATTAATTCCTCTAATCACTATAAAATCGGCAATTTCGTGCTTCCGGATTTTTTTAAAAATCGATTTTGGAACCAAAAATTCTGAAATAATTCACTGTCCTGTGTGCTATTTGGGTAGAATGTTTATGAATTTTTCGTAATTTTTTTTTTAGCAGAACAAAATAAATAATTTATTAAATCGTGCTCATCCCGTAACTATCCTTGTGGTAGAGGTAACGACTTGAAACTTGCCACAAAAGGTTTTTATTTAGGTTCTTATTCGCTTTTGTATACAGTATATTTTATTTTGTTATATTTTTGTACATTCCTTCCATTTTGTATTTATTTTTTGTGAAAATTGGAAAACCAATTTTTCAGGAATACAGGAGTTTGAAACACGGTTTTTTTACGAACGACAGTGTTTGTATAAAACTCAGTTAGAAACGAGCAGTGCTGGGTACAATTCAAATAAAAAGTATTGGAAATAGTAATTACAATACTTTTATTCAAATAAAGTAGTATTTCAGCATTTATTTTATTTCTTAGTTCTACATAGAAGAATAGTTGAAAATATCTATTTATTACACATGTATAGAAGCTATTAATTGAAGTAATATTTGCTGTGCGATGTGTCAGAAATAATTATTTGAAATAATAGTTTTCGTAGAATGTATTAAGAATAAATATTTGAAATAATAGTTTTCGTAGAATGTATTAAGAATAAATATTTGAAATAATATTGTTTTAAGGATATATGAAAATTAATTATTTCAACTAGTATTTCATAGTATTTTGTAATTACTTACAATAGTCGTCTGAAATATTAATTTTTTTTATAATTATTAAAGCAAGTCGGGACTGACCGCGGCAGTCGGGTGATAGCACACACAAATGATTTCTGGATTTTTACTTACTCTACATATAATGTATAAGCATAGTTATGAATGTTTAGATATATCCATAGCTTATTTCGGTGAAAGTTAGTGTTGAAGTTTCATTCCACTAATAATGGCAGAAATATTTATTGCAAGTAACTATTTTAAGTTCGCGTTGAGAAACACATAATTGAAATACATATTTCATATACTTGGGAGATTAAATAAATATTTCAAATAGTATTTCCACTAATAAAAAAATAAATAGATATTTCAAATTATTCAAAATAACGTAGTTTTGGAAATAATCTCTGAAAATATTTTTATTTTTTATTTCAAACACTATTTTACCCAGCCCTGGAAACGAGTATAAAATCCAGAAAATCATGTGCGATTGTAATAATTCTATTAGGTTGTAGAATAAGCTCTTCCCATCGATAACAATATGCACTTCGAGTTTTGTTCGAATAAAATAAAGGAAATATGGATTTAATTAAGAATAAAATGACTTTATTTTAATATTAACAAAGCAAAAGAAAAATTAAAAGTGGAGTTTATGTATATCATTTATTATATCTTTCCATTAAATAACGGTTTGTATTAAATGTTAAAAAAAAGGATAATTTCTCAAAAAATTAGTTCATGGCCTGTATAACATCGAATACAGTATTCTCTACTGTCCCTAACATTTATAGTATTGGAATTCATCCAAATTTTTAGATTCCTAACCAGAGCAACCTTCATAAGTCCACAGAGCAAGTTATACTATTTTGTTGGAGTCTAAAAATCTCATTAAAGTAAAATATTACAATGGTTTATATAAATAAAAAATATACAATCAAAAAACATCCCAAACACCGCATTAATATTTTCTTAATTTCGTAGCATGGTTATTTTTACCACAACCAGGTCGATTATAATTATTAGACTGCTAACGTACTTATGACAAATTGAGAAGAAAGCATTTAAATATTCATACTTCATAACAAATACTACAATATCAAAAAGTATATCCTAATCAACGTCATTAATTATAAAATTTATAATTCATTAAAAAATAAATCACAGAACCACTAGACTGCAGATTTTATGCACGATTTTTTTATGTTACAGTGTTTTAAACTCATTCCAATTGTTAAAAGTTCATCTTCATGCAGTGTCTACTTTGTACAATTGACTTAGAAAATATTTATCTTGCATAAAGATCCGCAGGCTGATCGTAACTTTAGGAAGCACACGTGTATCGCGATGATCTTTTGCTTAGGCACGAACTATGACGACAATGGGCTGCATTGACGCAAGAAAATTTTGAACCGTTTTAAAAATAATAATAGGCCCCGGTTAAGCTCATGTATCCAGTTTTGGCCGGATTTCGCTTACATTTAAAAATCACCGAGCAGAACATTTATTTTCGTCATTCAATGCTTGTTTATTTCCGGAAGGAAAAAAAGTATTGAAGACAATAAGAATAGAAATTTGTGACGTGAATAGTGATGACGTTATTAACGAACGTATCCTCGATGATCGATTAAAAAAATCAATGGAATCTTTTCAAGATATCAATTCAAGATAGCAATTTAAAAGAAAAAAAATCGAAGTCGTAGATCAAATAAAATTAACGTTGATAAGATCTTGATTGAACAAAATATAGATATGTTACAAGAGAGGTTATCAACATGAAGATGTTATCAATTTGAAATATATCAATTTCATTATATGTATTTAATCTTTTAATTGGATAATATTACAATTGTTAACACTTACGAAGAATTTTAGCACAATCAACGTAAATACAATATATTGCATGAACTTGTATAAACTACATATAGTTGACACCAATATGGATACTACGACACAATGAAGTGAAAGAATTATTCGTTGAATTAAGAGTAAAATCATAAATTTCTGTAAGGTAGACTGCGAATCTCAATGCAAAATAAAAATTGTCCACGTCAATTGTAAGAACCAGGAGTTAAATGAAAATGATCTCCCGTTTTAATAATTTCAACAAATCGAAAATAATGAAATATCATCATTCAATTTCCAACATCTTTACAATTTTGTACTTGATCGATCCATTTTTGTTATAAATGCGTAAAATCCGAAGTCTACTGATTGTTTCGTCGCGACCGCGTAGGTGTCGCGATTTTTCGGATCGTTGCTCGCCAAATTAATCTTGAACAGCTAGTTCAATATGTTCGATTTATCGCAAGACAATAATTTGTTAACAGTAATAGAAATCACGTTAAAAAGAGCATTTCGTCCTGGACCTGCTAGGGGACTCGTCAGTAAGGCTAATCTAGCAGGTCCTGCCTTATACGCTAGCGCACGCTAGAGATTATAAAGAATACGATCGCGATTTCGTCGGTAGTCCTGATCGCTGGACAATGAAAATACTCGAATGCAAAATACAATAACAAATAGTACGACTGCTTGACAAGACAACGGCTCGTGCGTTGTACTTGTCTATCCGAGGACTGGAGAGTGTCACGGCGTTCGAGCGTAGAACTCAACTGAGTGAACTTGACCACAGTGTCGCCAGAAAGTGTCCAAACCGGCACTCGAGGGGAATACAAGGTACCCCCTCTCTGATGACCAGAGCGGCAGAGGAGTGAGGAGTTCAGGAGAGTAGACTGTAGAGTATGTGACACGTTGCGCGTGCGCGATGCGGACTGCGGACGCAACAATGACATGACATTTTGCAAGTTTTAGGTTATTGCAGCGTATCGTTCTTATTACGAATCGTTCTACAGATTATAAACATGCTTTATTATAAATAAAATGAATTGTAACATGTGGGGGTTTCAGTTGTGAAGTGGAGTATGAATATTGAAAAAAATGTTGAAATCTATAGTACTGAGTTACATTCCAGTAAAATCATAAATGTCATAAAAATAAATCATAATATATTTTAACACTTATAAGGAATGGACATAGCAAGTTTTGAAACTACCTTTTTCAATGCATATATTAAAAAGTACAGTCTACTCTCCTGAACTCCTCTGCCGCTCTGTGAGAGAGGGGGTACATTTTTTCACCGTGACTCTCCTAACCTGGCGACACTGCTTGACCAGTGTCGCCAGATGAGTCCGGATTCGGACTCATTTACTCCCCTACTTTTCCCCTTCCACTATCCCATTCCAGCACCACGTCCCACTCAATCCCCGTCGCGCACGCGCAACGTGTCACATATTACGACTCTGGCCATCAGAGAGGGGGTACCTGTATTCCCCTCGATTTTCTCGACCTGGCGACACTGAACTTGACTTCCAGTCCTAACGCGATGAGGAAGAAAATGCACTGATTGGTTCCTGCCGAAAGTTGCATTTTTCAATCAGCGCGCTGTAGGCTGTTTAGGTCTCTTTCCCGTAGCCCTGAATGAGGCCTTTGTAACGAGGAGTAGGTAGGATGATATTTAATTAAGTCTCGGTAATTTGACCCTTTTTAACGGCCGCGGCGGTCCTTCGGATGGACGACATTTATGACACTCGAAACCGTAGAAAACCAAACATCTAGCAGATGTCTCGACTGGTCGCCGAGTGCCAATAGTTTAATTGTTCTCAGTCACAAACGTGTCATAAATAATTTCCGAAGGAAACACACGTGCACGGTTCCTACGCAACGGAACAGTGATAATGAACACGGATGACGCATTAACTCGTCTCCCCAGTTAAAAGGTTAAAGAAACTTAAATGGCAAATCAGCATGCCGTTTAGATTCTGCACTAGTTCCAACGTCTTCTACTACAATGCACAATCAGTCGCCAGATTATGACTTATGTCCCCACTCTACCTTCCCCTTCTACGACGCTTTCCCCCACTCTTCCGCCACGGCCCGGTCACGTGACCCGTAATAATGGCACGGGTGGGGTAATGGTTTTTACAAGATACGTCTCAGTAGGTAAGTGTGTCTAGTGAATCTCCACAAAACTATAAGATAAAAGATCTGAAAATCCGTCATTTTCACGGATATGATAGTTCTAGTGTTAACAAAATGGTGCGTACATTAATAATTGAATAAATTTTATATAAAATTAGTAAGAAAAAACATGAACATATTTATCGTACAATTTAGTACATACTTATCGTACAACTTAGTACATAGGATAAATTTTGGAGTTTCCAGCGTTAGTCTTATGTAAATAACTGAACATGTATCTTTCTTTTTAATTCAATGGACGTTTAGCGTTAGTTGGCCGGAACGTTATACGCCGTCATAGTGTAAATTGCTTTGAGAAATGAGCCGTTTATAGGTCAAAGTGATTAACCACCTTTCGAGTTTTCTTTACATTTCTCTTGCTGCCAAAGCAGGTAAATTATTGTTATACTTTTTCCATTTCAAGTCGAGTTCTTTGATAATTAGGCTTAATGCCACGGAATTACAAAAATCGAACGAAAACAATTTTTGAAAACTAATGTAAACTTTTCCATCAATTTTCTTTAATTTAGCAAATGAACAGGTCATTGTATAAATATTGAAATCTCTTTTATACTAAATTGTATTATGTATAGCTACAATATTATGTCTAAATTATATTGCATTAAATGTATTAATTGTTCTGTATTTTATATTATATTTTCTGTATTCGTAGAAAAATTATATTTGTGCAAGTAATTACTAATGATTAAATGTTGTTGTTATTTTTAAGCATAGAATCCGTCTCCACTAAAATTGTAAACCAAAGCGTCGATTCAGTACAGTATAATGCAAGTCCTAACGGTATGAAAATCCTAATCGGACCATTACGTTGAAGCGATCGTACTCATTGCGGATTTCGCATTGTTTTTCAAACTTTAGCGTGCAGATACGCGCGCATTACGCATCGGTGTTCATCGGAACAAAATAAATGCTTCCGCAATGCATAGTAATCTCGGCGTCGGCCATCGAAAGGAAGAAACCAATTTGTTCGATGCTTCGGAAATCACTAACGCACAACGTATCTATGCTTCGTGGAGCCTTCAAATAAAAGAATACAACGAGGAGAATCGAGCAGCTATCGTTCAGACAGCTTGTTAACATTGTACAAAGTGAATATTATCGGATTAATTTTACAAAAATATTATAGACACGTTTCAATTGATCCTGGATTCTCATAAACAAATACGAAAAGTATCGTCACTTTCTAATTTCAATCGTTTGGACTCTGTTAGTATTATCGCAGAGACATTTAGTGGAATTCTTATAATAACTTAATTTTAGACTGGATTTTGGAAGAATGTTCAAGTTTAAATTAATTTTAGAAAAATTTTTCTAATACCCTAATGTAGAGGAATTCTTATAATAATTTAATTTTAGACTTAGTTTTGGAGGAATTTCTTAAATTAATTTTAGAAGAATTTTATATAATAGTCTAATTTAGAGGAACTCTTATATAATAATTTAATTTTGTACTTAATTTTAGTTAGTTTTAGAGGAATTTTTAAGTTTATAATTTTAGAAGAATTTTTATAATTATCCCAATGTAGAGGAATTCTTATAATAATTTAATTATAGACTTAATTTTGGAGGAATTTTTAAGTTTAAATTAATTGTAGAAGAATTTTTATTATATCCTGATTTAGAGGAATTCTTATAATAATTTAAGTATAATATGCTTCACGCGGTGTTACATTAATAATAGTGATATTATTGAATTCACTTTTTGAATTCAATGAAGCTTTAAATCACTATCCTGGTTTTGTTGCTTCATGTTACTTATTAAGGCTATACTAAATATGTATAAGCACGAGGTCCATAAAGAGTGTCCCAAAAATTTTGCATATCCTTGAAAGGGATGATTCCTGAGGTGATTTGAAGTAACTTTTGCCTTTGCGAAAACGTTCTCCGCGGCTTTGTTAAGGAGTTATTAACGAAAAACACGGACCAATCAGTGGGGTTTTAGCGGATGGATTCCGGCTCGGCGCGGCGACCGGTTGCGTTGAGCGTGGCGCTGGCATTGGTCGAGCCGGAATCCGTCCACAGTAGCCGCGCTCTGATTGATCCGTGTTTTTCGTTAATAACTCGGTAACGAAGCCGCGGAAAGCATATTCGTAAAGGAAAAAGTTATTATAAATCCATTCTTATTATTTTTACAAGCAGGCAAAATGATAGCTTCCCGTTTCATTGAATCAATTACAAAATCATTGTAAATTTATTATACATATATTTCCCATCATTGTAGGATTTTAAAGTACTAACCTTAACGTTTATAAATATATCATAAAAAAAGAGAAGACACAATTAGTGTTTCACATTTCACTGATACGAAAATGCTACCGAATTCATAGAACTCATTAGCATACCTGTGCTGTAAATTAGGGAATTTTTTCCCGTGCAACTTATTCATTAGACTTTGCCCAGTCAGATTATTGCCTGTTTTTGTCGTTCCAACATCATTTAACAAATAATATTAAAATAATGGAGAGGAAGTATCGAAATATTTTTCGGAAAGGTATTCGTCAGTTTGCAAGATCAGCAATAGTTACGAGTACATCGAGAATTAAAAAATGTCCGATTTATCTAAAAATAAATGTTAAAATTTTAATAGGGTGCCAAATTAATTTTCTACGCCTACTAATTTACCTTAAAACTGGAAATATTGACAAGATGGATGACTCGAGAGACCTCAAGACATGCTTTGAAGAAAAACAACACAGTTTTCAGAAAAAAGAAATCCACCAGGTTGCGAAACAATGTAAAAAAATAATGGTGACCGGAGAATCGATGAACAATTATTTGGAAATGTAACCGCTTCTGTTTCATTTCGAAATCGGGCAGGAACGTTTGCAGTGATTCTAATCTGAGATTAATTTCGCCGATGATTTCGGGCGAAGTTGTGCGCGGTGCGTAGGTTCCGCGGTCGAATCGCAGATTTTCAGCAAATCGAGCAGAACGTCCCCGCGAGTACGGAAAAAGGAAGAGGAGATAACCGAAACGCGGGGCGACGGAATGGAAACGAGAAAGAGAGGGCGAAAGAGGTAGGGAGAGGGCGTTTAAATACGACGAGAGATGCGCGTGCTCCTTCAGTCCGGCGCTAACAGTCCAAACCGATCCACATCCGGACTCCGGCGAAAAAGGAAAACCTAATCCTGCCCCGCTCCTCAAAATCAATATCGATCGAAAATCACCCTCCCCTCCCCCCCCAAAAAAAAGAAAAGAAAATCACTCGACGAGAACGAAAGAGGAGGACGACGAACGAGGTCGAAACGGAGCGAGAACTACTTCCGAAAAACGCGGGAATAGTGCCGGTTTGAGAAGGGAATCAGAAGTGGCGGAAGGTTGTTAATCCGAAGCACCAGGACAATAGTGATATGTGGTAATGTGTCAGTGAAACAACAGTTCGTTGGAACAGGATCGGAAGAAGTGGCGGAAACTTATATAGACACTCGAGGAGGATCCAGAATGACAAACAGCATGAAGCAAACAGTTATTAAGTGAGTTTACATTTGTGTTCACGATAATCGTTCAAAAATGAAGAGACTCGTCGAACGAAACTCGGTAAACACAAGGACGTTGTGCACGATTCATTCTGCAACCATGAAATTAATAGATTTCTGTCAAAATTTAACGTTGACACAGTCAAGCTATTATTCCGAGAACATAAGACTGCAGATTTTATGCATTTATGAAAAATTGGCGGAATACAAAGCTGTGAAGATATTAACAATATTCGTAAATGTTATTTTTAGACAGCCAGTTATTACTATTCAAAAATTTTCTACTTCAATTGCAACATACAGAAGTAAAACCGAAATTTATTTATTTCCTTAATCAATTTAATTGAAAATTATATAACAGCTTTAATTGGTTAACAGTAATATAACTGTATTTTAACACATGTAGCCGGTACACGTTATTTTATGAATATGACAAGACTCAGTTTATTTATATATCTTGCAATTTTTATAACAATACGCGCCTAAACTAAACAATTTAATTTCAATAATTATACAATAAAAAATGTGAGACCGGTCGTGCTAGTATTAAAATTCTTTTGATTTTTTTCAATGCTATGTATTTCATCTATTTTGTCATAAATGCATAAAACAGTCTGATGACTACAATATTAAAATCGTGAAAATACATGTTCGTTTAACGTCTGTTCCCTCTAATAGGAAAGATTCTATTTTGCACAAAGATCCACAGTCTAATAAGTTTATTAAGAATATGTTCAGGCTAATTCTTACTAAAAAATGTTTGAAATTGCATTGACCATTTGAAATGTTCCTAGTAAAACAAAAGCATCCTCGACACTGAGTAATGCTCGATGCCCGCTGGGTTTTACGCGTGTGAATATTTCATAAACTCGTTTCTTTTCTTCAATTATTTCTCTTTTTTACGTCGTGTCTCATTAACCGATAAAGCGGAAGGTTTGAAAAGATTAAAGCAATGATTAAACCAGTCGGCACGAGGAAGTATAAAATATCTGTTTGTTATTAAAAATTCATATGTCCCGTATTTGCAGTATCATCGGTGTGTTTTGTAATATTTCGCTCCGATTACTAAACGAGTTTGTCGCACTATCGATTTACAATTCCATTCACTTGCAAAACAGTTTGACGAGCAAGTTTCCAAAACTGTCGAATGCAATGGCCGTCTCGAAATACAATTGACTACGGGGATGATGCTTGTGGACACCGTAAACTTGCGCTACGATCGCTGTGGTCGTGTCACTTTTTACTATAAACATTCGTTTATCTTGTTGTTGGAGTTTCCTGATCGAGTACCCTGCAAACAAAATGAGCTGTCCACGCGGTTGGAAAAAACAGAGATAATGATCGATAGTGGGAACTGCTCTCGCAGAAACCGCATCGATAGTATCTCACGAAGGTGTTCATATTTCCTCTCAATTTCCTTGACTTCGCGGTTAAAAGATCGCCGATGTGTTCAATGAACAACTATACTTGGTTTAGTACAGGGTGATTCTGAATTAATAC